>JAJOZX010003100.1:37500-77500 GCA_023014485.1 Bathynomus jamesi | reverse complement strand
TAACTGGGTTAAAAACAACAATTAGTCACTTACTGAGTGTTATTAGAGAGTCTCTCTTCCTTTTTGTTTAATTGTTGAGAGCGTACTTGCTGGTGAGAATCTTTTTCCGTTGTTTTTTTTCCTTCTCCCTTCTCCCGTTCCTCGTTTTCGTTCTTCCTTGTCCTTTTTTTTCCCGGGGCTTTTTCCACCAGCGTCCTCTTGGCTTTTTTTCGGTTGGTTGATCGGTAATGTATATCTATTACCGAGCACGCTCTTGTCACACAGTATATAAATACTAGTGTGGAGAATAACTCTGGTGAGCAAACAATTGGTTTCATCCACCCAGTTATTGACATAAAAGGAATTTAATAATTGTTAGATTAACTACCTACCTACTCAGTGAACCATTTTCGTTACCTCCCAACTACCCACACATCAGTTTTCCATATACTGGGGGCCCCGGGAGATAAAAATCTTGGTGTCATTGTCACCAATTTTTATGTTTGAGTGTAGACTAGCTAACTATTTGACTGTAAATGCCTGTTAATCTGATTAACAGTGACTATCCTCACCTTCTCATGGAGAAGATGTAGCATTTAATTAGAAGAGAAAATATACATCCATAGGATGAAACTGTCCATGGTCTTTACCATAAGAAAAGGAAAAGTGAAAGTTAGAAGATGAACTTACAATTCCCCAGCATCTATTTTTGTTGTAAAACTAGTCGCGCCCTTAACGCTGTTTGTCGCTGAGGTCTTGTGTCTGTCAATGTTGTAGTAGGATGCGTTACCGTTCCTACTGTCAAGGGAATAGTTACTGGAAGTTCAATGTTTCCAGTTGTTACTGTCGGTGGAGAGGGCTCTCCAAAGTCCATTGTTTTGGGTCCAGACTCTAAGGGGTACAAAAGGGAAATGTCTCTTGTTGTGTCACCCGTTGAAGTCCTTAATTTAACCATTCTTGTTACCGCGTCTGCCCCTGGTCTGAGTTCTAAAACTCTAGCCAGAGGCCAGTATTATCTTGGAGTACTGTCTTGTATGAGAACAAGGTCCCCTACCTTAATTGTATCAGACCAATCCTTCTTAGTCATTTGTTTATGTCTCTCCCTTAGACCCATCATGTACTCAGTTTTCCACTGTTTAATGAAATGAGCTTTAACTCTAGGTAAGTGTTGTAACTTAGTCTGGAGTTCATCATGTCGTTGAGTCCAGTTTGGGTCTTCTGAAGAGTCTATATTGTAGTCCGGCAGGAGACTAACTTGTTCTCCCCGAATCAAATGATTTGGAGTTAATGGTTCCGGGTCATTAATATTGTCACTCACATGATGTTTTCAATCTCAGCCAGGAGAGTGAGCAACTCAAACAAGTGTATCTGTTTTTTACCAATTGCTTTTTTCAAGCAATTCTTTACTGTTTGTATATTCCTCTCCCAGAGAGAACCATACCAAGGAGAGGCAACCGCAATATACTACTACTTTATGTTTGAATTTTGTACATATAATTGTGAGAGTTCATTGCTTAACAAGTCTTCGATGACCTGTTCACCAGCCTTGAAATATGTAGCATTGTCAGTCCAAACTGTCTTGGGTACTGAATGTCGTGCAGAGAATCTCAAAGACAGCAACAAAAGATTCTGCTGTAAGGTCCTCCACAACATCCAGATAAACAGCTCGTGAGGCAGCACATGTAAACAGTACAATGTACATTTTTTGTTCAGTGTCAACCACCCCGACAGTCAATGCTCCTGTATAGTCAATACCTACAGTCTCAAAGGGTCAGTTGAGAGTAACTCTCTCCTCTGGCAAAGCAGGAGGATTTGGTTTCCTATAGGGCCTAGCATGAATACGCCTACATGTGACACACTCACTCAGGACTGTTTTAACAGTGATCCTTCCCTTGGGTATCCAATAAGTTTTTCTTAATACAGTTAGTGTCTGTGGTACCCCCATATGATGTACATCATTGTGTGTTTGTCTGATGATTAATGTTGTCAAATAGCTAAATCTAGGTAAAAGGATTGGATGTTTGCTTTTGTAAGACAGTTTCGATTTGTCTAATCTCCCTTTACACCTTAGAAGACCTTCCTCATCTCTGAACAAGTTTAGATCCACAACTACTGATGGTACAGGCTCTTTTGTTTGTTTCCCATTAGTCAAGAATTCTAACTCTTTATTGTACTCCTTTTGTTGTGCATGCCCTATCCAGTACTTGGTTGCAACTTCTGTATA
The DNA here is from genome assembly GCA_023014485.1 of Bathynomus jamesi. Lineage (NCBI taxonomy): Eukaryota > Metazoa > Arthropoda > Malacostraca > Isopoda > Cirolanidae > Bathynomus > Bathynomus jamesi. The sequence continues at coordinate 75,297 of JAJOZX010003100.1, read as the reverse complement.
ATTATGATTGTTCTTATTTAGCTGTTTGTTAATTGTAGTTAAACAGTTGTGAGCAAACCTCAAACAGTAGGCTGTGACCCTGACAAGTTTGCTGAAATCAGAATAATGTTCATAATTAGTGATTGGTTCAACCTTTTCATTCGAAAAGATTAAATTTAATGTCAAGTTAACTTGTTCCACAGGCCATTGGTCCGTATTACAGAGCCACTTAGGTCCCATGAACCAAGTTTTGTTTGACTTCAACAACTTGTAGATAAATCTCTGGTCAGAAAGTCTGTTGGATTTTGTTTAGTTGGAACATAGTGAAAGTTGACTTGTAGGCTTTCATTAGCTTCAGCTATTTCTTTTAGCCTATTTCTTACAAAGATGTTCTTACTATTAATGCTATCATTCCGTATCCAGGCAAGACAAATCTGACTGTCGAGCCAGATGTGGATATCAGTTATGTTCACATCATGGTAAGCATCCTTAAGCAAATAAATTGTTTTAATGGCTAATGCAGCAGCCAATAGTTCCAATTGAGGTATGGTTCGGGTAGGTTTGAGAGGTGCAACTTTCCCCTTTGCATAAATTAGATGACTTTCTGTAGGACTTACAAGGTACGCACAGCACCCATAATAGGGTGTGTCAATTTTGGGGATGAAATGACTAAATTGAAAATCATGTGATTTGGTAGCAATTTAATGTAATCATTTGGCATACAAAATAATATCCTTGCTTCAAAAACATAAAAAATAACTCCTACCTACATCAATTTTAATTCAAAAATTCTATTTTTCCGTAAATTCGTAACAAAATAACAAATGTGTGCAAACATCCTATCAACATTTAAAGTGGCAATAAGATATCATTCAGAGTCTTTATTTGAAAGTAACCAATGCAGTCATGTCCTTTTTGCTGCGGTTCCTTGACATCAGCATTTGGCTTGCTACTTGCGCTTTGATGTAGCCTTCTCGCCTCTCGTGACTGTAAACTTGACTAGCTGCTTCTGTGACCATTTTCACACATCTCTCCACACACTGAGTGTGAGAAGGCCACTTTGGCACTTGTATTGGGGCCTCTTTAAGTTGTGTTAAATCTTTGTTTCTTATACATGTTGTCAGTGGTGGCTCCAAAACTTCCGAACTCAAGTTAACTAATTCTAACAATTTCGTGGCATTCATTGACGTTTATCGGAGGTACCTTCCTTGTCTAAACAGAGCAGTCTCCCAGCTGGTCATCATCTCGTGATGTTCCTCTAAGCTTTAGAATGATTTCCACAGCCTCAGTTCGCTCTTTGGTACATTGGCTGCAGAGTATTGCTTGCAAAACTGCCTCTGGCCTAGCATACTAAGCGGACCTTCTCACCACAGGTAACATGGTGTCCACCACTACTTTCCTTTGGGTTCTCAGTAGCTGTAATTGAAACAAGATGTGGTTGGGCCCCTCCATCCACATTGGATTAAGTTTTACATTGAACCAGTGAGGAAGATAAAAACCAATAATAAATTCAACAATCAACATCAAATTCTGTAGCATTTTGCCCTTCAATGCATGTTTGGAAACCCAAATCCTGCAGAAACGAATCGCTGTAGTTAACCAACGACTGTGACTTACGGGTCCAATCTCCAAGAGAGCCAGATTTTGAGGCAACTCTCCTGATCTGATTGCTTGAACAATACGATAAGCGTAAGATTGATCAGTGCTGAGGTCTTTGATAACTTCTTCAGACAACACTGGAAGGGGAGGGCCTACTTCGACCTTTGGAAATTTTGTATTTATTTCTAATTCCGTTGCTTCATCTAGCATGTTGCCAAGGGGCAGTGGCGGATTTAAGGTGCGCGGGGCCCTAGGCCGGTTGGAGTGCGGGGCCCCAAACTACGCAAAGCTAGCTTAATTAACTGAAATGAAGATTTACACCCCCATCCCCCAGTGGTGACCTTACGGGGCCCTCAAATCAATGGGCGAGCGAAGCGTTAAAATAAATTTACTTTTTAAACAATATTCAATTTATTGATAATTAATTAGCCAAATGACCATTTCATAGTTGAACATTACACATTTGTTTTTTTGAAGCTTAACAATAAAAAATAACTATAATAATACACCATTAACTAAAGAGAATACCACTTGACTGACATGCAAATGATGCAATGAGTGGGTTTTGTTTATTGCAGGCAATTTGTACGGTACACTTAACTATTTCTCAGTCAAAAAAGATTTTTTTCTAGCCTTCTTACTTGCAAACTGTTTGATGACATCAGTAAAATCAAGCACCCTTAATTTCTTATGCTCAATGCTCAACAGGGTGAGTGAAGACAAACGGTCCTGCCCCATGGTGTTTCTTAGATAATTCTTGACTAGTTTCATCTTGGAGAATGATCGCTCCCCAGTGCAGTTTGTGACAAACATGCAGAGATAGAGTCGTAATACAATTTCAACATTAGCAAATGTTTCTACCATGTCATGTCTGTGAATTATCTCATACATTTCTAGTTCAGGACTTTTTGCAGCCTTTGCACCACCTGATGAAGGAGCACTTTCAGGTGAATCTCTTGGAATGGATTTCATAAGGTGTGCAAACTGCAAAAGCTCCGACTCCAATCCAGCCTCCAAGTCCTTAGGATATGAAGAGACAAGCTTTTCAGCAGATGCTTTAAGCTCAGTGTTCGTTTTGTTTGAGATTTCTGATAAAAACCCAAATTTCTCTCGAAGGTCGCTGTAAGCAGCAATGCGTTGTTGTAGGGCAGCACAGAGCTTGTCAATGATGGGCAAGAATGCAGTCACACTAAACTTGTCTCTCCCTGTCAGCATAACATCCTCCGCGGAGTCTAGTTCATCGTGGTGACGCTTGCGCTTCCTAATACGCTGTGTGTCGGTGTAGTATGCATCATTACTCGTCACATCACAGGGATCACACTTAGCCATAGCTTTTGCTTCAAAGTCATCGAACTGGGATCTCAGGTCTTTAGCAAATTGCAAAAGAGACTCTAGCAGTGTGACAGCTGTGTTGAGGGAGAGCCCAGATTTTTGCAGCTGGATACTGCTACTCTGAAACCTTTCCAATACTGTATCCCAAACTTCAAGAAGAATCACCGTTTCGAGTTTTTTCAAACCTTTGAGAAGACCACTTGCTTCAGCTCTTGTTTCAGCTGGCTGATTCTGATCTGAGAATAACTCTTCCAGAACAATGATGTTTTCTTTGTGTGCTCTACTGAGAGCAGCTACAGCATCTGCTCGTGCTGACCAACGAGTGTCTGAAAGTATTTTATCAACTTTCAACTTCTTATCTTTATTAGTCTCTAGTACCTCACGGTGTCTCCTCCAACGATAAGTAGATGCAACAAGAAAGGAGTACATATTTTGTACCAGAGCAAACAATGACACTGCAGCAGGACAGCTTTCTGCAGCACACTTAGCCACCAAGTTTAAGGAATGAGCCATACATGGTATGTACTCAGCTTCACTACACTCATTCTTGATTATCTGTTGGGTCCCCAGATATTTACCAGACATGTTGCTGGCATTGTCATAGGACTGTCCTCGGCAGTCGATAACTGGAATGTTCTTCTCTTTAAGAAAATCAAGAACAGTTGTAGCAATATCTCTGCCAGTGTGGCTTAGCATGGGAATAAACTGCAAAAACCTTTCAACTGGACCTGTAGTAGGCAGTACATAGCGGATTGTAAAAGTAAGTTGATCCATGTGTGAAATATCAGGTGTGGAGTCAACAGAAATTGAGAAGTACTTTGCTGTTTTTACTTCATCTGTTATTGAGGACATAACCTTTTCTGCCATTATTCCAATGACTTCCTCAGAAATGACATGGGACAAGTAGGAAGTATGACCACTACCTTTGTTTGCGTGTTTCTTGATATGTGCTGCCAAGAAACTGTCGTATGTGCTCAGCAGCTCTAGAATCCCAAGATAGTTTCCATTGTGTACTGATCCAATTACTTCATCTTTACCTCGAATGGCTAGCCCGCGTTCGCAAAGTAGCTTTAAAACATCTACACACCTCCTCAATACTGCTTGCCAGTACTCGCATTCACTTTCATATTGTTGTACTAGATTAGAGTCAATACGGGCACCCGCAGTCTTTCGATATATCATTTCGACCATACTTTTCCTGTGCTGATCTGACCTACTGTGAGATTCTATGACATACCTAGCGTTCTTCCAACCATTGAAGCCAGTTGTGAATGAGCTTTCCACCTTTGACATAAGCTTGCAAGCAAAACAATACACTTTACCAGTTGTTTTAGAGTAACAGAGCCATTTAAGATTAATTTCTTGGCCAGATAATGAATGAGTTCGAGTGAATAATGTCTTTGTACAATGACGGGTTCTGTTTAGCTCTTTCACAGCTGACTCTTTGAAGTCACCATCACAGTGTCGACATTCTGCGCTTCCCTTTTTCAACCAATAGTCACACACATTTTCAGTAATTATTTTAGGCCATAATCCAAGATCCGTTTCAAATCCTTGTTCAGTACCGGTATTCATAACTTTCACTTCCTCTTGTGTCTCCTCACTGTCACTGTGTTCAGGTTCAATTGCGCTAACTACACTAGGTTCAGTACTAGTTGTGGCTTCTCCAGTTGTTTCAGGCGTAATTGGTGTCTCTACTGATTCAGATTCAGTTTGACCGGATTCAGTTTGAGTTTGTGATTTTGCAGATTCAGATACTGTTGGATATGTCAACCATTGAGTTATTTTTGGTAGTTTTTTTACTCTTTGGTTTACGTCTGCCTTTTCTTGTCGTTTAACAGAGCCAGCTTTATACTTCCTCCCTTGATCACGATCACGACTTGTTGATTTCTCCATTGTGCCTCAGTGCAGCCTCACTGCCTTATCCTGAAACATAAAAAACAAACTATTTACACTTGACCCTCGGTTTAGTATTAATTAATACAGTTTAATTAATTAATTAAATACAGACACTAAACAGTTGTTCGGGTGAAAAAGTCGCTTTATGGGAAAAGTCGCCAGCCCCCACCAGTGGCGACTTTTTCCTTAAATATGTATAAAATGTATTTATTATGAAATCTAAGCTAAACTGACCTAACCTAGCCTAAGTACGTTTCATATAAAAAAATTAATTACATTAATTTAACATTTTTCAACTTATTTATGTTATTATAAAGCTGACTAAAACTCCCCCATCCCCATTTATTGACTGGCGACTTTTTCGAGATACGACTTTTACCATTACTTACCACTAAACACACTCACATGTGCACTCCACAGCGGCCTGAATAGAACTAAACTCCCGCCAGCAAAGAGAGTGATACCATAATTATCACTAATCATTAATCAATTGTATTATTTATAGTGGAATCCAACATTATAATTATATGTGAGGGCGCGGGGCCCTCACAGGCGCGGGGCCGTAGGCCATGGCCTACTCGGCCCCCCCCCTAAATCCGCCACTGCCAAGGGGGCCTGACCACTTGTTGTTGCTCTTTGTAGGACCATCAAGTTCCTGGATGAGACGACGAAGAGGTAGTTCCCCTGTGTGCAAATCACATACAATCCAAACAAGCCTTCTTCCAAGTTTTTCTCTAAATGCGTCATAACACCGCCCTGCCATCCAGTGTTCACCGCAGTTGAGTCTCCACCAACGGCCTGCAGTGAACTGTCAAGTCTTCTTTCTTGAAGCCAACATATTATTTGATCAGCAATTGCCTCTGCATGTTTTTTGCCTTCTACTTCTGCTTCAGGAACAAAGTGAAACAAATAGCGGCCACCAGGTTCGGAACACACAGAGTAGTGTTCTTCTTTGATGAGACCGGGAAACTTTCTGTCCATTCCCTCTACCTCTAGGAGAACTTTTGTGTCATCTCTTCTTCCATCAAACAAAAGGCAAGAGAGACCTTCCTCCTTCAGATCTTTTTCATGCTGATCAGATATTTCTTCATTATTTTTTTTGTGCTCTTATCTTATTATGATCTATCACTAAGGATGTATCCTCTCGGCTGATGAGGCCTGCATCTATCCAAGCGGCAGTGGCAATCTCTGCAGTCTCTCGTAGCCCCGTATGGTGGCGAATACTGGCAAGGGCAATGTCTGAGATGTCTTTAGTGTTGCATTTCATTCTCTTCGGTGAAGGTTCAGATGGCATTTTGGAGCTATCATCTGATGTTTCTTTCTGTTCATCTGAAGAGCTTTCAAAGTGAGAAACCTCTTGATAGAGCGCTTCATCTCTTTGGGTGGCTTCTTCACTTTTCTTTTTCTTCCTTTCTTCCCTCTCTCTCGGATTTTCTCTTTTTTATTAGCAATAACAATCTGTTTTTTGGTTTCTGAATAATCTGCCGAACCAATCTGCATACTCCCTTGGCCTCCTGCCTTTGTTCGCTGCGCCTTTATGAAAGCCAGCTCCAAAACAGGGATCTTCTTCTCACGAGGACAGCGACAATCAATGGGAGGGTGAGGTTCTCTTCTGCATGAGGGAGAACAATTGGCTTCAGAACACAATTCTATGGGACACTGGCAGTTAAAAATGTCAAGAAGAGTCAAGTGTGTGCAGAAATTTATTTTTCTTTGCTAGTTTTCCTTTACCAAGTGATGTCTCAACTGCTTTGTGCCACAGCTTTGTTAATTTTAGCTCAATAGTTTTATACTGATTGAGTACAGGTGGTTTGAATAACACATTAGCTTTTTTCCACTGATGCAGAAGAGGGGGAATCATGTCCCTTATGAGCTCTTTCTCTGTGTAGTTCCTTCAATCCTTTGTATTTTGTTCACGAAGGAGTAACCCTAGTCTCAGCATGTCTTGCACTGTTGGTAGTTCTGATACGGGAAGCTCCTTGCCTGTACCGACTAACAGGCTCAAGTGGCATGACGACTGACCTCTTGTCTTCAATTTTGGCATCTTAGGAATATCTGAAAAGAAAGAAAAACATTTAAGTATTTTATATCAGTTACGATGTTTCAAAGTTTAGTCATTCGATGTTCTAAAATTCAATAAAAAAATATTTCATGGGATTACAACATAATTAGACAGAAGAATATGATGATAATAAATAATTGTAATAATCAATAATCCATACTTACAGTTAAACTGTAGTATTCGTCTAGTAGGATAACTATGAAGTAGGTACAAGTGCAATAACAGCAAACCACCGTCTATGACATCTAAGAGGCAACTGAGGACTGAGAGTGAGGGACAGTTCTATTCATGTTGTGACTTGTACATTGTACACAACTATATGACCTTGAAAACACTCCATATGCGATCAGTGGGATAATTCTGTGGCAGATGAATAGTTAATCAATTTATGTCCTATTATTTAGTAAAAGAGTCAATTTCTGAAACTTTAAGGTAAAACTGATGTAGGTAAGGGTTATTTTATTTCATTTTGGTTGGCCAATTTCAAGTTTTGACATGAAAAGACACTATATTTTCACTACCAAAATTGATTTGAAAAAAGTTGATAAAATTGACACACCCTAACCCATAAGCCTGTGTGCTTGCATCAGCAAACACATGAAGTCTCTGGGGCTTATCCCTAAATCCAGTGGTGGCATTCAGCCGGTTCGCACGGGTTCTTAAAATTTCATGAGTTCGCCGAACCGGTTCTTACAGTCTCTTTGCAATTTAAAAAATTGGTCGCCATTGGGAAAAGGTTAGTTAGATATTTTTCTTATTGTTTTCCTTTGCAAAAAAACTTAGGTGGGGATGTAAAGCGAGATAGAACCGGTTGCTAAAATTTTTGAATGCCACTACTGCCTAAACCCACAGCACCTTTGTATTTTAATGTTCTGCACTTTTGTTAAATCAGCAGCTAACTTCTTCCAAGATTTTTTATCTTCAGTTGTTATTGGATCATCCCACCCAACATTTGTCCTCCAAACTTCTTGGAGGAGAATCTTTGATTTTATTGTTGAAGGCAGGAATAGACCCATGGGGTCAAAAATTTTTGAAGCCTCTGATAATATTTGTCTTTTAGTGTTTGCTTCCTCATCAAGTTTAAAACCTTTAGTGCAGATTGAATCATGACTGTTAGAAGTTGCATCCAAATACCAGTTCATATCTAAAGTTTTAACTCTGTCTGATGGCTCAGTAAAACCATTATCATCCTTTAAAATTTTTTTGTTTAAATCCTCATCATTTGAAATCTACTCTCTAAGTTCAAAGTTACCTTGTTGCATAGTGTTTTGAGTGTTTATAAGACCTCAGATAATTCAGATTTTGTTGATGTTGAGCCTATTAGATTGTCTACATAAAAATGTTCCTTGAGGAAGTTCAGTGTTAAAGAGTTATTAAACTGGTTCAAATGATGTCTAATTGTCAATGCTAATAGGCTAGGTGAGCAATTGGCTCCAAACACAACAACATTGAATCTATAGGTTATGAACCCTTTACTCAAATCAAATGGATCCCTGAACCATAAGAACCTAAGTTGGTTCTTATCATATTAATTTTTAAGATTTATTCTCGAAAATGTCACTTTGTAAGGCATATTTATCTAACCTGAACCTGAGTAAGATCTTCACAAGGTCAGAAATGAGATTAGGACCCTCAATCAGGCAATCATTCAAACTGTGTTTATAACTGTCTTTGAGGCTACAGTTATATACTACTGAGTTTTGTTGTTGGGGCATCTTGTCGATAAACCCCTCTGTGGGTTAAATAATGACAACCATCTTTTTTAAAAGGATTATTTGTTACTTCTTGAATGAAACCTTTCTGTAGCTGTTCTTTGAAGACATCACTGTACATTTGAATTCTATTATCTTGTTTGAGCTTTTTCATTACTGTACTTTATATAAATGTCCTTTAGCTACTTTGAGATTATCTCTCAAAGTTGGACAATTTATTTTCCAAGGTAACTCAACAAAATAACTATTATCTTTGCACTGAATGGTGTCTTCAAATCTTTCTACCATTAACTGATCTTCTGAAGTTTGATTTGTGTCATGTATACCCGCAGATTCTAGCAACCATAAAGTTTGAATTGCTTCATCCAGAGTTTCATTTGATAGTGATGAATTAATGTTCTCAGTTGTTATAATATTATTCAAAGTGTTGCTATTCTTACAGGTGTTATGTAGGACTGAGTTGAGGCACATAGTATTCGTTAGTCATGAACTATTTTGGTTTAGGTCTAGGTTGTATCTGGATAGGTCACCCAAAGGGGCTATCCCTGATGGTGTCTGATAAGCTATACCATTACCTATCTTCACTATGCCCCTATGAATAAGATGAATATAATCTGCCCCCATTAACATTTCAATGTTAGCTACTGTGTTGTTTGTGATATGTCTATCAGCTATATTGTACTGTTTTCTCAAATGATTGATGGTTTGTTCTAGTTTGGGTACAACCAGTTTGTTTTGTCCTACTTTTGGAATAATGACTGTTTTAATTTTTTCTAATTCATTTTCTACATGTAGTTCCAGGTCAATTGTCTTACAGCTATTTTTGCTTGAGTTATCCTTGACAAAGGATGTGATATTGAGTTCTTGTTCATTCGGGTTTGGTGTCAAACCCAATTTATTAACTAAATTTTGCGAAACAAATGTTTGTTGAGAACAAGTCTATAAGACATCTCACTGGAGTGGTGCTACCCTCACCATTCACTAAGTCCAAAGTAATAGTTGGTAAAAGAACCTCAGTGTTTTTTGTTATGTTGTTTGAACAAACAGAATGTCCCATGAACGTGACATTTTCTTGATTACCTTTGTTTGGAAGAGGTATCTTTTGCGTTTGAGTATTGTTGTTTGGACACCAGTGAATCACACATTGATGAGACATGTCGTGAACTTTTACAAAACTTACAATTGAATCTTAACCTAGTTTTACAGTCTTTCTTATAATGTCCTTGGCCAGTACACTTTTTACATAGGTTCAACCGTTCACATCTTCTAGATCTTGAGTTAAAGTCTAAATATTTTCCACACCCAGTACTACTGTGTTCATCACTTGCACAAAATTTGCAATGTGGTGTGTAAGTTGAGGCAGCAGTTACATTAAAGTTCTGTAATGTAGGTGTTCGTGTGTTACAATTGGTCACATTTGATTCTACAGTATCAAGTTTTGTCTGTTTGGCTGAAGCTAGTTGGTCTCTGGGGACAGTCTTTGGTTTATCTATAGTCTGGGTCTTATTTTGTGTTGAACTATTTCTCAATTTGAAATTAGTTAGGATAGTTGGAAAGTTTTTTCTGATGTTTTCAAGATTAGAATAATTTTCTCCCGTCTTTTGAACTAAAACATCTTTAACTCTCAAAGGAAGGCACCTAAGAACTGCGTTTTGTATAATCCAAGATGAAGCTTTAACATCTATCTCATTGCTAACCAGTTGTCCCATAATAGCTTCTAATTTTGAATAAAATTTTCCATATCACTATGGTTATCTTTTACGGGTGAAAAATCAATAATTTGTTGAGCTAATTCAAATATAATCTAATTTTTATTAATGTAATTACGTTTCAAGAGATCAATAGCTATTTCATATGAATCACCCACAGCTAGTAAATAGGCTATCATGTTATAGGCTGGACCTTTAAGGAAACTAGTTAAGTAGCTAAACTTATCAACAGTTGGAATATAAGGTTTATTACCTATTGAACTCTCAAATTTTTCAATGAAAGATGGGAATTGTACCATGTCCCCATCAAATGTTGGTACTAGCAAAGTAGGCAACTTAGCCCTAAATTCTTGTGACTCAGGATTTGGCATGTTACTTAAATTTTGTTAAAGGTTAGCTCTATTTTGATTAAAATCAGAAATAGGTTTATTTGGTGTTAAGTCGGTCAAACGAGACTGTAGTCCCCTTATGTGCTGTTCAACTGAGATTACCTGATGATCATTATCAGAGTAAAGGTCTGTAAGTTGTTCATCAGCCATTTCGGGTTCAACTAACTGAAATACTCTCATCAATGGCTATTATGTCCTCCTTTTGTTTATCCAATTTAAGAATTACATCCTCTAAATCTTCCTTACCTGGTTGTGTAATATTGTTAGAAGTGTTGATAGCCTTAGTAACAGAGCCCAACTTCCCCCCCCCCTTTCTTTTTTAATTGTTTCAATTCCTCTGTCCATGTTTAAGTCAAAATTGTTTAACTGGGGATCGTAATGAAATATAGGACAAGAAGAAATTACCAGAGACGAGAGATCAAACAAATTGAGTGATCGGACAAAATAGTCAAGTTTTAAATTTAGTTAAATCCCCCCAAGTATTTATGTGTCACTCAGGTCTAAGCTTATAAGAGAATGGGACTCCTTAAATGTAAATGTTTCCTAGTTAAGCCCTAGGTTGTAGACTAATTAGGCAAGTTTGTTACTTTCGGCTAGATCATTTAGCCTAATTCTGCAATTTTTGTTAAGTAAAGGTAAGCCTAAAGTATGTAAATTCTCCACACACGGGCCACCAACGTGAAAAATGCTCTGTATGAATTGGTTCCCAATTAACCAACCCCTAATATCTCGTCTAACTATAGAGTAGATTAAGTCTAGCCTTGTAGGGATCAGCATAGAGAGATTCCGGAAATGGTCCAGAGCGGGCAGATAAATTGAGGTCCACAGTAGGATTCCTCACCAAATTAGGTTAGGGCAATCTACCCTCACCTTTGTTAAACTATGAGTTGATGCTAGGTCTTAGACCACAATGTAGGCCTAACTTGTCTGACCCAGCTTAATTTACGGCGTTTACTTCTAACTGGGTTAAAAACACAATTAGTCACTTACCGAGTGTTATGAGAGTGTCCCTCTAACTTTTTGTTTAATTGTTGAGAGCGTACTTGCTGGTGGGATCTTTTTTCGTTGTTTTTTCTTCTCCCTTCTCCCGTTCCGTCTTGTCGCCCCGTTCCTCGTTTTCGTTCTGCCTTGTCCTTTTTTTTCCCGGGGCTTTTTGCACCAGCGTCCTCTTGGTTTTTTTCGGTTGGTTGATCGGTAATGTATATCTATTACCGAGCACGCTCTTGTCACACAGTATATAAATACTAGTGTGGAGAATAACTCTGGTGAACAACCAATTGGTTTCATCCACCCAGTTATCGACATAAAAGGAATTTAATAATTGTTAGATTAACTACCTACCTACTCAGTGAACCATTTTCGTTACCTCCCAACTACCCACACATCAGTTTTCCATACAGCATTACCGACTCTAACAGCGGCATTCACACTTCACACGCGGCTATCTTTCGCAGCCAAAATAATATCCCAACATATACACAAGCTAACATTCTAGTAAATCACTACGCAAAGATAAGTCACTTGAACAGAGACAACAACCAGAAACACGCAGACAGACAAACAGCCAGACACAAGAAAACCTACAGACTCGACACGACCATTACACCCTTCAATAGACCAGACCACCAAGATCATCAAAAACATTAAGAATTCGAAGGCTACTGGACCAGACAACGAGAGAGAGAGAGAGAGAGTGTTACAAGGAGTTACAAGGAAAAGTAGTACCTCAAAAGGCCTTGCGGCCCATACCGAGGAGGTACCAATGGCAACGGGTGCCAGGGAAAATTTTGTACATTCAAATAGTGCGCAAGATTTGGTCTAACCTTTTCTTGAATTGATCCACAGAGGAACTGTTCACAACTTCTGAAGGTAACCTGTTCCATGTGTCACAGATCTTATACGTAAAGTAATTCCCACACACACTAGTCCTAAACCGTTTCAAATCCAACTTCCAACCATTGTTGCGAGTTGGGTTATCATTTAAACTAAACATGCTTCTAAAATCGACATCGTTGAACCCGCGTAAGAGCTTGAAAACCTCGAGCAGTTGACCGCGCAGCCTCCGAGTTTCCAGCGAAAAGAAGTTCAGGCCGCGTAACCGTCGATTGTAGCCCATATGCCTAACGGAAGGGATTAACTTCGTGGCCCTCGCCTGCACTCGCTCCAGCCTCTCAATATCTTTCCTGAGGGTGGGCAACCAGAACTGCGCAGGATACTCCAGGTGCGGCCGAACCAGGGAATTGTACAGAGAGAGCACAATCTCATTGTTCCGAAACTGAAATTGCCTCCTGATATAACCCAATAGTTTCTGGGCTTTCTTTTCCACCTCTACGCACTGTTTCGTAAACTTAAGGTCGCTGCTAATTAGCACACCAAAGTCCTTTTCTAAATCAGTCACCTCGATATGACTCCCCAACATCGAGTGGTCCGACTTGGGATTGGCGTAGCCAATGTGCATCACTTTGCATTTACCCAAGTTAAACGGCATTTGCCATTTTTCGGACCACTCTTTCATTTGATACCTAATTTGTTGCTCTATCTTGTTTAGATCAAAAGTTAAAGTGCAAAACATAATTCAAGGGACCCCGGAATTGGCGCTTTGGCCGATTTCAAGGCAGAAAATTTAAAGCTCCATGCGGCAATGCTTCCCAACATCCTAGGTCAAAATAGTTGTGATTTTCGGCTTTTTCAGGTCAAAAAGCATGGGAAAATGTACAGAAACCTATGAAAATAAGAAAAAGTTGATTTTTGAACAGGCCTACAGTAAGACCATGCTTACCCTGTGGAAATCACTTTTCTTCCATGCATTGACTACTGCTCTCAATTATGGTTTCCACACAAGCAGAATGAATTGCAAAAAATTGAGGGTCTACAAAGAACCTTTACTTAATATATTAAACAACCTGATGAGCAACATGTGGGTAAAAACGGTAAATTTATAGTATTACACCCGTCTCCCTTTGGAGGTGAAATTTATGTTTTTCCTATGGTTTTTGATGTGTTTTGAACGAATCTGACCTTCAAAACCATCGGAAATGACTCGTTTTTTAGATAACCCCGTCCCCCCAGCCGGCAATCGAAAACGAGTCATTTCCAATGGTTTTGAAGGTCAGATTCGTTTAAAACACATCAAAAACCATAGGAAAAACAAATTTCACCTTCAAAATTGACCTAACCTAACCTATCCTAAATCATTTATAGTCTTGTAGGCAGCCCAGGAATCACTATAAATCACAGAGCCAGGCCTAATGTACTTCTGAATGAGTGGAATGAGTGTTCCATTCCGGTACGAAAGTAATTCAAATTCGAAATGGATGGAGCGCAGTGATTGGGCAGACATGTAACAAACACACAAACGAACATACAAACGAATGTACAAACACAGACGAACGTACAAAAACACAAACGAACGTACGAACACACACTAGATACACACCAAAAAAATGTTTATATCTCGAAAACGAAGCATTTGCGACAGAAACGCTATAGAAGGAAAGTGTCTTAGAATTAAAAAATCTACTTAATGAACATATAATAATTGCTGGACGTTAGACGGGTGTAATAGTAGAATAATACCCTAGATTCATACCCAAAAATGTGGCACCTGTATTCTGAACCATTACCCAACATTCAACAGGCACATTGACAAAATAACCTCATCCTGCAAACAACTAACAGAATATATACTGAGGACATTCAGAACTAGAGACAGTAAGACTAGCCCTGTTCAAAAATCAACTTTTTCTTATTTTTAGTGATGGGACGATTAATCGGAATCGAGAATCGGAAGAATCGAGCATTTTTCAGGAATCGGAATCGGAATCGAGAGAATTGTACTATGCTTTCCGATTCTTAAAACGATTCTTTAACTTTTAATTGAACCAGTTTTGCAATGTAAACTTTAAAATTTAAATGAAAGAGGATAACAAATTTTATTTTTATTGTATTGTAGCTATACATTAAAACATGTATATCCATGATGTGTAATCAAGAAGATTAAAATGAATTGTTACAACTTACAGTTGATTTTTATTTTTAAATCAATCTATTATAATTTATATTACCATACTCATAATGTAAATAGTTAATCTTACCAGAGTAAAATATGACAATTTCCAGAAAAACAAGTATAGAATTATATTTAAAAATATTGAGAATCGGAATCGGAATCGAGAATCGTATCGGAATCGAGACTTTTTAGTGGTATCGGAATCGGAATCAGAATCGTTAAAAATTTTGGTATCGTCCCATCACTACTTATTTTCATAGGTTTCTGTACTTTTTCCCATGCTTTTTGACCTGAAAAGGCCGAAAATCACAACCATTTTGACCTATGTTGTTGGGAAGCATTGCCGCATGGAGCTTTAAGTTTTCTGCCTTGAAATCGGCCAAAAGCACCAGTTCCGGGGTCCCTTGAATCATGTTTTGCACTATAACTTTTTATCTAAACAAGATAGAGCAACAAAATAGGCACCAAATTAAAGTGTTTTTAATCCTCTTTCTAACTTATACAATTATGATAGTCTTGGAACAAGAAATGGCACATTGGTACATACAAAGATTTCAGAAATATCACAAAATTCGTTTTCTCACACTCAAGGCAGACAAGGCGCCTTATTCATGACACAGTCAGTTGTTGAGTTTGTTTCTTGAAGCTGTCAAAGCGGCGTCTGTTGAACTCCACAGCTTGAAGGAGATAGTCCCTTTGCTTGGCATCTGTTGTTATGACATTTGCAAAGTCGCTCATCATCTTGACACCACGTTCAGCAATGTCATTCACCGCTTTCAGATTCTTAACATAGTCCAACGCTTTTCTGTAGTCCTCATTCTGTGGCCAAGACGTGACAGGTTCCAGAAGCCACTCGGATCCAATGTTCAGTGTGTCCAGCAGGAAATGTGATTCTGGGCCAATGAGATCAACCAGGGTGGTCTTAGCTGTGACTCTCTGGAATAGAGGCTTTCCTGTTCTGAAGCTGTCTGGCTTCTCAGTGGCATGTAACTGGGCAGCAATGTCGTGCTTCAATGTGTCACTCAATCTACTGCTGAACAGGGCAAATGGCACGACTTCCTGCGTCAGGTACCATTTGTGGTTTTCCATCTTATTAAGTACTGCATCAGCAAGCTCTGGGTCAGTTTTCTTGTACTTCAACATGTCCTGGATTAGACTTAGATCATTCACGGGAGCATCTGCAGCAGACATTGACATCATCCATACAGGAGTGTAGAACAGCGCAAGGAAGGTGTTGAGTCTTTCCAGCTTTGATACAGTGTCTTCGTCGTACTCAAGTTGATCTGCAAACATCAGCATTTTCATGGAGTACAGGTTTCTGGCCATCCATCTGGCCTGATGAATGGCGCCTGGTCGACTCCAGTGAATACCTCGAGGAGGCGTTCCTCCAAGAACAATGACTGTCAGTTCAGCCATTTCCCTGTAGTCGGCTCTTGGAAGCCTTTCTGCTGTTAGAATGTCTTGGAGTATTTCTTCACTGTTCTTCTTCTTTTCCTTCAACCATTTGCTGTTGATAGCCAGCATCTTTGGGTTTTCCTTGGACAAGTCCGTCCAAACATCCTTCAGATGCTCAAACCAGGGATTATCTGGCCCCTTCACCTTCCCAAACAGCTTCTCCCAAACTGCTCCTACTAGGATTTCCAGGATGTGATGTCGACAGGCCAGATAAAACACCTTTTTGTTCAGCATTTTCTCTAGCAGTTTGGCAGCTCCTCTGTGAACTCCACTGTTACTGGATGTAGTGTCAAAAACAAGGGCAGTAACATTATCCGTAAGTTCCCATGTCTCCAGTAAATCCATTGAAGCCTCAGCCTGAGCTGTGCCAGAAGAATTGTCGATGACAGGTACTCCCAATAACTTTCCTTCAGTGTATGAAGGTGGACCAGACACTAGCACAGCTAAGTCTCTGAGGTACTTCCAGGTTCACTGCCCAAGACATCTTTGAGCAACTTTCCATCCCAGTGTAAGGCAGCGTACTGTCGGGGGTTTTCACAAAACTTGGACATGTGACTCTGGCTGATATTATACCTGGACAGCATTCTGTTGTGACGTGTTGTTGAGGTTGAGATGACGAAGTTATCCAGATCAGCCCCTCCAGCTTTCAAGGTGGCAGAAACCATGGCAGTAACTTGATTGTCTGATAAACCAAGACGATCAGCTGTATTGCAGATGACATCACATTCCATGACCTTCCTTGGAAACGTCAAAGTCACACTAGTCACAGTGTCTTGATGGTGAGAACATCCAGGAGGAGGCTGATGGTAATCCATGTCCTCTGTGTTAGCGTCGTCGTCAGTTGAGTCACCCCAGGTAATGTCATCCACATGAACAACTGCCTCTTGTTCTGCTGCAGCTGTAAAATAGTACAACATGTTAAGACAGTAATTGTTAAGTACATGCTAAATATCGCAATGGAGTAAAACTTAAAACTTTTTGTGACGTTCAAAGTAATTAGTTTTATCTTGTTCTTGTCTATGCTGCAGTCTTTCATTCCTCGCTGCTTGCTGCAGGGATCTTGTCTCAAAAATCTTGTCATGACCAGACATATGACCTTTCCTCTCAGTCTTTTGGTCTTCGTAGAACCTGATATCCTCATCTTTCTTCTCTCTGGATAACAGTCTGTTGTTCTGTATTTCCTGGATTGCATCTGGAGCTCCTATATCGAACAGGCTGTCTAATTCCAGCAAAATGCTCCTCTTTTTCCTCCAGGGTTACTTGCTCTTCCTTTGCTTTTCACCAGAGCACGATGTTTCTCATGTAGTTTCATGAAGAGCTTCATTGCGTATTATGCTTGGTCGAAATGTATGTTGCACCGTTCTCGAGGTATCCTTTGGGCTCATAGACTCGTGAGTTGTATACAGTCGAAAGAGTTAAGTCGGTAGAGAGAGGCACTTATGAACCGGTGCTGCAGCTCCGTAGGATTACTAGTTCGGCCTACAATAAAATCCAATAACAATGGACAATTGTCACATGTAGGCGTATTCATGCTAGGCCCTATAGGAAACCAAATCCTCCTGCTTTGCCAGAGGAGAGAGTTACTCTCAACAGACCCTTTGAGACTGTAGGCATTGACTATACAGGAGCATTGACAGTAGGGGTGGTTGACACTGAACAAAAAATGTACATTGTACTGTTTACATGTGCTGCCTCACGAGCTGTTTATCTGGATGTTGTGGAGGACCTTACAGCAGAATCTTTTGTTGCTGTCTTTAAGAGATTCTGTGCACGACATTCAGTACCCAAGACAGTTTGGACTGACAATGCTACATATTTCAAGGCTGGTGAACAGGTCATTAACGACTTGTTAAGCAATGAACTTACACAATTAATTATATGTACAAAATTCAAACATAAAGTGAAAGTATATTCCGGTTGCCTCTCCTTGGTATGGTTCTATCTGGGAGAGGAATATACAAACAGTAAAGAATTGCTTGAAGAAAGCAATTGGTAAAAAACATACACTTGTTTGAGTTGCTCACTCTCCTGGCTGAGATTGAGAACATCATCAACAATAGACCACTCACTTATGTGAGTGACAACGTTAATGACCCGGAACCATTAACTCCAAATCATTTGATTCGGGGAGAACAAGTTAGTCTCCTGCCGGACTACAATATAGACTCTTCAGAAAACCCAAACTGGACTCAACGACATGATGAACTCCAGACTAAGTTACAACACTTAACTAGAGTTAAAGCTCATTTCATTAAACAGTGGAAAACTGAGTACTTGATGGGTCTAAGGGAGAGACATAAACAAATGACTAAGAAGGATTGGTCTGACACAATTAAGGTAGGGGAATTTGTTCTCATACATGACAGTACTCCAAGACAATACTGTCCTCTGGCTAAAGTTTTAGAACTCAGACCAGGGGCAGACTGGGTAACAAGAGTGGTCAAATTAAGGACTTCAACGGGTGACACAACAAGAGACATTTCTCTTTTGTACCCCCTAGAGTCTGGACCCAAAACAATGGACTTTGGAGAGCCCTCTCCACCGACAGTAACAACTGGAGACACTGAACTTCCATAACTATTCCCTTGACAGTAGGAGCGGTAACGCATCCTACTAAGGGGTTCCAAAAAACCTTAGCCCCCCCCCCCCCCATTTGCAGCTTACATGTTTACTTATATCGAAATAGTTTTTAGTGATTATAAAAATATATAAAATTCTTTATTTATTGCAAGTATTAAAATTACTCTAGCTGATAAAGTGATAATATAATGGCTTCTCAATTAATTGGTGATTCGGAGAGGCAACGTGTGATAGATCGCATACGAGCAATAACATTTCGGGAAGCTCGTGATGCTGGAGCCACCCTTATAAGACGTTCATGGGTTGCCAAAAAGTTGCGAAGAAGTGAGGACTTGTCAAAAGAAATTGGAATAAAACTTTGGATGAATGTGAAATGGATACAACCAAATCTGGGCGCCCAAATTTGCCACTCTCTCAGGAAAAAAAGGGACATCATTGAAAGCAGTACGCGTAAGCGGAAAAACAGCTGTGCTAAACTTTCTAGAGAGATCGAAGTGTTGAGAGGAAAGATCGTTAGTGGTGAGATCATTCGACTGTACCGTCATAGGCAAGGTTTAAAGCCTTGGCATGAACTTCCAAAGCCAAGAAACCACATCGATGACAGAATGTGGTTTGCCCATTATCTTGAAGATTGGGATGTGGATGATTCATGCATTTAGCTGTCTCCGATGAATTTTTTGTTTACGTAACACGTCGGCCTAACTACCAAAATGATCGAGTGTGGGCCACAACACCAGATGAAATCGATGACAATGAACATTATCGCGAATTATTAAAAAGTCCAGACTGTGTTAGTGTGTTTGTTTTGTTCACTGCAAAGAAGCTCATGTGGGTGTTGAAGCCAAATGGTCAGAATTGGGATGGACAGTATTTTCGTGATATTATTCTATCCCAGCATGTCATTCCTTTTCTAAGAAACCCAAACAATGTTATGGATGTCGATCAGGTCACACTTCTGCACGATAAGGCCCCCTGCTTTAAGGGATTAGCCACTCAACAGTTGTTGTGGAACCATGAGATCGATTTCTTTGGAAATGAAGAATGGCCAGGAAATTCTCCTGACCTGAACGTCTGTGAACACATTGGATCAGTTATAAAGGACAAGGTTGAATGTCTCTTGTTTCAAGAACCTGCAGCAAATCGATTTTCGAAGGATACAATGACGCAACACATTGAAACTGTTTTAGGAAATTTGCGTAACGATCAAGATCTATTCGTCACTTTTGACAAGCTACCCAAAGCGAATTCAGGCTGTCTTGGAAGCCAATGGCAGGAACACCAAGTTTTAATTGTTTCTCATTAAATGCAGGATTAAATTCTCTTTTGTAAGGTATGTTTAGTTTTACTGTACCTCTAATGGTTTAGGCCATGGGCGGGGGGGCTAAGGTTTATTGGAGCCCCGTACAACATTGACAGACAAAGACCTCAGCAACAAACAGCGTTAAAGGCGCGACTAGTTTTACAACAAAAAATAGATGCTGGGGAATTGTAATTTCATCTTCTAACTTTCACTTTTCCTTTTCTTATGGTAAAGACCATGGACAGTTTCATCCTATGGATGTATATTTTCTCTTCTAATTAAATGCTACATCTTCTCCATGAGAAGGTGAGGATAGTCACTGTTAATCAGATTAACAGGCATTTACAGTTAACTAGTCTACACTCAGACATAAAAATTGGTGACAATGACACCAAGATTTTTATCTCCCGAGGCCCCCAGTATATGGAAAACTGATGTGTGGGTAGTTGGGAGGTAACGAAAATGGTTCACTGAGTAGGTAGGTAGTTATTCTAACAATTATTAAATTCCTTTTATATCAATAACTGGGTGGATGAAACCAATTGGTTGCTCACCAGAGTTATTCTCCACACTAGTATTTATATACTGTGACAAGAGCGTGCTCGGTAATAGATATACATTACCGATCAACCAACCGAAAAAAACCAAGAGGACGCTGGTGGAAAAAGCCCCGCGAAAAAAAGGACAGGGAGGAACGAAAACTAGGAACGGGGCGACAAGACGGAACGGGAGAAGGGAGAAGAAAAAACAATGGAAAAAGATCCCCACCAGCAAGTACGCTCTCAACAATTAAACAAAAAGGAAGAGGGACTCTCTAATAACACTCAGTAAGTGACTAATTGTGTTTTTAACCCATTTAGAAGTAAACGCCGTAAATTAAGCTGGGTCAGACAAATTAGGCCTACATTGTGGTCTAAGACCTAGCATCAACTCATAGCTTAACAAAGGTGAAGGTAGATTGCCCTAACCTAATTTGGTGAGAAATCCTACTGTGGACCTCAATTTATCTGCCCGCTCTGGACCATTTCCGGAATCCCTAGGCTGACCCCTACAAGGCTAGACTTAATCTACTCTATAGTTAGACTGGAGATACTAAGGGTGGGTTAATTGGGGACCAATTCATACAGAGCATTTTTCACAATAGCCCAAACACTTCGTTATATTTGTGGAAAATTTTCTGTGAAAAAACGAAGGCGAGATATTACAGACTTCGTCAAGAAAGCATACTATGCGTACTTCGGAATGAAACTTGGGGATCAAGACAAATCATGGGCTCCACATGAAGTTTGCAGTGTTTGTGTTGAACAACTTAGACTGTGGAGTAAAGGTAAAAGGGGTTCTTTACCTTTTGGGATTCCAATGGTCTGGCGTGAGCCTAGAAATCACAGCAATGACTGCTATTTTTGTTCATGTAACGTGCAAGGCTACAATACGAAAAATAAAAAGGAAATTTCTTATCCAAACTTTCAGTCTGCTATAAGACCTGTTGCTCATAGACCTGGTATACCTGTACCTACCAAACCAAATACTCTTGATATAACTTCATCTGATTCGGTGTCTGATGACGATATTGATTGTTTTCATACCGAACATCTGGTGAATCCCAATTGTTTACACAAAGTGAACTTAATGATTTGGTAAGAGATTTGTGTCTCCCGAAGGATTCTTCAGAGATTTGGGATCCAGACTTCGTGCAAAGAACTTGCTTTCTCCCGGGACGTCATTTTACTGGTACAGAAATCGAGAAAAAGAATTTATCCAATATTTTTCTCAAGAAAATTTACTGGTATATTGTAACAATGTTTCGGAACTAATACTTAAAGAGCTAGGCGCTGCAGTCTATGACCCAAATGAGTGGAGACTTTTCATTGATTCCTCCAAAAGAAGTCTAAAAGGCGTCCTCCTTCACAACGGTAACTTGTATGCATCCGTACGAAAATCTTGAGCTCCTTCTAGCTAAGATCAAATACAAAGAACACGGTTGGCTACTTTGTGGAGACTTAAAAGTAATTTGTATGTTGTTAGGTCAACAACCAGGTTACACAAAGTTTCCATGTTTTTTGTGCGAATGGGATAGCCGAACAAGAACTCAGCACTGGATAAAAAAGGAATGACCACGCAGAGTCAACCTGACACCTGGTTCTAAAAACCAATGCTGGGCAACCGCACACCAAATGGGAGGTTCGCACCCGCACTTCCGCACCTGCATTTTAGCCTCTTCCGCACCCGCACTTTAGCCTCTTCCGCACCCGCACTTCCGCACAACCGCACCCGCACCCTATTTACATATATAAAGATTTATCGCAAGGAAATATATAAGTTTCCATTAATATATTAATACTTTTATATTAATACTTAATATAGTATATACTTTGAAGTTGTAACAAATGTGAAAAATACTTACTTATTTATGTATATGCACTTACATTTATCAATATCTCAATAACTTTACTACCATATTTAACGGGTGTGCGGACCAATCCGCACACCTTCCGCACCCGCACCTCCGCACCTTTTTACCGAGGTGACCGCACACCGGAAGGTGTGCGGAACTTGCCCAGCACTGCTAAAAACATTCAACATGAAAGTTTAGTTGACACGAAGAAAGTCCTTTTACCTCCACTTCACATAAAATTGGGGTTGATGAAGCAATTTGTTAAGGCCTTGGACGAAGATGGAGATTGTTTTAAGTATCTGTGTGGTAAATTCCCAACTCTTTCGGAAGCAAAATTGAAGGAAGAAATTTTCGTTGGTCCCCACATTAGAAAACTGACTTTGGATGAACACTTTGAAAGAACAATGAACAATCTTGAAAAAGAAGCGTGGATTGCTTTTAAGGATATCAGCAAATTTTTGGAGAACAACAAGGACCCAAATTACCAAAACATTGTGAACAACATGCTAAATGAGTTCAAAGAGTTGAGTTGTAATAAGAGTTTAAAATTACATTTCTTACATTCACACTTGGATTACTTCCCTGAGAATCTCGGAGCACTGAACGAAGAACAAGGAGAACGGTTTCACCAAGACATCAAAGAAATGGAGAAGAAATATCAGGAAAGGTGGGACATCAGCATAATGACTGATTACTTCTGGATGTTGAAATGGGATACTCCAGAATTATTACATAAAAGAAAAGGAACAGCGCGTACATTCGAGACTAAAAGGCATAGATCTCGCAAGAAAACTCAGGACAAATAAAGATGAATATGTAATTGACGTTAATAGTCTTCTTTCTTTTTAAAGTTGTTTGCATTTGTAATTAGTGTAACAAAGCGAAATAGGTACCTGATGTAAATTGAAATAAATAATATTTATTTATGTTGTTGTTTTTTCCCTTCCAGTTTGCAGAAAATCTTTACGTGATAGAAAAAAATTGACACCTTATTCGAAATCAGCGTTGTTGAATTATATAAAATCAGTTATTAGTAAGAAAACAACTCTTACAAAGTTCTCATTCGCAGGCCTGTATAATTTAAAATATTGTTTCCACAAAATCATATCCGAACTCAGCTTCCCATAATTCATCAGCATTTTTATTAAACTCTTTAATTTTCATAATTTCTCTGATTTCTTCATTTAGCTACAATTATTTTCGGTACTTTTGCATTATCCTCCCAACACTAATTTTTTTTTATAATGGAAGGAAAATAAAACTACGGCTGACGCCTGCGGCGGGCTGTTTTTAACCTAACCTAACCTAACCTAACCTAATCCCAACACTAATTTTTTTTATAATGGAAGGAAAATAAAGTACCATAACCAAAACCAAACCAACATTATATAAAAAAATTAGTGTTGGGAGGATAATGCAAAAGAACCTTATTTTCTCCTACGTATACAAATGTTCTTTTTAAGTTAATGATGTCTCGTGTAATAACAATATACAGTACAAAACTGTCAGATAATTAATCAAACAGTATGTTAGTATACTAGGTTAAGTGGCTATGGTGGCCTTATTTTTGTATTAAGTTCAGTGTATAATACGTAAGATTGTACTTGTATGTACTTCTAATATGTTAGGTTAAGTGGCTATGGATTGTGAATGATCCCCAATAAAGATGTTTTGTTTGTTGTTTACAGAGCTGGGCAGTATTTAAATACATTTGTATTTAAATACATTTGTGTATTTAGAACTGTATTTATAAATACATTGTTTTTCATGTATTTAAATATAGTATTTAAATACTTTAATGAGTATTTAAATACAATGTATTTAAATACTCAAAATATAAAAATGTAAATACTTTTACTGGTTTAATACACGTTCTGTACTAGCACAGTACGACGCGTCGACAGTGTAGTACAGCATGGTTCATGTTTCAACGTGTCAGTTCAATCAATTGTGTGCCACTCTTAGTCGAAAGCGGTTGATTTCTTTATCGTGTGCGTGTCATGGCTTCAACAAGCAAATCCGGTGAATCAAACAGTGATATATCTGCAGATAACAATTTAGTGCACCCTCTGTTTGATGGAAAATACTTTAAAATTAAATCTAAAGACGGTAATAAGGTAAAGTGCACCTGCTTGCTGTGTAAACACGAAGTCTCTGCTGCAAGCAATGCTACAACGAATCTGTACACTCATCTGAAGTATGTATGTATGTATTTAAAATGTATTTACAAATGTATTTAAATACAATTGATGTATTTTGTATTTAGTATCTAAATACATTCGTAAAATGTATTTAGTATTTAAATACATTTCTCCCATGTATTTAGTATTTAGTATTTAAATACATTCAATGTATTTATTGCCCAGCTCTGGTTGTTTATATAAAAACGAGCTGATGTGCAATAATAATACTAATAACACTGGTCAACAAAGATTTTTCATCAGAGTAAAATGTGTGGTGGCTGGATAGCATTTTTCACGCTGATTCCAAAACTGCATTCAGATTTTTTCTAGCACGTATAGTTTTCAAGATGAAGGCATATATATAACTACACAGATTTAACCATTTTAAATAGGCAAAATACTAATATTTCAACATTTGTTTGTGTTTATTTTATTGTGTTTTTTTAGTTTATTCATCTTATTGATTTCAATTATCTTAATTATACATCTTATGTATTTCAGGTGTGAGCTTTTACGTCTAGCAGCATTGTGATTCAGGCAACAACGCCGTGCTTTGTGTGTCAAAAGATCAGTCCAGTCCAAGAACTTGTTGTGTCAAGTTGGTGTACATTTTTTTTGAATTTATAGTTTGCTCAGGTCAGTCAACATGCCTCGACAATGTAAGAATGACCCCTGAAAGCAGTTCTTTTGCATAATGGTAATATAATGCCATCCATCCCCATTGCCCATTCCGTCCATCTAAAAGAGACATATGACAATATGGATATACTACTGAAGGCAATCAAATACGACAGTCATCAATGGAATGTTTGTGGAGATCTAAAAGTTATAGGAATGCTTATGGGTATGCAGTCAGGATTCACAAAATTTTGTTGTTTCCTTTGCCTGTGGGACAGTCGCGCCACTATAGAACATTACACCAAAAGTGACTGGCCACTTAGGTATACATATGTCCCAGGGATAAGCAATGTCCAGTCTGTCCCTTTAGTGGATCCCCAAAAGATCTATCTGCCACCTCTTCACGTTAAACTTGGTTTAATGAAGAATTTTGTTAAAGCAATG
Source organism: Bathynomus jamesi (assembly GCA_023014485.1). Taxonomy (NCBI): domain Eukaryota; kingdom Metazoa; phylum Arthropoda; class Malacostraca; order Isopoda; family Cirolanidae; genus Bathynomus; species Bathynomus jamesi. Next base: position 49,632 of record JAJOZX010003100.1, on the reverse strand, counting down.
GGTAAAGTCAATTCTGAAGGGTTCCAATACCTTTCAAGGAAATTTCTGAAGGTTACTGCAGCAAAATTGAAGGAAGGAATTTTTGTTGGGCCACAAATAAGGGAGGTTTTGAATGACACTGAATTTGAGAAAGTCCTAAGTCCGCTGGAATTGAAGGCTTGGCTGGCGTTCAAATGGATATGTGAAAACTTTCTTGGAAGCAACAAGTCACCTGCGTATAAGGATGGAGTCAAGAACCTCCTTGATGCCTTCAAAGAAATGGAGTGTCGAATGTCGTTAAAAATTCACTTCCTGCATTCCCACTTAGATTTCTTTCCTGAAAACCTTGGTGCAGTGAGTGACGAGCAAGGAGAGCGCTTCCATCAAGATATTCAGATGATGGAGAAGCGCTACCAAGGATATTGGAATGAAAGCATGATGGCGGACCATTGTTGGATGCTGTATCGTGACAATCCAGGCCAAATTTACAAAAGGAAATCACACTCACAGCGCTTTTAATAAAATAATGTATATATTCTTTATTTATAAGTACATCGAATAAAGTATATGATGTATTTGTTGTTTAGCATTCCTAAGTGTGATCTATACATCCATAAATTTTCTTATAGCAATATCAAAAACTTAAAAATATCAAAACCAGTGTATCTATATAACTCTACGTGCTAGAAAACAAATAAAACCAGATTCGGAATCAGCGCGAAAAATGCATTAAGAAAAGTGTGATCATGTTTGTGATGAGAAAAAAAAGTTTCATTTTGTTGGCCAGTGTAATTAGCTATTAACTCTGTTTTCCTTAGTTATCCATGAACGATACATTTTCTTCTTAGAATATAAAAAGAAAATGATTGTTTTGAGTGAACACAATTAGAAAAGCTATTTTTATTTAATAATCTAGTATAATCTATATAATCTATATAATATAATAAGAGAGCTGGCCGTCTGTCCGTCCGTCACACTTTTAGAAATTGTGAGAAAGAAATTCAGAAATTGTAAAAAAAATTCAGAAATTGTATTACGGGCGGAAATGTGAAGCTCAAGATTTTCATGACTGTGTTCTTTTCTGTAGTTTAGCAATGGGGGTGGGGTGATGGGGTTAGCCCCCAAGTTGCATGAATGGGGGTGAGGAGGTTTTGGGAGATACCAGATTCAGAAATGTTGATACAATGTGAAGCTCAAAATTTTCACGGCTGCGTTCTTTTTTTGTAGTTTAGCCTGTCTAACCGTCAGCGAAGCGACGGTAACTGTACTAGTAATAATAATATTATGAGGAATCACGTGGTTTTATAATTACTACATAATTTATAATTAGTTTCCTGAACTTCAGATCACTGCTGGTGTACAATGCAGGGCTGCCAATGAGATTTTGAGGAAATCCCCAGATCAGACTCTCAAAAAGCCCCAGAATCAAATAAAAAAAACCAGATACAACATGTTATAAAAGTTGAAAAAAAAACAATTATAAATAGTAAAATGAATTATTTGCTTACCCCTATTAATTGGAATAATTACAAGTCGTCCTCTTCACTAATTCCTCCTGAAAGAGTACTTAATTCCTTGTTCTCTTTCTGTGATTTCATTCTGTCTAGGTATCTTTTACTGACTGCACCCTCTTCCAAATCTCTGATTAATTCTTTGTCCGGTTCCCACGTTGTGCATGCCATATTATTTCTAGTAATAGATTGTTTGGCTAGTAACCTATCTCTGACAGTCTCAGATTTCAATGAATTTGTGTTTCTGTTTTTTACACAATTCATTTGGGAAAATATCCGTTCAACACATGCATTCACATGCATTCAAAATACTGTAGTATTGGCGGAGAGCCGCGAAAATTAGCCCAATCCGCTACTTTTCGCTCAATCCGGCATCACTGGACTCGCGAGCAGCGAGGCGGCCGAGGCAGCGAGCTTGCGACGCATTGCAGACATATACCATACATGTTTCAAACATGTTTGGAACGTATTCTTTTAATGGCTTTTTTAGGCAATAGTTTAAATTGTAAAATATATATTATTAATATGGAAATATGCTGTTTTAAATATTTAAATGAGCTATTTTAAGTTGTTTACACATTTAGGATATAAACCCCCCAGATTTCTAACCATTTTCAAAATAAAAACCCAGTAACCCAGATAGATTGTGAAACCCCCAGATCTGGGGGCATCCCCCCAGCATTGGCAGCCCTGGTACAATGTCTTAATTTTGTAATGTAGCAAAGATTGCTTTTAATAGTAAGTTAAGTGTATGACAAGGTTGTACTTGTATGTTAGGTTAAGCGCTGTGGATTGTGAAAGCTTAGCAATAAAAACTATTTTGTTTAAAAAAATATAAAGAAAATAAATAGACCAATGTGACGAGAGAAGAAATCTTTCCTTCTACCGTCTGCAAAAATAAACCCATTAGGGTCATTGAGACTAAAAGTTCCTCCTCCGTTTCTTAATATATAAATTATTAATTATAAAATTTAAGAATTAAAATATGTATAAATGTAATTATATTTATTTCTTAATATTATATTTATTTTATAAAATTTACGGTAATTTATTATTTAAAAAAATTTAATTTTCATAATTTTGGGGGTAACTTTGGTAACTTTATGTAATTATTTAATAATAATAATTGCGAGACGATTACAAACTGAATTTGCTTCCGCCCGAATTGTTCATTCTGATGAAGGTGAAGCTTGTCACTCCACTTTAGACCTACAGTTTAACGTGGAATCCGAACCACGCCCCACCAGCAGCCCAACGTCTTAACCACTAGGGCAGTGGTCAGAGCTGGGCAATAAATACATTGAATGTATTTAAATACTAAATACTAAATACATGGGAGAAATGTATTTAAATACTAAATACTAAATACATGTTACGAATGTATTTAGATACTAAATACAAAATACATCAATTGTATTTAAATACATTTGTAAATACATTTTAAATACATACAAATTTTAACATATGCATTCACTAATTCATGAGTAACAACAATATAAAATGCTTGATAAAGGATAAAGAAATAGTACAATCTAATTTCCGATTATATATTTCCATTTTTAGAACAAAACAAAAACAAAAGAACTTAGAACTTACGATGTTCAACCAGTGACATATTATACTCATTATATCATTGCAAAATGAGTAACAATTAATGAGTAGATGAGACATAAACGTAAACATAAGACGTAAACATAAACATAAGGCACCTTACGAATTCTCTTTTATTTCACGGTTGCTGCGGATCAAAACCAGAACGTGTATTAAACCAGTAAAAGTATTTACATTTTTATATTTTGAGTATTTAAATACATTGTATTTAAATACTCATTATAGTATTTAAATACATATTTAAATACATGAAAAACAATGTATTTATAAATACAGTTCTAAATACACAAATGTATTTAAATACGTATTTAAATACAAATGTATTTAAATACTGCCCAGCTCTGGCAGTGGTTCCCAACCTGGGGTCCCCGGACCCCTGGGGGTCCGCGAAGGTAGTACTGGGGGTCCGTGAGCTTTCAATATTTCGAGAGGTTCCAATAGAAATCGTACATTTACCCACGATAAGGGCGCTTAGGCTAAAATTTCAAGTTTCCTTGCTCTTGGCTGGAATTATTAATACTTTTTTAATACGCTGTATTTTAATTGCATACTCACTTATATGTCCTTTATTTGATAGTGAAAAATGAGAAAACGAGTTAATTATTAGTTAATAAAAACAGTTTGTTTGGTAGACGGAATCTTTCAAAAACATGGGGTCCGTGGGAAAAAAATAAAAATAAAAGGGGTCCTTTGTGGTGAAAAGGTTGGGAACCACTGCACTAGGGTATCCAGGGTACCAATTTACCGACCAATCATTTTTTTTTATTGTGTGGTCGGATGAACATCTGGGTTTTGCTGCGCGCTGCCTGCCGTCACCGAGGTCTCGATCCAATACACTAGGTTAGGTGATCGTTTCAGATTGGTTAGTTATTTCCCACATGACCAATTACAATTAGTCACAATCTTTGCAACAAATTTCGATTTTATAAAAAATAAAAAAAATTGGTCTCCGCGAAACTTAATATTTATCATACATGAATATGAGAAATAAAACTTTAAAAAATACTTTAAAATGCATTTATAATTATTATTAATTATTAAAGTTATACTTATACTATGACATAAGGAAGTAAAAATAATAATTATATAGTGCAGTCAATGTGTGAAACCAGTCATTTCACGTAATGCCTAAAAATTTCAGGCATTTCGCGTAATGCTCGTGACCCTTAAACATAGGTAATACGCATTATTAACTAACCTAACCTAACCTAACCACCGTAACTTAACCTAATCTAACCTTCACGAAGTCATTAATCGCTTAATCGAATTATGCGAAATGCCTGAAATTTTTAGGCGTTACGTGAAATGAATGGTTTCACACATTGACTAAGATATATATATATATATATATATATATATATATATATATTAGGGATGTACCGATATATCGGTATCGGTAGTATCGGCTTGGTTTTAGAGTATCGGTATCGACTGATACTGCCGATACTTTTCCAAGTTCTCATTTTAAAATTAATATTTAATTATTTATAAAATGCAATTGAATAAAGTTTCATTTGAATAAACTTATTGAATACATATGAAGTTTCATCATTTTTCATTTCTTCCTCTTATTTTTGAAACTGTTATAATTTGAAACCAATTGCCTATCACGAGATTATTACATCAATTTTTCAATAGAATTAAACATTAACGCCTAGGAAGGACTTATATCTAGAGGTATACTTATGCAACGCACCTCGGGCCCCGACTTGGACTAGAGTAATGTCGTAATTAGTAACGAGAGAGTGGCATACGTATGTTTTTATTGATTTTTAAAATAAAGTATCGTTATCGGCCTTTCTTAAACGTGGAAATGAACCAAAACCACGCCCGTCGCCAAGGGGGGGGGGCCAGGTGGTGCCAGGACCCCCAAAATTGAGTGCCCCCCCAGAAAAAATAGTAGGTACTGTGATAATATGACGTTATTTTATTTGAAATGTTTGTACTAAACGATGTCGCTTAAGAAGTGGCTTATACCAAATACCTCCAATGACTGGCAATTCAGCCACTTCCTGTAATTTACTTTTGTATTTGTATTTGCATACCCGTTCTAAAAGCTATGATCACACTAACGTAGGCTAAAGCAGCTAGGTTTATAGCTTACATTTCTTCCTAGCCTAGATAAAGTTAAACGCTCGGATACCCTAGATCAGAATCGTAAGTCTAAGACAAGTGTGTAAGAACCTTCGGTACCTTATGCTTTAATGATATGCCTGCACTGGGTTTGTTTTATTTAGTTTTATTTTGAGGTGACCAGATAGATATCCAGCGGAGTAATTTACCGTAGACTAACCTAGGCTAGAACTTACCGTGTTTTCTCGTGTTGTCTCGTGTATTCCACTGCCTACCTATATAGGAGGTGCCCCCCTAATAAACACAGGTGCCCCTCCAAATATTTTCGGCTGGCGACGGGCCCGACCAAAACTAAGATATATGAACCTAAGCCTAACTAAAATAGAAAATAAACTATATGCATTCGGCTAGGCTAGCATTTAAAGAAAAGTTTGAAATGTCGTTTAACATTGTCTGGTACGTGTAGGTTATCTCCCCACTACCAATTTTGACAGAATATTTTCGATAAAACTAACGAAAATATCACAACTTAACCTAACCAATTATCAAGGGCGTACAGTTGATCTATTATTAATTATAACATTGTTTGTTTCTGGAATAGTATTTACTATTTACTAATAGATCAACTGTACGCCCTTGATAATTGGTAGGTTAAGTCGTGATATTTTCGTTAGTTTTAACGAAAATGTTCTGTCAAAATTGGTGGTGGGGAAGATAACCTACAAGTACCTTTCAGTTCCTTAATAACTTTTCAACAATCTAAGTAAACATGCAGTATTTCGCGCAGAAACAATCACTGAAGTAACCGAAAATTTGGTGAACGTCTATTTCAAAGTGTTTCATTTATGTATATAAATAAATGAACTAAGTGCAGTTTCCACAAACACCCTTTCATTGTTTCTAAACAATGACAATTTCCACAATAATACCATACATTACGTCATCATAACATTCTATGATATGAAGGATAAAGTTTAAGGGTCAAATCAAATAAAGATATCAATATTTTAATTATTATTTGTCAAATAGTAAAATGTTTTGTTAAAATTATTGCAATGTCGCAAAACCTAATATTTTTGTCCATATTTAGTTTTTATTCATTTATTTTGCATGCAAGATGAGAATAATCCTACTGTATCAAGTGTGGAGTTTATAGTATAAAGCAACTATATTAAATATGTACCATATGGTAGAGTAATTTAGACCTAAGCATCATAAGTCTATAGTTACAAGTAACCTGCGTTTTCCTAGTTAAAGTAAGCCTAAATATGATTATTAAGTAAAACTCCACTATCCAGACAATGTCTCTTAAGAGAGAGTCTATATGGACCTAACCTAACCTAGTTTAATTTGTTTTAACATATTATCAAGCTGTTATGGACTCTACTATTCAGACAATGTTCAGAGACAAAGTTTTGCCGATTATTGTTATGTCCGTTATGCTAAGGCTTAGTGAATATCATAATACGCTTACCTTTTTCACCTCGCTGTTCATGTTTGTAGGTAGAAGCTAGCACGATTCATTTATAGTAGAGGTATAGGTATCAGGGGCGTACCTAAAGTATTTGGCACCCGGGGCGGATCCTTCCTTTGGCACCCCGCCACCCCCCATAAATAATTTTAAAATTTAAACACAGAAAAATATATTATGTTTGCAAGTAGATTTTTAAACAGTACAGTACTGTCATAAGCAAATTGGAAATAAGAAAAATGCAGGACATTAAAAATTCAGTGAACAGGTAATACTGCATTTTATTTTATACAAAAAACACAGGAAATCCAGTCTCAACGCTCAGCTGCTGAGCGTGAATCCTCTCTATTACCTTTGAAGAATAGCTGAGCCTCAGCGTATTCTTCAAAGGTAAATATAGAGGATTCACAGTCTCTGCTTTCGAGCCTTAATTTCTGCAAATTGATCAATGACCTCATCAAAATTCACCTTCTTTGCATATTCATGTTCAATTGAAAGTAAAGCCAGATTTGTCAATTTTGTCTGACTCATGGTCGAGCGAAAGAAATTTTTTATCAATTTCAATTTGGAAAAACTTCTTTCACATGAAGCAATAGACACACGGACAGTCAAAAAGAATTTCAAACACAGTGACAAGCTTGGCAAAGATTCACAAAAATCCCATTTCACAATAAACTCCAGAAACTGCAATGCTGTCCATTTCTTTGCCTCTTCAACGCTGATTTTGGCAGCTTCCAAATGCCTACGAAGTCGTCCAATTTCCACACTGATATCTTCATCAGAGAATTCATCGAAAATCTGAGTCAAATTTGGAATATACTTCCGAAGTTCTTCTGTTCCAACAACCAAAGTGTTTGGCTGAATAACAGCGAAGATTGACAGAATTTGATCCATTGCCTTAGAACGAATCTCCAATTCTCGATGAAAGCGATCAAGACATTCAAACAGCCCTTTTTACTTCCTCTGGCAATGTGAGACCAGCATCCTTTGCTATCTCTCCTGGCATCCTTTTTCGGAGCTTTACTCTCCCTCTTCTCTCCATATAAATGTCCATTTCCTCACACTTTGTAGTTGCGTAATGAATGGCCCTCTCCACAATTTCATTGCGCTGATCTTCAAGAAACAGTTTTAGAGCTTTGAGATTCATAATGCACTTTTCAAGGCTGATTCCAACTGTTTGCAAATATTTTTGTGTGAGATTAATTTCTTCCAGGACTTCACACCAGAAAGAAAGGTAACTCAAAAAAGAAAATCACATACAGCAGACAGCAAAATATGAGCTGATCCTCTTGTGTCCACATTTTCTTTGGGATCGCACAGTACTTCAAGGGTTGAGGTCAGCTTTTCAAAATTTGTCTTCACTGGTTTCACAGCGTCATAATGAGCACTTCATCTTGTCTGGGAAAGTCTTTTGACTGTCATGCCTACATTCTCCATCAGCAAGCAGGGCCGGACTTTCACCTGCTGAGGCCCTAAGCTATATGAAATTTGAGGCCCTTCTCTAAAAAAATTCGGGTAAAAAAATTTAAAATAATGTCATTATTACTATAATTATTATTTTTTATATTAATGTTAATGATAAAGAAAAAATAATATATATATATATATATATATATATTTTTGATGAATTAGTGTTAAAGAATAAAAACTAATGATAAAATAAAAATATATTTAAAAAAATGAGGCCCCCGAGGGTGTGTGGCCCTAAGCTATAGCTTATTTAGCTTATAGGTAAGTCCAGCACTGTCAGCAAGGGAAGAAGCCCAAGAATGATTCCCTTACTTCAACTTTGTCACATTCAATATGGACGTATCTGATCACTTCATACATCTGATCAGTGTGGGACACATCAGGAGTGCTGTCAAAAAGAATCCCAAAATACTTTGCTTTCTTGATATCAGCCACTATTTTCTCTTTGACGTAATTCCCCAAAAGACAAATGAACTCATTCTGAATCTTTGGAGATAAATACGAAGCCACTCTCCTCCCAGATGGAATAGAATGCTTAATCCTTACAAAATGTTCTTTCAAAACTGGATCATAATTTGACAGCAACTCTACCAATTCCATGAAGTTTCCTTTGTTTGCTGATGACATGTCCTCTTTGTGACCACGAAAAGGAAGATTCTGGTGAGCCAGAAACAAGGTCACGTCCAAGAGGTGATGTAAAATATCCCTCCATTTCTTTCTCTCCTTGTCCAATGTTGCTTGATGAACTTGGTCAATGTTTTTTTTGAAGCTTCAACCCTGCTCCCAAGGTCTTCCATTTCGCCAGGCATGAGAGATGCTGCTCAGAAGCCTCATGGTCAGACACCTTTGGGTTTAGCTTCCACCATGCTTGAAACCCAGTGACAAAGCTGGATGTTCCAATTCCTTTGTCATCAAGAGCAAACAGTCTGCAGCAAAAACAAAACAAACTTTCTTTTGATGGAGAGTAAACCATCCATGTTCTCAAAACTTTCTCGCCATTTGGCAGAGCCTTATAGAACCATGCAGTGGTCAGCTGTCGACTCTTCCCTTTGGATTTCTCTCCTTGTCTTTGAACTGCACTGAAAAGTCCATCCCTATTTTGGAAGGGTTCACTTCCCCTCTTGATAAGATCAACTCTCAAGTCATTTGGAACCGGGATTGGCCAAGCAGCGACATCAGAATAAATTGAAAATCTATTCGTCTCCTCTTCCTCATCATAGTCTTCCTCCTGTTGGTGTGGACTTCTGCTGGCGTCTCCTTCCTCTTCATCAGTTTCACTGCTTTCAGAAGATGAAATGCCATCCTCCAATCCTTGCTTTCTCTCATTTGAATCGTCTTGTGAAGATGCTTTTTGTATTTGCCATTCAGATTCACCAGGCTGAATATCTTCAGGACTTTCTCCTATTGCACTTGATGTTGAAGGCGTCACATACTTCAAAATTGATCCGGACATTGCCTGAGCCACCTCTTCTCTTGCCTTCTTCATTTTTCTTTGTTGGAATCCACTAGGTCGAGTTCGCTTCATGGTGGATGTTTTCTGCAAAATTTTAAAATCAAAAAGTATAAAGCATGAACATGCATAACAAGCATGAACTATTATGACTTGAAATACATTAACTGAACAAACTGTCTGTGATTATTATTATTATTATTATTTTTTGTTTTTTTGGGGGGTGGGGGTTAAGTGCAAACACGACTCCTAAAAAATCAGAAAACTATGAGTATTACTCGCAAATAACTAGACCACTGACAAAATGAAAATTAACAGTATATCCAGTAAATAAAGAAGTAAAAAAAATTTATTATAACAGAAAAGCTTCAAACAAGTGCTTCTCAAACTTTTTCCAACCAGACACCCATTGAGTTATCAGATTATCAACCCAGACAAGCAGAGACAATTAATTATCATTATTATTATCATTATTAATTATCATTAATTATCATTTATAAACACTTAAACATCACTATGATACCACATTGTCAAAAATTACTGGACATTGGTATAAGTTCCATGATATTGTTATAAACACCAGCACTTTATGCTTTATCATAATTATTTAATGAAACGTTCCTCATGTATGTGGAGTCACAGTGCCAAGTGAACAAGACTTGGAATGTCAGTTGCAGCCAGCTGGCTATGCTCAACAAACTGATGACTAAAACGTCAACAAACGTTCGCCTTTCATGTAATTTTTATCAAATATTTAATTTTTCGTTTGTAAATTTTGTATTGCCAATAAAAATAAAAAATTATTTTATAGTGGCAATTTACATTAAGCTGTTGTAATAGTTTGAACATTTTAATTTTCTTTGGCGAATTTTTCATTTGGTTTGAAAATGTACTGGTATTTCAACTCTCCCGATGGCACCCCCCTCCTGGCTGTCACCCGGGGCGGACCGCCCCCTCGCACCCCCCTTAGTACGCCACTGGACCAGATCCATGATATCGATTAATTTTGGCCTTTCTTAACCCTTTAAGCCCTGAATTTTTTGTCAGGTTAAGTTATGAATGCGTGTATTTGAAACGTTAGCAATTTGTACCTTTCGTCCTTAAAGGGTTAAGTGCGGAAATTAACTAAAATTAAGATATATAAACCCTAACCTAAAATAGAAAGTAAATTATACCCAGCTATACTGTAATCTAAATGAACGCACTATCTTCCACAAAAATCATACAATGTCTTGTTTCGAAAGTATACAATACCCCTTTCGGAATTAAAACCGACGCAGTAATAGACTATAACAACTATTTAAGAGAGGTGAGTTGCACTATCCTTATCTAACCTAACCAAAATTAACCTAACCTAACTTATAATGTGCATCCTTTCAGGGTAGTGTATACTTTCGAAACAAGATATCATATGATTTTTGTGAAAGATATTGCATTCATTTAGGCTATAGATGGGTATAATTTACTTTCTACGTTAGTTCGGTTAGGGTTTATATATCTTAGTTTTTGTTAATTTCCACATTTAAATTTGCCACATTTTAATCGGCCATGCAAGGTATTTTCCTAATATCGGCATGCCAGGTGCCGATACCGATTAATCAGTGCACCACTAATATATATATATATATATATATATATATATATATATATGTTAAACACAGACCGTGCATTGAACAAGGAACTCTTCTGGGAAATTACATCCACTATAGTTCGAATGAATAATGATAAATAACACATATAGTTTTTTCTTTCTCATGATGGAAAGCCCATCGTGGGCACCGGGTTACTCGCAAAGAGGCCCAAAATATAGCTTCCCTCACCAGCTATCTGCAAAGCAGATAGGATCCAGCTTTGGGACAGGATCTAGGTTTACAGCTTATACCTAGCCTACTACATTCAGAACCTCAATATACGCAAGAAACTCGTTGCATTTACGTCGGATTGAATACATCAAAGAAAAAAGGGTAACTTGTATTTTTAGCCAAAAAACAAAACTTAAACCTCAACCGGGACATTGAGCGTCCACTTTTCAAGGCACATAACACGTCCGTTTCAAGATGGGAATGAGCTCAGAATGGTTCCCTGAGGTTTTTTATGATACACACTGACCGTGCATGGAACAAGGAACTCTTCTAGGAAAGTTAAATCTACTATAGTCCGAATAAGTAATGGTAAATGACAACACTATAGTTTTTTCTTTTTCATGATGTTAACCCGACGTGGGCACCGGGTCACTCGCAAAGAGGTCCCAAATATATAGCTTCCCTCACCAGCTATCTGCGAAACAGATAGGATCCAGCTTTGGGACAGGATCTAGGGTTTAAAGCAGCCTAGCCCCGCTACATTTAGAACCTCAATATACGCAAAAGACTCACTGCCTTTACGTCATATTGAATACATCAAAGAAAAAGGGGTAACTATTATATTTGGGCTAAAAAGCAAAACTTAAACCTCAACCGGGACATTGTGCGTCCACTTTTCAAGGCACATAATACGTCCGTTTAATATACACAAACTCAGAATGGTCCCCTGAGAAACTTATGTTAAACACAGACCGTGCATGGAAC
>JAJOZX010003100.1:0-32500 GCA_023014485.1 Bathynomus jamesi | reverse complement strand
ACTTAAGCTAAAGAGAGAAAAGTGTTCATGGGTCACTAACGAGGTTTCATATTTAGGGTTCCGCATAGATGCCTCAGGCATTCATCCAACGGTAGATAAACTAGAAGCAATAGAAAATGCACCACCTCCACAAAACATCACACAGTTACAAGCTTATTTAGGTCTCCTAAACTTTTATAGGAATTTTTGCCTAATGCATCGACTTTCCTTGAACCCCTAAATAAGCTATTACGATCTGGGGAACAGTGGAGATGGAGAAAACTCAAAAGGAAGCATTTGAGGCTTCCAAGGACGTACTACTAAAGTCCACTCTCCTAGTGCATTATGATCCAAACTTCCTCTCGTAGTTTCAGCAGACAGCAGTTCTTATGGAATTGGGGCAGTGTTATCTCACCACATTGATGGTGTAGATAGGCCTATCTGTTTTGCTTCTAGACACTAACTGAGACTGAAAGACGATATCCACAAGTGGAACGTGAAGCATTAGCCTTAGTATTTGCAGTAAAAAAATTTCATTTCTATCTATGGGGTCATGAATTTAAATTAATTACTGACCATAAGCCTCTTTTAGGTTTATTTTCACCTAATAAAAATATTCCAGTTATGGCCTCAGGTAGGATTCAACGATGGGCACTGATTCTACAAGCCTATAAATTTGACTTAGTACATCGGCAGGTAAACTTCTAGGTACGGCTGATGCGCTAAGTAGGTTGCCCTTAGAAAATCCAAATGATTGTGTACCTATACCTACAGAATGGGTTCACTTGGTGGAGTTTTTGGAATCCACTCCAGTATCTGCGGTACAAATAGAGCAGTGGACAAAATCAGACCCTATTCTGTCTAGGGTCATCCATTTCTGCTCAGTTGGTTGGCCTACTAAGGTTGAGAGTGAATTACAGCCTTTTTATCAACGTCAGTCTGGCCTCTCGATTCAAAATGGCTGTCTCTTATGGGGCCACAGAGTGATTATTCCAAATGAAGGCAGGTCGAATTTAGTGAAGGAACTTCACGCTGAACACATGGGCGCAACAAAAATGAAAGAGCTGGCGAGAGCTTATTTCTGGTGGCCTGGTTTAGATGGAGAACTCGAATCATTGGTTCGTTCCTGTCAAAGCTGCCTAGAGAACAGAGATCTCCCAAGGAAAAGTCCACTTCATCCTTGGGAATGGCCTACTATACCGTGGCATAGGATCCATGTTGACTATGCAGGTCCTATAATATATACTTATTTCCTAGTCATTGTGGACGCCTACTCTAAGTGGGTGGAAATTTTTCCAACCACTTCCACGACTTCGGGTGTTACTATTCGCTTACTCCGTTCGGTTTTCGCTCGATGGGGTTTACCCGTAGTCCTGGTTTCCGACAATGGTACTTGTTTTACCAGTGAGGAATTTCGTTCCTTCACCCACCTAAATGGCATTAGACATGTCCGGTCTAGTGTTTTCCACCCGTCTACTAACGGTCTCGCGGAAAACATGGTCCGTACTTTCAAGTCGGCCTTGCGTCATTCTCGTGGGGAGGAAATGCAAGTGGTGTTGGATAAATTTTTGTTTAAATATCGAATAACACCTCACACCACGACGGGGGTGTCTCCCTCTAAACTTATGATTGGCCGGGAAATTCGTTCAGTTTTCGATTTGTTACGTCCAAACGAAACGTTACAACGAGTTTTACGCCATCAGGAAAAACAGAAGTTGTACCACGACACTAAAAGAGGGAGAGTTATAGAAGCGCAACCTAATGATCCAGTTATGATTCGCAACTATGGGGCTGGACCAAAATGGGTTCCTGCAACTGTGCAGGAGAGAACGGGCCCTGTTTCCTTCAAGTGCCAACTAGAAGATGGTCGTTCTATTAAACGCCATCAGGACCAGATATGGGAACGTGAATTGCAGAAGGACCAGAGTCTTCCGGAAGAGAGAACTGATCCTCCGGAAAATGGTTCAACTCGCCCGCCTATACAGGTTGCACCTAATCCTACTACATCAACCCGGCTCCGCAGGTCGTCTAGGGTCCCTCATCCCCCTGACAGACTAAACTTGTAGGGGAGGAGTGAGGTGACGCGTGTGTATATATATGTATATAGTCTAAAAGTCACTAAAGGGGAAATATCACTAAATCTAAGCTGAATGGCAAGAGCAAGTCATAAACGAACCAACGCGGCTGTTCGTATTGTTTTGGGCTAGCCTAGAGATGTTTTTTCCTATCTGACCTAATCGTTGGTGCTGAGTGTAATTAGGTGGTTTCTAAGGTGACAAATGGGGTAGGAAGTTGTCCGTACTTAAGTCTAGTTAGGGGTAATGTCTATAGCTTCGAAATTGGTAATGTAAGAGAGAGTTAGGTAGGCTGTTTGTGGGACACAGGAATCTAATGGTAGGCTCCCAAAGGAATATCTAATTCAACGCACCGGTAAGTGCTTTTGATTGTTTGCTAGAACGTAAGTAACCTAACTGGGGTGTCTACCCCACGCTATCACAATATATACACACACACACACACACACACACACACATATATATATATATATATATATATATATATATATATATATATATGTGGAAAAGTGTTTCCACAAGAAAATAAATTTGTTAAAATTTAAAGATATCATTCTATTTGTATAAATTAAAATATTAATCCTTTAAAAGATATTATTCTGGTTCATATAAATTAAAATGTGAGTCCGTTAAATTCTTAATGTTTGTGTAGATTTGCGTCGACGCCCCAGCGGGAAGTTTTGGTTCATGTCTCTCAAAGCCTAACGAAAACAGGTTTGCCACGTCTAATCTTAAACAGAGATTCCTAACTTGTAAATGTTCTTTCCAATTATTATAAATCACATAAAAAAGTTAAATGTAAAATTACAATTGTATAAATTCTTTTGCTGATATCCAATTTTACCAATTCTCTTGTTAATATCATTATTAGAGTAGGATTTTGCAAGTTTAATAGTCTTTTGTAACACGTGGCAACATGTGGGTTTCCCCAGGACAAAGGGAACCGGGTGAGAGTGTTCCGCCCTTGGGCCGGGTCGTTTCGGCTGGTCCCCTTAGTTTTTTTTTATGTAAGCATTTGTTCGTTAATAACTCTCTAAGCAAGTGTAGTGAAAAGGTTTCATTGTTTTCTAATTACTAAGAAATTCTAATATTTTAAAAAGTGATTTTAACCTTGTGAAAATAAAAGACTGAGCAAAGGAAGACTCGTTATTTTATATCCTTCCAAGAAGAAGCATTCCCGTCTCTCAACGGACCAAGAGAGAGAGGGTACGCCATTGAGCGAAGGTATAAATCGTTTCATCGTAACTCGCGGTCAGATAAAGTAAAGTTGAAAAGAACCGTGGACGTCAGTCAGATTAATTAAACGGTATAAACTTCCTTGTTGTTGCGAGGAAGCGACATACTGAGAATACATAAAATCGGGGAGATGATGTAACGAAGCATAATAACATCATTATTCCCCCCCCCCCCCGATACTGGTGACCTTGCCAGGATTAAAAGAAGAAACATTTCATCGGCCATCATGTTTTCTTCCGACACCATCATTCAAACCTTTGTCGGCCAGAACCCCGCTACAAGGACGTCAACGAGAAACGTTCCTTCAAGACGAAGAGCCAGGATTTGAAAACCTTTGTTCAGTCAGAACCCCGCTACAAGGACGTCAACGCACCCGAAACGAAGGTCGGATTTCAGCGGGAATCACGCACTTGTTTAGAGAGAGGATCGTAACGGAAATTATTATATGGGCACGCGGAGATGAATTTTGCAAATTTAATTTATCTTGGAACGTCTATGCGACGCATAGCAGTGACGTAAATTCCCACAACGAAGAGTGGAGGAATCATCGAATTTGGAGAAGATTTTCAAAGACTTTGATCGTCACCGAAAAACGGACGAACCGCATTGGAATTGATTATGAAAATTGAACGTCATATGCGACGCATAGCATTGACGTAAATTTCTACAACGAAGAGGGAGAAGAACGCATTTTCGACTCAGTCCTACAGAATTGGAATTTGAGAAAAAAAAATTAAAGTGAATATTTAATTTTTTTTAAATTTAAATTGTCCCACATTGGGTTAAGAGAAAACGGAATTTTGGATTTGAGTTCATTTTATTGACTCTTGAAATTTTTCTTTACCTAATTTGTGTATATATAGTTCGTGCGTGTGTTTGTTTGGCTCGTTTCACGCGCGTTTCGGCGCATTTAGATTTAGTAAAAAGGGTTTTTTCTTTTTCTCTTGCTCTTTCGCGTCGATGCGCGAACTTTTCTATTCTTGCTTTAAGTGGTTATTGCGTTGGAGCGCAAATAGTTTTGTCTGTTTTTTTTGGTGCTTTTTTGGGTTTAAATTAAAATGAATTTCCATGAACTATTGGACAAAGTACTTAAGTGAAATTTATACGAATTCTGCAAGGTTTAGAACGGATATTGTCGTTTTTGAGAATTTTTTTTTTTAGAACTTTGGAATTGTCTCAACTCTAAAGCTTGGAAGGTATAAAATTTCAAAGGTTACGTGTGGACATTGCTCAAGTTTCTGGATGTACGCGTTGGTGGCTAATTGCCTCCGACATCAATCATTCCACGTCTCGAGCGTATTTCAATAATTTAGTACGTAGTGCATGAATGCACGGGTATCGCCTAAACAGGTATATGGAGTACGTGTGTGGTAGCACTTGAACTGGAAATACGGTAAAAAACAATTTGTAAATGGGATAAACCGACGTTATGATTACTGTTCTTCGTTTCGTGTATTTGGTCCTTTTGGAGTGAAATCAAAGTGGTGGATGGCTCCAGTTTCGATTTCCAAACCTTCTGATTAGAAAGAACAGAATCGAATGAACGTTGTTTTGTAGAGCGATGCAATGCATCACTTCCTTTGGTAGGACGAAAAAGAGTGGCAATTTTCTTTCGAGTTCGTCGAGGTCATAAACCGAGCTTGCATCATGTCCGAGGGACATAGGCGAGTTCCCCGTGACCACGTAAATTTACAGAATGGGATCCCTCGAAAAATTCGCGCAATGCTCACTACTCTTCCAAGTATGAGCAGAAGTTGCGTCGTGATTAGGGACTTCATCTGGGACGATCTCGTCAGAGACCGGACTTCATCTGGGACGATCTCGTCACAGACCACTTCCCCCGGAAAATTTTCCTCATCGGGGAAAAGAGGAAGAGAAAACTTCATCAACTTGAATAGTCTAAGCATCATCATCCTGTTTGCATATACGTTTTGTGTTTCGTATTTATCAATTATTACGAAAGAAATCTGTTATAACTTGAAGAGCCTAATCATTTTCATTAATCAATAAACTAACATAAATATCATCAACTGTTGCCGCAAAATAGAAGTCAACATCTTCCTTCCTTGAATAATCAATTTTAAAATTAGAAAGAGCCGTTTTGAGCAGAAATCTGAGATTTGTTTATAAAAAACCTCTGAACAGGTAGCTAGAACAACGTGAAAAAAGTGTTAGCAGCTGACGAGGAAACTTCTAACAGTGGCTGCATCCTCCAGCGCGGGACACGTCAACGCGAAGAAGAGGCGGCATCAAACCAAAACATCAACGCGCTGGTGGCCAAACTTCCTCGAATCTCCGTGCAGCGGGCTGTTTACGGTTGGCCAGACTGGCAGTCGACGGCCTGTTGCGTGGCACGGTCAGAGTGCCGATCGGCTCCCGGGGCAGGACCTATTCTCAGCGTGCTATTTTTTCATTTACGGGGAGCAATTGCGTGCTCCCCGGACTACTCTTACTCTTCGGAGACATTAAGACTAATCCAGACCCCACTACAACTTACCTTACACATGTCACCATACACAAAGACATAGACACAATAGCACCATGAGACACATACAGAAGTATAATATTAACATATTACAGTACAACGTAGATGGCTTCACAAACAAAATCATGCAGCTTAGGGAATTGGTACACAAACAAAACATTCACATAGCACTTATACAAGAAACAAAACTAAAATGCACACACAAAACACCCACCATCCCTGACTTCACGGTGATCCGTCAAGATTGTACTGGGGGTAACGGGGGTGGATTCATCACTTACATACGTAAAAGCATTAGCCACACTGATGCTACCCAAAACATTACAAACAATCCAAACAGATAACACGATAGAAATACAGGCAGTTAACATTAAAACACGCGCAAAACACCACCACACTAATCAACATTTACATCCCACCAGATAGTTCACCTCAGGTGCCAGCCAATTACAATCCACAGTTACACAATCTGGCCTCTCTCACTAATGTCATCTTAGGAGGAGACTTCAACGCTAAAGACACTAGTTGGTACCTGCACAACCAAAGCAACACCAGAGGCGCCAACATAGCCACATAACTAAACAGCCTCTTCATTCTTAACAATACAGAACATCCACACATACTGTTGTAAATTTAACTTTACTTACTTTTGCTAACTGCTATTGTTTTCATTGTTTAATTATTATTTCTGTTCTGTTTCAGATGTAATCTCGATTATGAATTATGTTTGAATTAGTTGAATAAAGCCTCTAAACGTAGAATTCATTGGCCTTTTCATAACAATTTATTCAACTCATTCATATCATGGAAAAATTTCTGAGGCCTGAAAGATTTAATACAGACTCCAACTGTGCTAACGCAGCTAAGGAATGGAATCACTGGTTCCGCACATTCAATAACTTCCTCTCATCATTAGCTGACAATACTGTGGACAAATTGGCTTTTCTGGTGAGCTATGTTACACCTACTATCTATGAATTTATAGGTGACTGCAATACCTATGAAGACGCTATAGCTATCCTCGAAGGAATTTACGTAAAGCCTCAGAATGAAATCTATGCTAGACATTTGCTTGCAGTCCGCAAACAAGAGACTGGGGAGTCACTCGATACATTTCTCCAAGCACTGAAACAACTCAGTCGTGACTGCAACTTTCGCGACAGTACTGCAGTGCAATGTCGTGATGACTCCATTCGTGACTCCTTCATCAGTGGACTTCGATCCTCAGCGATTCGCCAGCGATTGTTGGAAAACAGAACTTTAGATCTTCAAACTGCCTACGATCAGGCTCGGGGCTTGGACGCTGCACAGCTACAGGCCGAATCATACCCCACTTATCATTCATCTGTTGATGCCATGGCCGAATCAGAAAACTAGCCAAAACTGCCTTTATCTAACCGATCAGAATACAGTCCAATTGAGTCGGGCGCTCCTGAAGATTCTGCCATGTCAGCTGCTGTAGTACGGAAGTGCTACTTCTGCGGATTTCCTCGACACCCTCGGAACAAATGCCCTGCTCGAGAGGCTGTTTGTGGCCGGTGCACTAAAAAAAGACACTCGCTAAAGTCTGCCAATCTGCTGCTGCTAAACCTACCTCTGCGGCAGCTCCATATTTGGCTGCCATTTCTGCATCAGTTCCTTGCAGTTTATCGAAATCTCTCCTACGAGTAAAGATTAATGGCATAACGGCCGACGTTCTCGTCGACACTGGAAGCTCGGAAAGTTTCATCTGCACAGAGTTTTGTCTGCACAATTCTTTGCAATTGCTTCCCTGCTCCAGTAGCATTTCTATGACTTCTACAGCATTTTCAGCGAGGGCCGCTGGTGTGTGTCATGCACAACTTGAGTACGATACTCATGTTTTTCAAGGCGTCAAATTCACTGCTTTAAAGCATCTATGCGCTAATGTAATACTGGGGCATGATGTTTTGGGTGAGCATGAACGAGTGGAAATAGCGTTTAATGGTGCACATCCTCCACTCAAATTATGTAGTCTTGCTGCCGCGTCGGTGCCTCCACCCTCTCTATTTTCCTACCTCACGCCTGACTGCCGACCAATCGCAGATAAATCTCGACGATATTCGCTATCAGATTCAAAATTCATAGATTCTGAAATCTCTCGTCTTCTCAAGGAGGGTATCATCGAACCCAGCATTTCTCCATGGCGTGCCAAGGTTCTCGTCACAATGAACGAACGACACAAAAAGAGAATGGTTGTCGATTATTCTCGGACGATAAACAGATTTACTCTTCTCGATGCCTATCCATTGCCCCGCATTGATGAGATGGTTAAAGAGATCTCCCAATATGGATTCTACAGCACTCTAGACCTGAAAAGTGCGTACCATCAGATAGCTCTCAAAGAAGAAGAGAGAATATACACTGCATTTGAAGCGAATCAAAGATTGTACCAGTTTCGTAGAATACCTTTTGGAGTCACCAATGGCGTTGCGAGTTTTCAGCGTGTTATCGATGACGTTATTGCTAAGGAAAACCTAAGAGCTACCTATGCCTATATTGATAACGTCACTATTTGTGGCCGTACTCAGCAGGAGCACGACAGGTATCTTGATTGTTTTCTCGCTGCTTCCAAGAAATACAACCTTACATTTAATACAGAAAAAAGCGTGTTCTCTGCCCAATCAATCAATCTTCTTGGTTATTGTGTTAGCAAGGGCACTATGAAGCCAGATCCTGAACGGATAAAACCATTGCTGGAGCTACCGCTCCCATCAGACCTTCCGTCGCTCCGTCGAGCATTAGGCATGTTCTCTTACTACTTGTTATTTATTTATTTATTGGGTTCAAAATCCCAGCTGAGCCATGAACGGCCAAGTTCTAAAGGGCCAGTTCAACCAACAGCCCAAGTTAAGCTAAAATTAAAAACTTACGGACTTGAGGTCCTATTAGGTCCTACCTCAGGGTTACTGACTCGATGTGGGCCTACCTTAGGCCTCAGTTGCATGAATTTAAGATAAAAACAAAAGGGGCACTATTTATGGTTTTCTTTCTCAACCTTGCAACAACAACACAACCTGCACTATTGCACGATGCAACAATCTTGTATCTAAACAACCAAACTGAATTGCAAGAGAGCTCTCTATAAGACCACACCCTGTAAGTACGGCATTCCACAAACGAGTAGAAAAGACGCGCAGCGCCCCAAAATGATGCCACAAGAGTGCTCAAACAATGATGCCACAAGAGCCCAAAAATGCTAACCTTACAATTATGAGATGGATATATATACACCTTAACTTAATATATACAAGCAATGCTGCATCAATTAGCTTAGTCATCATATCGCCTTGGGACAACAATGGTTCTTCCTCTTCTAGATTTTCTAACACTACTCACAGTGGATCCCTCATTTATCGGAAAAGATTCATCCTCTCACTCGATCTACAGAATTCCCTCTTTCCAGTGATGCAAATGCTGCATTTCAGTCATTGAAGCAAGACATATGGAATGCAGTGGTGATGGCTATAGACTCTACTTCTCCATTTGTTGTTGAGACTGATGCGTCTGAACATGCGATAGCCGCTGCTCTAAATCAAATGGGACGGCCTGTCGCATTCTTCTCCAGAACGCTCTCAAAATCAGAGCAACATCACTCTGCCATAGAAAAAGAAGCTTATGCCATTGTTGAGGCATTGCAGAAATGGGAGCACTATCTCCTTGGGCATCACTTTCAGCTCGTTACAGATAAAAAGTCAGTGTCATTTATGTTCAACAACAGAGAGACTGGAAAGATAAAGAATGAAAAGATAATGAGATGGCGCTTGGAACTGTCATCCTACTGCTACGACATCGTTTACCGACCTGGTAGAGATAATGTAGCCGCGGATGCACTGTCACGCAGTCATTGTTCGGCTACGGGAACTGATCTCTTATATCAATTGCACGATTCTCTCTGTCACCCTGGAGTAACTAGGATGGCCCATTTCATCCGTTGCCGCAATTTTCCTTACTCAATGGATGATATAAAGAAAATGACAGCTTCTTGCTCTCTCTGTGCACAACTCAAGCCTCGATTTTATAAACCACCAGCAGATCATCTAATTAAAGCAACTCAACCATTCGAGAGGCTCAATATTGATTTCAAAGGTCCTCTGCCTTCTTCAACTGGTAACAAGTACCTTCTCGCGTAATCATTGACGAATTCTTACGGTTTCCTTTTGCTTTCCCTTCCCCCCGATCTATCTTCATCTTCGGTCATCAAGTCCTTATGCCAATTTTTCTCCATTTTTGGCATGCCAGCATTCGTGCATAGTGACTGGGGGTCTTCCTTTATGTCACATGAACTACGGAATTTCCTCCATGAAAGGAGTGGCTAACAGCCGTACCACT
Source organism: Bathynomus jamesi (assembly GCA_023014485.1). Taxonomy (NCBI): domain Eukaryota; kingdom Metazoa; phylum Arthropoda; class Malacostraca; order Isopoda; family Cirolanidae; genus Bathynomus; species Bathynomus jamesi. Next base: position 22,375 of record JAJOZX010003100.1, on the reverse strand, counting down.
CCATACAACCCACAGGGTAATGGTCAAGTCGAGCGCTATAATAGCATTATTTGGAAGGCCGTATCTTTAGCTGTGAAATCCCGAGATTTGGATAGCTCTCAATGGGAAGCTGTACTCCCGGACGCCTTACATTCTGTTCGATCCTTGCTCTCAGCTGCCACTAATATGACACCTCACGAACGATTCTTTGGATTTCCTCGTCGATCATCCTATGGCAGTTTCTCTCATTAAGAGGATTCAGAAAACATCCCTACTTAATGATTTATCTTGATTCAGTAAAAAGTTAAAAAGTACGCATTTAAAAAAAAAAACTAGTAATTTCAAGGTCGATGCGAGACCCCTAAATATTGATCAATTTTTGTAAAAATGGTACCAATGTGCTAGTATAGTGCCAAATAATGGGAAAAACCACGATCACCTATACTTTTCAAAAAAATTGAAAAGTGGGCCACCCTAGTGTACATGGTGCAAAAAACATTGCAGAACTGTGGAAAAATCACTTATGACACCCTATTTAATTGTCTCGGGGGGGGGGGGGGATAAACTAAATATATGCCTAAATGTAGAACGCTCTGAGGAACTATAATTAATGACTCAGAAATCTGGTTGGCTATTCATAAGTTAGATGATAAAAGTTGTAACCTAGATGGCATACAAGCAGAACATTTAAAATGTAGCCCTCGTATAATATCTATGCTTGCAATGTGTTTCACAAGCTGTATGATACATGGGTACTTGCCACAGTCCATTTTGTCAGTTGTGTTGTTGCCAGTTGTTAAAAATAAGGGTGCTAGTATCTGTGATAAGAATAATTATAGGCCAATAGCACTTGCCAGTATATTTTCTAAAGTGTTAGAATATGTCATTTATAATGGGATAAGTACTTATTTGCTGTTATTTTTTTATTTTATTGGGTTCATAATCCCAGCTGAGCCCTGAATGGCCAAGCTCTGAAGGGCCAGTTCATCCTACAGCCCAAGTTAAGCTAGAATAAAACTTACGGACTTGGGGTCCTATTAGGTCCTACCTCCGGATTGCTGACTCGATGTGGGCCTACGGTAGGCCTCACTTGATAAAATTAAGATAAAAAACAAAGAGGCACTATTTAGGGTCTTCTTTCTAAACCTTGCAACAACACACAACCTGCACCATTGCACGATGCAACAATCTTGTATCTAAACAACCAAACTGAATTGCAAGAGAGCTCTCTATAAAACCACGCCCGCATTCAACAAACGAGTAGAAATGACGCGCAGTGCCCCCAAAAAAATGATGTCACAAGAGTGCGAAAACAATGATGCCACAAAGCCCAAAAATGTTAGCTCGAAATTAAGTGAATTTTTCACTAACCTTACAATTATGAGATGGATATATATACACCTTAACTTAATATATACATTATACAAGCAATGCTGCATCAATCAGCTTAGTCATCATATCGCCTTGAGACAACAATGGCTCTTCCTCTTCTAGATTTTCTAACACTCTCCACCGAAGAGGCATTGTTGTTATTACCTTCTGTAAGTTTAGCCAAGCCTTCTCCATGAGGCTGTAACTCAATAGTTTCATCTTGACTATCCGTGTTTTCGCTGATTCCTAAAGCATAGAGTTTTTGTATAGGTTTCTTTAATTTTCCTCCTGAAGTCTTTACCAGTGCAGACCTAACTAAATTGTCTTTGCCAACAAACAACTCTTCAATTATGCCAAGCTTCCAGCATTGCCTTGGTCTTTCATCCCCAATCATTACCACTTCTCCCACATTGATACAATTTGCATTGGAGCCTTTACATTGCCTGATGGGTAATAATTGAGTTCTGGCAAGTATTCCATCTGCCACCTCTTCCATAACTGATCTTGTAGCTCTTCAAGGTACTTGAACCTTCTGGTTAACTCTTCTTGAGTGCTCTGGATAGGCTGTAAGTCTTCTGGCAAACTGGGGCTTGATGTTAATCGTTTACCACAAAGAAAATTATTTGGTGTCAATGGCTCTGCATCCTGCATACTGTTATAAACAAAGGTGATAGGCCTACTGTTCACCATTGCTTCTACTTCACACAAAACAGTGCAGAATTCTTCTTTCCTCAAATGAGCATTAGCTAAAAGTTTCTTTAATGGACACTTTACACTTCTCACTAGCCTTTCCCAAAATCCTCCCCACCATGGTGCTCTCTCAACAATAAACTCCCACTGTACCCCATGGCGTGAAAAGTAGGATTGGAATCCCTCTTCTTTCAGCAAGGACCAAACTTCTTGGAGTTCCTTTGCAGCCTTTTGAAGGTTTTTGCATTATCCGATATGATTTTATTTGGGAAACCCCTTCTGTTCACAAACCTTTTAAAGGCCAAAAGAAATACATCACTACTTAAGTTGCTTACCAACTCTAAATGGATTGCTCTGGTAGTAGCACATGTGAAAAAACATATATAACCTTTGTTAGACTCCCCTTGCTCATACACATAGACTGGACCTGCGAAGTCTACTCCCACTACATCAAATGGGGCAGTATAGACACACCGTTCTCTTGGAAGTGGGGCCACCTTTTCATAATAAGGCTTTGCACTCCAACGCTTGAAAACCACACATTTATGCAAGACCTTTTTCACTACTTGTCTAATTTTGGGAATCCAAAACTGTTGTCTGATCTCTATTATCACTTCTTTAACTCCAGCATGTAACAACTTATGTTGAGTATCCAGGATCAAAAGTTCCACAAAGTGCCCCCCAGAAGGTAACAAAATTGGATGTCTTTTCTCCTCTGGAAGCCGAGAAAACTGTAGTCTACCTCCTACTCTCAATAAGTCCTGATCCAAAAACACATCCAAACCCTTGAGAGCAGAATATGTTGGCAGAAAAATGTAATGGACTGCTGGTGAGCAATTTCCTCTCTTCACCAAATTTTTCCTTCTGCACATATACCACCCAGCCTGGCTTGCTGAATCTCCTTACTGTTCAGAATTCCTTCCCTTCTTGTTTCTCACTTAATGTTGTTTGTAAATCTATATACCCATGCTGTCACTCTTAACAACCTTTTCAGACTGCTAATGTCCTCAAGCCTCAATATAGGATCCTGCTGCATACTAACTTGACAACTGTTCACAGTGCATTTTCTCATTTCACTCACCCATTCTTCTTGAGCCTGGCATTCTCCTACAATAGGCTGATTAGAAGGCCAGTTTTCACTTCCAAGTTTTAGCCACTCTGGCCCATTCCACACAAACTTGACTGTGCAAGATCTTTCACTAAAATTCCTCGTGTTGGTAAATCAGCTGGGTTTTGGGTGCCTGGACAATGCTTCCATTGATTGGGATCTGTGTGTGCTTGAATTTCCTCCACCCTATTGGCAACAAATGGCTTCCGTTTCCTTGTTGCCTGGCTTCTTAACCAGTGCCAAACTATAGTGGAGTCTGTCCAATAGTAGCTTGGAATTTCATAGAGGGCCAAAGATTTTTGCACTGTAACTGCAAGCCGACTAGCAATAACTGCACCTATTAATTCCAACCTTGGAATAGAAAACCTTTTCAAAGGTGCTACTCTGCTCTTTGCAGCAACCAACCTGCAACTTACTTCTTCTTCCAATGTGCCTCTTATATAAATGCAAGTTGCATTGGCTTCCTCACTTGCATCACAAAAGATGTGCAGCTCCAAATTGTCTGGACTATTGTTCAACTCTCCAGAGTACCATCTTGGGATTTCAATGTCTCCAAGATGTGCCAATTCTTTGAACCAATATTTCCACCTTACCACCATATGGTCAGATAACTCTTGGTCCCAACCAAGTCCAATTTCCCAGAGGCTCTGAAACAAAATTTTTTACTTTATCACAAATGGAGCCAGGAATCCAAGAGGATCAAAGACCTTCGAAGCCAAACTAAGAATTGTACATTTTGTCCACCTTGTTTCATTCTCAGCCAGCTCTACTAAAGATTTCCCATTGAAAGTAAACAAATCCTCTCCTTGCTGCCAAACAATGCTTAGCACCTTTGTGTCTATTGCCCACAACTCCTTAATACCAGAATCCTTAATACTTTCTGCTGCATCAAGTTGTTGTTGTTGTTGTTGGTGGTGTTTAGCCGATCAGCCCACCCTGATCAAGCAAGCCGGCGGCACGCAGGTAACCGATCGCCCTCTCCGGAGTGGACCGGAGGTTCAGCGCACTAGTGATGTTGTGTTGTGTTCTATGTTGTGCTGGAGTGGTACAGTCTGTCATAATGTATTCAATTGTCTGTGGTGTGCCCTGGCACAGGTGACAGGTGTCGTCTGTGGAGTTTCTAGTCTGTGTTTATATGTCTGTAAGTTGGGGTGATGTCCACATCGGAATCATGCTAAGTTAACTCGATCCGATCTGCTCAGGCTGGTCTCTGACCTGTTAATGGGTGGCGGCTTCACACCTAGGACCGCATTCGGACCGAGTCGTGTCAGTGCTTTGTGGGTTAGGTGTGTGTGTGTATGTGTGTATGTCTGTGGGGCGTGGTATGGAATGGAGTATTTGGTTATAATGTCTCTCTGGTGTTACCTTAATGGTGCGAGGTGTCGGTGCATGATTGTACATGTAGTGGCAAGGGTGTTGTGGGTTAGTTGTCGCTGCTGCCATGAATTGTGTTCCCCTCATGTCTAAATGTTCCCTAACTTTCAATATTTTTGTTTTTGTGTGCAGATGTTCTATTGGTGTTGTTTGAGTGCATCCTGTAATGATACGAAGTGCGTTGTTTTGTGTTGTCTGTAAGGTGTTTATGTGTGTGTTTGAGATAATGAGTGCCCAGCATGGGCTAGCATAGTCCATAACTGAGCGAATATATTGTTTGTATATGAGTGATGTTGTTTCCTGCTGGTGTCCAAAGTTTGTGCCTGTTAGTACCCATAGCGTGTTAAGTTTTGACGTACATTTGTTTTTAATGTCCTGAATGTGGTTTGCAAAAGATAATGATGTGTTGTATGTGACCCCAAGTATTTTGGTCCTGTGAGTGTGTGGAGTGTTGGTGTTGTTTAGTGTAAGCTGTGAAGTTATCTGGTGTTCTTTTGTGTTGCTTGTAAGCAAGGTGATGGTTGATTTTGTGGGCGCTACTTTGAGTCTATTGTGTGTGAGCCAGTCTTGTATACTGTTTACAGTATGTATGTTTGTAGGTTATTTGTAGCGGTGTCGATGTTGTTGTGGGTGGATGTTAGAGTAATGTCATCTGCATATGATGATAAGGTAAGTTTGTTATCTATGGGTGTTGGAATGTCATGCATGTATAAGTTGAACAGTGTTGGTGAGAGAACAGAACCTTGAGGGACCCCGTTCGGAAAAAGCTTGTTTTTGGATGACTTGCCATTAAATGTGACATGTGAGTATCTTCCTGAAAGATAGTTGCTCAGCCACCTTTTGGTGTTATTGTGCAGGTTTGTGTTGAGTATTTTGTTTATGAGAGGGAAGCGTGGGATAGCATCAAATGGTTTACTAATGTCTATTGTTGCTAATAGTGTACGTTGAGCTGGTCGTCTGGAGTTGATGCCATCCATGATGTGCTGCGTGAGGTTAGTGAGTAATGTCGTGGTTGAGTGGTGAGGTCTGAATCCATGTTGTAATGGGTCTATAGGAAGCTGGTTCTGTTGGATTTTTGGTTGGTTTGAGTAGTTTAATAATTTTACCTTGTTTCCATATGTCAGGAATAATACAGTGTTGGTATGAATATGTGCTGATATTTGTGAGAGCTAGTATTCCCTGTGGGCCCAAGTGTTTAAGGTGTATGTTAGATATGTTGTCTGGTCCAGTAGCCTTCGAATTCTTAATGTTTTTGATGATCTTAGTGGTCTGGTCTGACTGAAGGGTGTAATGATCGTGTCGAGTCTGTAGGTTTTCTTGTGCCTGGCTGTTTGTGTGTCTGCGTGTTTCTGGTTGTTGTCTCTGTTTAAGTGACTTATCTTTGTGTAGTGATTAACTAGAATGTTAGCTTGTTGTGTATATGTTGGGATATTATTTTGGCTGCGACAAAGAGCCGCGTGTGAGGTGTGAATGCCGCTGTTAGAGTGGGTAATGCTGTTTATAGTCTTGAATAGCCTGGATGTATCTGTGAAGTGGTTTAGTGTTGTTATGAATTCCCTAAATGTTTCTGTTTGTTTTTCTTTGAGTTTGTTGTTTATTTCTGTGTTGAGCTGTTGTATCTGCTGTTTTATGGCTTCTGTGTGTGGTGTTTGTGTGTTATGTTTAAGGTTATTACGTTGCCTTATGAGGTGGGCTATTTCTCTAGTATAATTTGGGTTGTATTTCCTAATGTTGCCCTTGGGTATGTATTTGTTTGCATCAGGTCCTACACAGGACTGACTCATAAACTGTTGTAACTGAAAATGATTGGTCTGCCATTTTCTAAGCTCCATGCCAGCCTCCCTCATTATAGCTCTAGCCTCCATGAATATCTGTTTAGCCATTTCTGTATTATCCACTGAACACAGCAAATCATCAACATAAAAAATTTTCCTTACCGTGTTCAATAGTGTTAGGATAGACTTCAGAATATTTCTTAAAATGGTACTGCATAGTAGCTGCCAACAGAAATGGACTAGAGCTGAGGCCAAACAACACTGACTTCATTCTATATGCTTGAACCTTCGGTTCATTTTCCAACAAGTCTTTCGTATCCACCCACAGATATCTCACTGCATTTCTGTCCTCTGGTTTTAACTTTATCCGCAGAAAGGCTTGCTTCACATCTGCAGACTGCAGTCAATGCTACTCTACCAAACCTGAATTTCAGTAACAAGGAAAATAAATCTGCATTTAAATTTGGCCCAGCATCCAAACAGTCATCCAAGGACACACCACCTTTGTCCTTGGCTGAGCCATCAAGAACTACCCTCAGTTTGGTGGTAGTTTTGTCTCGCCGTACCACTGCATGGTGTGGCAAATAATGTGCCTCCTGGCTCACCAGCTCACTTTGCACCCTTTCAGCATAACCCTCCTTTACATAGCTTAGGATGGCCTCATTGTATCCATTTAACAACTCATTTTTCCTTAGCCTGTGCAATGAAGTCTCCAACCTCCTATTAGCTAGCTGAAGGTTTGAACTGGGTTTGCAAGAATCCTTCCAAGGGAGGCCAACTTCATAGCAACCATCTCTAAACCCAATCCCTTTTTCAAATTGCTCTAAAACATCACTGTTACCTGTATTTGCCTGCTTCTCCTGTTTGTCCTTTATGTCAATGGATTCAAGTTCCCAAAAGGCTTTCAAATGCCTTTCCAAACCATGGCTGTTCTCCTCAATCTTAACAAAAAGAGCTTTAACCAGTGGTGTAGTCCGGGGGTAACGCAAGGTAACGACGTTATCCCACTGGTTTTATTTTACTTTGTGTTACCCGACTGGTTTTATTTTACTTTATATTTTTTATATTTTTTGCTGTTTCTACTGAACATTTTTGTAATACATACTCTTTCTAACTATATTTCTTTCCTAACCCCTTCAATTTCAACGTGTTTTTGGGAATGTACATAAAATGTAAAAACGCTGTAGAGTTTTATAGAAAAGCTATATAAGAAAAATTGTTGTTGCGTTACCCCACTGAAGAAATTACGACTACATCACTGGCTTTAACCTCCATTTCATTGAAATAGCTACCATGTAGCATCCAGCCTAGCTTACTTTCAATAGTTACCGGACCTCGAGATGTGCAGACAATATTACCAGTGATGAAGTCGCAGTCATAGTCAGCTCCACTCAAAAGACTAATATCTTCTGTTCCTTCAAATTTATTATTGCCCAAATTAATTCCTTTAACTTGCAATTCTTGGACACATGCCATATCTAAACAAGTAGTGACTGGAGCACAAAGTTCCTCAATCTCTACAGCTTGGACCTTGATAGTGGGACCTTGTGGTAACAACCCCTCAACCAGAACTTCTACCTTCTTAACTTTGAACGGAACGGAACACCCAAATCCAGAAATTCTTAAATTTTCCCTCTTAAGTTCTTTAAACTTCAATTTTCTGGAAATTCTGGTCTTAATAAAGCTACACTGGCTACCACTATCAAACAACACTCTTACAGTAGCTTCTCCATCATTCCCAATTAATAATGCTGCAGCTGTTTGCAATAATCCCCCCTTCCCCTTTATTTTTACTTCCTTTCATAGCAGTGGCATGTGCCACTGATGTCTCTACTTCTGGGTTAGGCCTACTAGGAGTGTTTTCACACAATAATGGCTGATGCCGGCCATGGCATTTTTTGCACAAAATTTTAAACTTACAAAACCTTGCTCTGTGACCTTTCAAAAAACATTTAAAACATGCTGTGGACTTAGTTACCCTGTCCTTTCTCTCCTCACCACGTAAAACCTCAGCCACCTCACAGTTATATGACTTGTGGTTGCCTTCGCAAAATATGCATTCCTTGATTCTCTTTAATTTATTGTCAGAGGATGCATGTAGAGCTGACACTGTACCTGGGCTATTCCTTTTTGTAGAAACTTTGGTGCTCTGCCTACCTTTGTGCTTTGTCCCCTTGTTTAACATCCCACTGTGCAAACTCAATTCCCTCTCGTCTTGCTAATTCTGCGCCTAAAAGACTTAACATTTGCTGAAGGAGGATGTACACATGTTCTCTAGAGTGTCCCCTATTTAATTCAAGCAAAATTAAGCTAGGCAATTTAGACTCCAGTATAGTGACCAACATTATCCCATATCTTTCCATTCCTACACCCAAGTTGTCCAGAGACCTAGTTTTAACTTCACATTCATCATATAACTGCCGTAACTCCTTGACACTATTGGATTATTAACACGAGGTATAGCTAAAAGTCCGCGTAGGTGGCTTTTAATTAAGATCTCTGGCTTACCAAACCGTTTCTTTAATATATCCCAAGCCACATTATAATTAGCCTCTGTTAATGCTAATCTTGCTATTGTCTTTGCTGCCTCCCCTTCCAAGAGGGACTGCAAATAATTAAACTTTTCCACCGCACTTAACACTTGACTAGAATGAACTGCTGATTGAAACTCTGCCCATCCTTGCCATTCCTGAATACTCCCAGAAAATGTTTTGAGTACAAGCCTCGGTAATTGAACTGCAGATCTGTTAATCTTAACTTCACAAACACCGTTTGTTGAGGGTTGTGTTTCATTATTAGGACTGGTCTCTAACTGTACTGAGCTACTAAACTCTTTTGCTCTGCGGCATACTTTAATTATGTCATCAATAATCTCTTCAAAGTAAATTATGTTATTTTCTATTTCATCCTCTTCTATAAGAGCCTCAATTTTAACATTTACTTTGCTTAGAGCAACCTTTTTAGTTTCTAATATGGAAAGCTGTGCAGTCACTAAGCTTAAATCCTCTTTTTTCAGTGCTGAGCAGGTGCGCAATTAATCCGCCACTGTTAATAGTGATGAACGAATTTCCATTTCCGTAGTGCAAAATCAGGCGATATATTTGTTTCCGTCGCCACAATTTGTGTCTTACCAAATATGGTAGTTATTTATGGCATTGGTTTGAGCAAAACATGGTCGACTGTAAAATCAGGCGGAAAGATTTGCCATTTGAGTTGAATGTTTCAACTTCTTTCAAGAAATATCACGAGCATTTTAAGGCACTTTCAATAATATATATGTAACAATTACAACAAATAACTACATTCGTTTCATTTGCAGTCTGTCTCTTGCGCAACATGTTTGTGCTAGTGAATATTTAAAAATAATCGTTGTCAAGTAAGTCATGTATATTTATAATATGTCTGAGTACCTTATTAGTAGTCTCCTTGATACATTTCAAGAACCATAAAACTGGTCAGGTAAGATTTCAATTCTCATGTCACTTTGATGACATAAATTAAGTCAATTGATGTCTTACAATGGGAGCGTTTTCACCTTAACCCTTTATGTCCTGGCGGTACTTCTAGGTACCACATCTTTAAAATCTCCATAATTATTTTTCTACCCGGTTGATCCTGCCGGTACTTTCAAGTCCCAATGTGAATTAGTTTCTTTATGAGATAATAGATGGCGTTGAGAAGTAAATGTGAGCGTGTGGCGCCAGAGGCTGTTTACTCTTTAGTATCTCTGCTGTGAAGACCGAAGAAATTTCAGTGCAATTACTTCCCGAATATTCTGTGCCATATCTGTTCCAAATAACAAAGGTAAGGGTTATTTTATTTTTTATCTTGTTCTTGAAATGTTCAAGAATGCTTCAAACAATTGTTGTTCTTGTTTATTATTTTTAAGTGTGAAATAATGAAGGATTTATTGAGTCAACTTCTAAGTACCAACAGGACAAAAGGGGCATAAGTCTGGGGCATATATTGTGTTTTTCATTTTTTTATAATAAAAGTTAACGTTAACGGTTTATCGGTAACTTCCGTTACATGATTAACGGTTAACGAAGTTAACTTTTTGGTTAACGGATTAGCGGTTAACGAAGTTAACTTTTTGGTTAACGGTGCCCACCACTGCTGAATTGACAAAAATACTTAACCAAACTGATCAAACTCAAATTTTGCTTTTTTCAAATAAACTGAATTGCTTGGTTGGAGTACTGACCACAACCACTAGTATGGAATACTAAATTTTCCACCCAAGTAACTGGCGCACTGAAGTCTGCAACCTTCGCCTACGAACAATAAACCAAAATTAACCAAACCGGTAAAAATGTAGGCCCAAAACAACGACAGACTAGCGGCCAAGTTTTGGGCGACCAAACTTTCTACCCTGGGACCTTAACTCAATTATGATCAACCCGTCCAGGCCTAACTTGGGCTACAATTTGAACAATCAGAACTTTGCCGAAAAATAGTTACTGACTCAGTCTTGGGCTAGAATCCGGTTTCAAAGGACCATGTTATTTTTATTTTATTGGGTTCAGAATCCCAGCTGAGCCGTGAACGGCCAAGCTCTGAAAGGCCAGTTCAACCTACAGCCCAAGTTAAGCTAGACTAAAACTTACGGACTTGGAAGTCCTGTTAGGTCCTACCTCAGGGTTGCTGACTCGATGTGGGCCTACCTTAGGCCTCAGTTGCATAAAATTAAGATAAAAACAAAGGAGCACTATTTATAGTCTTCTTTCTAAACCTTGCAACAACACACAACCTGCACCATTGCACGATGCAACAATCTTGTATCTAAACAACCAAACTGAATTACAAGAGAGCTCTCTATAAGACCACGCCCTGTGAGTGCCGCATTCAACAAACGAGTAGAAAGGATGCGCAGTAGGGTGTATCATGCTCATTGAAGCGCGAATTTCAAGATTGGCAGTATGTATTGCTATGTAAAATTAAATTTTAAGAGGGATTTTTTTCTTGAACTTTTGCTAAAAATCACGTTTAAGTGTTCAAATTTCCACTTTTTCGTTTTCTGGTTATGTACAGAACAGCTGTACAGGACATACACTGTAGTACAAATGTAACAGACCGGTTTCTTACCGAACAAAACCATTGTAACAGATGTTATAGGCTACTAGAGTTTCACTGTGATAATTTTCTATGTTTCAGATACAAAGCTTGGTGAAGATTGTGTAGCCACCATGGATGAAAGACCAGAAAAAGTTCTGGTTCAAAGCTGAGTGATCTGGTGGGTCCAGGCAAGCAGTTATTTCCCACAGAAGTTCCAACCTGGAGAACTGTGTTTCTTCTTCCAGGAAGAGAAGCTGCTTCTGGATGATATGAAGAGAGCTCAGTACCCTCTGCAAGATTTGGCTAAGGACTTGGCATTACTGGTACTGGCACAGTGGCGCAAAAGCAATGCCAAGTCCACTCCTCCTGGGATCATTCAAGAGAGATCCATTGCCAGGAAGATTCTTGTCAGGTGGAATGAAATGATTGACCTAGTGAATGGCAGAGTGAAGGCTGCAAAGAGAGAGAAGAGAATATCTGAACTTGATACGTTGTTTGACATAACAACCTGCAGACATGATATCACTCTCTGCGGAACTGAAGCAGCTGGCTGCTCTGACTGTGCTGCTAGAGTTCATGTCAACTGTGACTGTCCTCTGCCTCAGAAGATTCCAAAGCTAGAGCTAGAGTGGCTCCATTACTAGAGGATCAAAACCTCAGAAGTTTCTGGCTTCCGGATGGCATTTGTTGATGTGAAGGAAACAGTGAAGGAAACAGTGAAGCAGGTGAAGGCTGCTAAGAGGAAGGAGGAAGAACAGAAGGCAGCTGAAACAGAAAAGAGGGAGAAGAAAAGGAGCTACTGCTTAGAGCTGATGATGGTGATGATGATGAAGATAAGGTGACTTCCTTGCAAGAGTCTCCAGGCAGAGCAGCTCCTACTGCTGACACAGACTTTTCCAGTACTGCACCAGGCACAAGCTCCAGTGTCAACACTGGCAAAGTCTCCACCTCTGCCAGGAGGAACTATATGGATATTTCAAGCACTGCTGCGGCTGCAGTCAGGTTCAAGGTGGCAAACACTCCTGCAGCAGCCAATGCAACTGGTTTCTTGCAAGATTTCATCAAAACTGGCCATCTATCTGCTGATAAGGCATATCTAGCTGTTGACAGGATGAAGATGTGGAGAGGCAAGGAATCTGTAATAGATGCCTCAGTGGAAGCCCTGGAGAAAAGGACAGAGATGGAAGGAGATCAAGGGAATTTTCTTTGATGGAAAAAAAGATAAGAAGACAAAGATCATGAGGTACAATGAAGAAACTGGCAGCTTCCATCCTGATATTACAACTGAAGAGCACTATAGTGTTACCTGGGAACCTGAGGGGAAGTATCTCTTCCATTTGTTAGAAAATCTAGAAGAGGAAGAGCCATTGTTGTCCCAAGGCAATATGATGACTAAGCTGATTGATGCAGCATTGTTTGTATATATTAAGTTTAGGTGTATATATATCCATCTCATAATTGTAAGGTTAGTGAAAAATTCACTTAATTTAGAGCTAGCATTTTTGGGCTCCTGTGGCATCATTGTTTGGGCACTCTTGTGGCATCATTTTTTGGGGGGCACTGCGCCTCCTTCCTACTCGTTTGTTGAATGCGGCACTTACAGGGCGTCGTCTTATAGAGAGCTCTCTTGCAATTCAGTTTGGTTGTTTTGATACAAGATTGTTGCATCGTGCAATGGTGCAGGTTTTGTTGTTGTTGCAAGGTTTAGAAAGAAGACCATAAATAGTGCCCCTTTTGTTTTTTATCTTAATTTTATGCAACTGAGGCCTAAGGTAGGCCCACATCGAGTCAGCAACCCTGAGGTAGGTAGGACCTAATAGGACCTCCAAGTCCATAAGTTTTTAGTCTAGCTTAACTTGGGCTGTAGGCTAAACTGATCCTTCAGAGCTTGGCCGTTCACGGCTCAGCTGGGATTCTGAACCCAATAAAATAAAAAATAACATGGTCCTTCGAAACCGGATTCTAGCCTAAGACTGAGTCAGTGACTATTTTCCGGCAAAGTTCTGACTGTGCAAATTGTAGCCCAAGTTAGGCCTGGACGGGTTGAGCATAATTGAGCTAAGGTCCCAGGGTAGAAAGTTTGGTCACCCAATTGTTTGCATTGGAGATGAGTGCAGCTGAATTGAACAAGTTTAAAAAAAGGAGAAGCACCTACAAAGGTCTAATTACAAAGGTCTTTGCCACTATAGATTCTGCCGTAGAGCTAGAAGATTTAAGCTTAGTGACTGCACAGCTTTCCACATTAGAAACTAAAAAGGTTGCTCTAAGCGAAGTAAATGTTAAAATTGAGGCTCTTATAGAAGAGGATGAAATAGAAAATAACATAATTTACCTTGAAGAGATTAATGATGATATAATTAAAGTATACAACAGAGCAAAAGAGTTTAGCAGCTCAGTACAGTTAGAGACCAGGTCTAATAATGAAACACAACCCTGAACAATGGTGCTTGTGAAGTTAAGGTTAACAGATCTGCAGTTCAATTACCGAGGCTTGTACTCAAAACATTTTCTGGGAGTATTCAGGAATGGCAAGGATGGACAAGGAGTTGCGGCAGTTATATGATGAGTGTGGAGTTAGAACTAGGTCTCTGGACAACTTGGGTGTAGGAATGGAAAGGTATGGTATAATGTTGGTCACTATACTGGAGTCTAAATTGCCTAGCTCAATTTTGCTTGAATTAAATAAGGGACACTCTACAGAACATGTGTACATCCCCCTTCAGCAGATGTTAAGTTTTTAAACACAGAATTAACAAGACGAGAGGGAATTGAGTTTGCACAGTGGGATGTTAAACAAGGGGACAAAGGTAGGCAGAGCACCAAAGTTTCTACAAAAAGGAATAGCCCAGGTACAGTGTCAGCTCTACATGCATCCTCTGAAAATGCATTAAAGGGAATCAAGGAATGCATATTTTGCGAAGGTAACCACAAGTCATATAACTGTGAGGTGGCTGAGGTTTTACCTGTTAAGGAGAGAAAGGATAGGGTAACTAAGTCAACAGCATGTTTTAAATGTTTTTTGAAAGGTCACAGAGCAAGGTTTTCTAAGTTTAAAATTTTGTGCAAAAAACGCCATGGCCGGCAGCCATTATTGTGCGAAAACACTCCTAGTAGGCCTACCCCAGAAGTAGAGACATCAGTGGCACATGCCACTGCTATGAAAGGAAGTAAAAATAAAGGGGAAGGGGGATTATTGCAAACAGCTGCAGCATTATTAATTGGGAATGATGAAGAAGCTACTGTAAGAGTGTTGTTTGATAGTGGTAGCCAGTGTAGCTTTATTAAGACCAGAATTTCCAGAAAATTGAAGTTTAAAGAACTTAAGAGGGAAATTTTAAGAATTTCTGGGTTTGGGGGTTCCGTTCAAAACCGAACCAAAGTGAAGAAGGTAGAAGTTCTGGTTAAGGGGTTGTTACCACAACGTCTCACTATCAAGGTCCAAGCTGTAGAGATTGAGGAACTTTGTGCTCCAGTCACTACTTGTGTAGATATGGCATGTGTCCAAGAATTGCAAGTTAAAGGAATTAATTTGGGCAATAATAAGTTTGAAGGAACAGAAGATATTAGTCTTTTGATTGGAGCTGACTATGACTGCGACTTCATCACTGGTAATATTGTCCGCACATCTCGAGGTCCGGTAGCTATTGAAAGTAAGCTAGGCTGAATGCTGCATGGTAGCTATTGCAATGAAATGGAGGTTAAAGCTCTTTTTGTTAAGATTGAGGAAAACAGCCATGGTTTGGAAAGGCATTTGAAAGCCTTTTAGGAACTTGAATCCATTGGCATAAAGAACAAACAGGAGAAGCAGGCAAGTACAGTGAACAGTGATGTTTTAGAGCAATTTGAAAAAGGGATTGGGTTTAGAGATGGTTGCTATGAAGTTGGCCTCCCTTGGAAGGATTCTTGCAAACCCAGTTCAACCTTCAGCTAGCTAATAGGAGATTGGAGACTTCATTGCACAGGGTAAGGAAAAATGAGGAGTTGTTAAATGAATACAATGAGGCCATCCTAAGCTATGTAAAGGAGGGCTATGCTGAAAGGGTGCAAAGTGAGCTGGTGAGCCAGGAGGCACATTATTTGCCACACCATGCAGTGGTACGGCGAGACAATACTACCACCAAACTGAGGGTAGTTTTTGATGGCTCAACCAAGGACAAAGGTGGTGTGTCCTTGGATGACTGTTTGGATGCTGGGCCAAATTTAAATGCAGATTTATTTTCCTTGTTACTGAAATTCAGGTTTGGTAGAGTAGCATTGACTGCAGATGTGAAGCAAGCCTTTTTGCGGATAAAGTTAAAACCAGAGGGCAGAGATGCAGTAAGGTATCTGTGGGTGGATACGAAAGACTTGTTGGAAAATGAACCTAAGGTTCAAGCATATAGAATGAAGTCAGTGTTGTTTGGCCTCAGCTCTAGTCCATTTCTGTTGTCAGCTACTATGCAGTACGCTGTACGTACCATTTTAAGAAATATTCTGAAGTCTAACGTAACACTATTGAACACGTAAGGAAAAAATTTTATGCTGATAATTTGCTGTGTTCAGTGGATAATACAGAAATGGCTAAACAGATATTCATGGAGGCTAGAGCTATAATAAGGGAGGCTGGCATGGAGCTTAGAAAATGGCCGACCAATCATTCTCAGTTACAACAGTTTATGAGTCAGTCCTGTGTAGTACCTGATGCAGCAGAAAGTATTGAGAATTATGGTATTAAGGAGTTGTGGGCAATAGACACAAAGGTGCTAAGCATTGTTTGGCAGCAAGGAGAGGATTTGTTTACTTTCAATGGGAAATCTTTAGTAGAGCTGGCTGAGAATGAAACACGGTGGACAAAATGTACAACTCTTAGTTTGGCTTCGAAGGTCTTTGATCCTTTTGGATTCCTGGCTCCATTTGTGATAAAGTAAAAAATTTTGTTTCAGAGCCTCTGGGAAATTGGACTTGGTTGGGACCAAGAGTTACCTGATCATATGGTGGTAAGGTGGAAATATTGGTTCAAAGAATTGGCACATCTTGGAGACATTGAAATCCCAAGATGGTACTCTGGAAAGTTGAACAATAGTTCAGACAATTTGGAGCTGCACATCTTTTGTGATGCAAGTGAGGAAGCCAATGCAACTTGCATTTATATAAGAGGCACATTGGAAGAAGAAGTAAGTTGCAGGTTGGTTGCTGCAAAGAGCAGAGTAGCACCTTTGAAAAGGCTTTCTATTCCAAGGTTGGAATTAATGGGTGCAGTCAGAGCTGGGCAATAAATACATTGAATGTATTTAAATACTAAATACTAAATACATGGGAGAAATGTATTTAAATACTAGATACTAAATACAAAATACATCAATTGTATTTAAATACATTTGTAAATACATTTTAAATACATACAAATTTTAACATATGCATTCACTAATTCATTTTTTGATAAATTTCTACTTTAGGGGACACGGTGAATTTCGAAATAAATACACCACTCGATAGATCAGACGATTTTAAAAGCTTTTTCATCAATGAATTTTCCATCGCAAATTGGATTGATTGCAACGAGTTAGTTACACAGGCCCACTTAAGGCAGAGCCGTTTTGTACGATTATTCGGTCAATTTCAAGATATTTTTTGATGTCTAAAAAAACACTTACCTTCAGATGAGTGTACAGATTCGTTGTAGCATTGCTTGCAGCAGAGACTTCGTGTTTACACAGCAAGCAGGTGCACTTTACCTTATTACCGTCTTTAGATTTAATTTTAAAGTATTTTCCATCAAACAGAGGGTGCACTAAATTGTTATCTGCAGATATATCACTGTTTGATTCACCGGATTTGCTTGTTGAAGCCATGACACGCACACGATAAAGAAATCAACCGCTTTCGACTAAGAGTGGCACACAATTGATTGAACTGACACGTTGAAACATGAACCATGCTGTACTACACTGTCGACGCGTCGTACTGTGCTAGTACAGAACGTGTATTAAACCAGTAAAAGTATTTACATTTTTATATTTTGAGTATTTAAATACATTGTATTTAAATACTCATTAAAGTATTTAAATACTATATTTAAATACATGAAAAACAATGTATTTATAAAAACAGTTCTAAATACACAAATGTATTTAAATACGTATTTAAATACAAATGTATTTAAATACTGCCCAGCTCTGGGTGCAGTTATTGCTACTCGGCTTGCAGTTACAGTGCAAAAATCTTTGGCCCTCTATGAAATTCCAAGCTATTATTGGACAGACTCCACTATAGTTTGGCACTGGTTAAGAAGCCAGGCAAGGAAACGGAAACCACTTGTTGCCAATAGAGTGGAGGAATTTCAAGCACACACAGATCCCAAGCAATTGAAGCATTGTCCAGGCACCCAAAACCCAGTTGATTTACCAACACGAGGAATTTCAGTGAAAGATCTTGCACAGTCAAATTTGTGGTGGAATGGGCCAGAGTGGCTAAAACTTGGAAGTGTAAACTGGCTTTAATCAGCCTATTGTAGGAGAATGCCAGGCTCAAGAAGAATGGATGAGTGAAATGAGAAAATGCACTGTGAACAGTTGTCAAGTTAGTATGCAGCAGGATCCCATATTGAGGCTTGAGGACATTAGCAGTCTGAAAAGGTTGTTAAGAGTGACAGCATGGGTATATAGATTTACAAACAACATTAAGTGAGAAACAAGAAGGGAAGGAATTCTGAACAGTAAGAAGATTCAGCAAGCCAGGCTGGGTGGTATATGTGCAGAAGGAAAAATTTGGTGAAGAGAGGGAATTGCTCACCAGCAGTCCATTACATTTTTCTGCCAACATATTCTGCTCTCAAGGGTTTGGATGTGTTTTTGGATCAGGACTTATTGAGAGTAGGAGGTAGACTACAGTTTCATGGGCTTCCAGAGGAGAAAAGACATCCAATTTTGTTACCTTCTGGGGGGCACTTTGTGGAACTTTTGATCCTGGATACTCATCATAAGTTGTTACATGCTGGAGTTAGAGAAGTGATAATAGAGATCAGACAACAGTTTTGGATTCCCAAAATTAGACAAGTAGTGAAAAAGGTCTTGCATAAATGTGTGGTTTGCAAGCGTTGGAGTGCAAAGCCTTATTATGAAAAGGTGGCCCCACTTCCAAGAGAACGGTGTGTCTATACTGCCCCATTTGATGTAGTGGGAGTAGACTTCGCAGGTCCAGTCTATGTGTATGAGCAAGGGGAGTCTAACAAAGGTTATATATGTTTTTTCACATGTGCTACTACCAGAGCAATCCATTTGGAGTTGGTAAGCAACTTAAGTAGTGATGTATTTCTTTTGGCCTTTAAAAGGTTTGTGAACAGAAGGGGTTTCCCAAATAAAATCATATCCGATAATGCAAAAACCTTCAAAAGGGCTGCAAAGGAACCCCAAGAAGTTTGGTCCTTGCTAAAAGAGGAGGGATTCCAATCCTACTTTTCACGCCATGGGGTACAGTGGGAGTTTATTGTTGAGAGAGCACCATGGTGGGGAGGATTTGGGGAAAGGCTAATGAGAAGTGTAAAGTGTCCATTAAAGAAACTTTTAGCTAATGCTCATTTGAGCAAAGAAGAATTCTGCACTGTTTTGTGTGAAGTAGAAGGAAGCAATGGTGAACAGTAGGCCTATCACCTTTGTTTATAACAGTATGCAGGATGCAGAGCCATTGACACCAAATAATTTTCTTTGTGGTAAACGATTAACATCAAGCCCCAGTTTGCCAGAAGACTTACAGCCTATCCAGAGCACTCAAGAAGAGTTAACCAGAAGGTTCAAGTACCTTGAAGAGCTACAAGATCAGTTATGGAAGAGGTGGCAGATGGAATACTTGCCAGAACTCAATTATTACCCATCAGGCAATGTAAAGGGCTCCAATGCAAATTGTATCAATGCGGGAGAAGTGGTAATGATTGGGGATGAAAGACCAAGGCAATGCTGGAAGCTTGACATAATTGAAAGTTGTTTGTTGGCAAAGACAATTTAGTTAGGTCTGCACTGGTAAGGACTTCAGGAGGAAAATTAGAGAAACCTATACAAAAACTCTATGCTTTAGAAATCAGCAAAAACACGGATAGTCAAGATGAAATATTTGAGTTACAGCCTCATGGAGAAGGCTTGGCTAAATTTGCAGAAGGTAATAACAACAATGCCTCTTCGGTGGGGAGTGTTAGAAAATCTAGAAGAGGAAGAGCCATTGTTGTCCCAAGGCGATATGATGACTAAGCTGATTGATGCAGCATTGTTTGTATATATTAAGTTAAGGTGTATATATATCCATCTCATAATTGTAAGGTTAGTGAAAAATTCACTTAATTTCGAGCTAGCATTTTTGGGCTCTTGTGGCATCATTGTTTGGGCACTCTTGTGGCATCATTTTTTGGGGGCACTGCGCGTCCTTCTTACTCGTTTGTTGAATGCGGCACTTACAGGGCGTGGTTTTATAGAGAGCTCTCTTGCAATTCAGTTTGGTTGTTTTGATACAAGATTGTTGCATCGTGCAATGGTGCAGGTTGTGTGTTGTTGCAAGGTTTAGAAAGAAGACCATAAATAGTGCCCCTTTTGTTTTTTATCTTAATTTTATGCAACTGAGGCCTAAGGTAGGCCCACATCGAGTCAGCAACCCTGAGGTAGGACCTAATAGGACCTCCAAGTCCGTAAGTTTTTAGTCTATCTTAACTTGGGTCGTAGGTTAAACTGGCCCTTCAGAGCTTGGCTGTTCACGGCTCAGCTGGGATTCTGAACCCAATAAAATAAAAAATAATACCATTGTACACCAGAAGAACCTGAAGGAAATGAGAAACCTTCACTGAAGATAGCTCAGGCTCTGTTTGAGTGGATTAGTGCTCATGGTGCTAAAGATACTATTGTGGTCCTTGGTGGTGACTCCACAAACACGGGACCTGATGGAGGAGCCATCACTCACTTGGAGAGACTGCTAGGTCACAAGTGTCACTGGCTGATATGCCAGTTGCATATTAATGAACTCAGCCTCAGGTACATGATCATCAAGCTTGATGGTCCCTACACGCTCGAACAGTCTGGGTTCAGTGGCCCAATAGGAAAACTTTTGGGGAAGATCAATGACATACCTGTCAACTTTAGCTTCAAGGCTCTGCCAGGAGAAGATATAATTGAACTGCCAGAAGACATTGTACAGAACCTTAGCACTGACCAGAAGAACTGCCACTTACTGATCAAAGCTCTCAAGACAAGAGATTTGAGCAAGGAAGTTGCTGGTCTGAAGTGTGGCCCACTGAATCAGTCACGCTGGCTGACTACAGGTGAGGCTCTGTTGATGCTGTGGATGAGGCAGCATGGTCTGAAGGGGGAGGTGTTGAAGAAGCTGGAGGTGGTGCTGAAGTTCTGCCTGGACTTCTACTTCACGATGTATTTTGAGATCAAGGTGAAGTACCACATGAGGTATGGACTTTACCATATTGTGACTGCTCTGGGACTGCTGAGAAGCCAGACCTCTGAAGTCAGGAATATAATCACTCATGTGATAGTTCGTGGCGCATATCATGCTCACAGTGAGAACCTCATTGCCTCTCTCCTGTGCAGTGAGGATGAGGGGGAGAGGGCATGGGGGTATTGAGATGATCAAGAAGATCAGGGGTAAGTCTGAGTATGGAGACATGAGTCTGAGAACTCATAGAAACCCTAAACTGAATTTTGATGCCACTTCTCCAATTACTCTGATTAATTAGGATAAGGAGAAACTGTATGAGCCACTCCACTTGTAAGATGTCAAGAGGAGAAGTTGAGGAGCTTCTCAGGTCTCCACTTGAAGTTGAGAACTTCTCAGTTCACACTCAAAGCTGTGAAAGAGCAGTCCAGGAAGTTTCAGCTGCAGCTCATGCAGTGTATGGGCAAAAGAGAAGAGATGGTTTTGTTCGTGCTAGAATCGATCACAGAGAATTGTTGCCAGTTTTCAAGTCAAAGCAAGATATTATGAACATGTTTTAGATCTCTACAAGACCTGCTAGACAAATCAAGACGCTTTCAGAAGAAAAAATCTCAAAACATTCAGTTGACCAGCATATTATTACAAACTGGGGGTGGAGGAGGGGCTTATAAAAATATTAAAGAAGAATTGCAATTGCAAAAAAAAAGGTTGAACGTCACAGCAGCTTGCGGAAAGGTGGGGGCAGCTGCCATCACACTCAGTGATACCGAAAAGAAAATAAATAAAAATTGGTGGAGGCGTTTCTAAAAAATAGAAAATGCAAGGCCAAGAAAGAAGAACAAAAAGATTCTGCCTGATGAAGAGAACAGCCGCGAAATGTGGTGTATAGGAGACTAAAAATCATACAATTCCTTAGTTTTGGGTCATTTTGGGTGATTTTGGTTATTTTAGGGGTTATGAACCACTTTGGCTGATCTTAAATGGGTCCAAGCCTGCCCCTAGAAGTGCTTAAGGGTGTATGTGAACAATATGGAACATATGGAGGTCATTTGAGGCTACCAAGTCTTTGAAATTGGCCAAATATCCCATTTTTCGACAAAAAAGTGCGATTTTGAACACTTAAATGCGATTTTTCGCAAAAGTTGAAGAAGACGAACCGCTCTTAAAATTCAATTTTACATAGGAATACATACTGCCAATCTTGAAATTCCAAGTTTTTCAATATTCGACCTGAGCATGATACACTCTAATGCGCAGTGCCCCAAACAAATGATGCCACAAGAGCCCAAAAATGCTAGCTCTAAATTAAGTGAATTTTTCACTAACCTTACAATTATGGAATGGATATATATATATACACCTTAACTTAATATATACAAGCAATGCTGCATCAATCAGCTTAGTCATCATATCGCCTTGGGACAACAATGGCTCTTCCTCTTCTAGATTTTCTAACACCTGCAGACTTATGACAATCATTTTGGCTTTTAGAGTGAAACATGGTACGGACATGTGTATTTATATGCTAAAGGAAGCCATCCTAAAGTAAAAGATGTCAAGTAGCAATGTATATTCCTGTTTTTTGTGCATCAAAAGCATTTGATAGAGTTAACCATCACAA
>JAJOZX010003099.1:407500-570503 GCA_023014485.1 Bathynomus jamesi | reverse complement strand
TATATATATATATATTATATTATATATATTGTATATAGGTCCTTATATATATATATATATATATAATATATATATATCTCAGGACCAAAAATATAGATTACTGTCTCAAATGCGCTCATGACCTTCGTAATACCTTTAAGTTATACATCTTGATGAGGAATATCGAGTATCTGCGACGTCATTATGATTAAAAGACAAGTCTGTGTGTCAGTTTTGAAAAAAACAAAAATATAGCAAAAACCTTATTAAATAGTGAAAAGTTAATGGATAGCGACATAGCAACCCATCTAAACCCATCTAAAGTAGTGCCAGGCGAACTGTGAAAACTGTGAATTCTGTATTGACAAAAAAGTAATAAAAATTAATAACTATAACATCCTCCGAGCCGACAGAACAGTGAGACGTAAAGGAGGATGTGCTATTTACACACGCGAAAGGCATATGGCAGAAATGACAATAAGTACCTCAAACTGCTACGTATGTAGAATGTGTAGCAGCAAAAGACCCCGAACACGCCAACCTCAAAATTCTCAGATTCCATACAGAAGTAAAAAACTGTGTAAAGTATCTACACTCTCCAACCCCACATATTTTTCTTTCTCTAGGGTGATTTTAATTTTCCATTCATGAAATATAAAAGGATAGGAAAAAATATATGTATACACCAAGATATGTGGGGCACACGGGAAGCCCAGGAGCAGGTAAAAATGCTACGAGCTCTAGCTGATGAGTTTATGTTAACACAAGATATACTAGAAAACACAAGGAAAAACAACTGCCTAGATTTGGTATTCACAAACAACATGAACCTAATTGATAATGTAGTAATATCCCCAACTATAATATCGGATCACAACATTATTGAAATAATAACCAATATAAAAGCAACAAGAAAGGAAAGAACACGAACAACAGAAAGAAGCAAATTCAAATTTTTAATTTTCACTCCAAAGCTTAAACTGGGAAAGTGTTGCATCCAGCATGAAAGTAATAGATTGGAAGACCATCTTCGAGGCCAAGACAACGGAAGAGCTGCTAATGACCCGAGAGGAGAAGACGCTGGAAATTATGGAAAGACAAGTCTCAAAAATACAACAAAGAGAAAAGAGAAGCAGGTTCGAGAGACAAAAGAGGTCATTGTTCCGAAAGAGAAAAAGAATGACTGCAAAATTAAGTAACTGTAAAGAAAACAACATCAGTAAAATATTAAATGATAAGCTGCAGAGTATAGATTACGTTATACACGAAGTAATTGAGAAGCATACAGAAAAAGAAGACGACGACCCTATAGAAGCGATGAAGGTTAACTCAAAGTACGTCTATAATTTTGAAAAAAGGAAGTCGGAAAAACCATACGACTATCGGACCTTTGAAAAACGAAGACAGTGCTTTATCTGATAATCTAATAGAAGTATTAAATTAAATTATAATGATAACCAACATGGGTTTCGGTCAGGCAGATCATGCCTATCACAACTAATGGAACATTAGAACAACATTATTGATGTACTGGAAAGTAATGAAAAATATGACGTAATATACACAGACTTTGCTAAAGCGTTCGACAAGTGCGACCATGGAATCATAATACATAAACTGAAATATATGGGAATAACAGGAAAAGTTGGGAAATGGATATACAAGGGTACTTCAATAAGTATCCGCACTTTTTATTTTAGTGATAATATAGTGTATATATAATATATACTCGTAATAACGAGCCAAACTGAGATCCATAGGCTTATTGAGGCTAGCAACAGCATAGGCTTGTTTAGTCTAGCAACAGTATAGGCTTATTTAGGTTACTCGTAACTGTCACATATCGTACGAGTAGTGAGCATTGCTGCGCCACTTTCAATTTGTACTCTGGAAGAACAGAGATCCGTGGTTCGTTTTTTGTGGGCAAAAGGTGTGAAAGGAGCTGAAATTCACACGTGTTTATGTGCTTAGTATGGGAATAATGCATTACCACGGCGAAGTGAGTACGAATGGATTCAAATGTTCAAGGAAGGTTGGAGATGTGTGACAGATGCTCAGCGCTCAGGACGACCGTCAACATCAACCAGTGGTGACAAGCAGGAAGAAGCCAGAGCCATGATTTTCGACGACAGAAGATTAGCAATAAAAGAAATTGCATCTTCATTAGACATCAGTCAAGGGTCAGCCTATTCGATAGTTCATGACATTCTTGGCTTCCACAAGGTTTGTGCAAGATGGGTGCCCAACCAGTTGACAGAAGAGAACAAGCTTAATCGTATGGACGTCTGCTCTCGTCTTTTGGCGCGGTATCATAATGAAGGTGAAAACTTTTTGAAGCGCATTATCACTGGAGATGAAACCTGGATCCATCACTATGAACCAGAAAGCAAACGACAGAGCACGCAATGAAAGCATCCAACATCTCCCGTTGCAAGGAAGTTCAAAGCGCAGCCGTCAGCAGGTAAAGTTATGCTAACACTGTTTTGGGATACACGAGGCCCTATCCTTGAACATTATCTAGAGCGTGGAACTACAGTAACATGTACATCGTATTCTGACATGCTTCGGAATGAGTTAAAGCAAGCACTTCGCACAAAACGGAGAGGAAGATTGTCGGAAGGTGTTATTCTGTTACACGACAATGCGCGCCATCATACCGCTACACAGACTAGAAAATGCCTTCAAGAACTTAAATTTGAAATTCTTGACCATCCAGCCTACAGTCCAGACCTGGCACCTTTGGATTTTTACCTGTTTGGACCACTAAAAGACGCTTTGAGAGGTCAGCAATTCCAAGGCGATGATGACCTGAAGGAGTCGGTGCATGACTGGCTACGCACACAACCAAAAACATTCTTTTGTGATGGCATTAGGAAGCTTGTAGATCGCTGGACTAAGTGTATTGACAAACAGGGAGACTGTGATTAGAAGTGTTGTGTTTATAATCTATCAGATGTGAAAATAAAATTGTGAAACTAGAAAGTGTGGATACTTACTGAATTACCTCGTATAATTTCCTTAGTGAGCGGCGGTAAGTCGTTACAGTACAAGGAATATGTTCATCAGAATCAGAGGTCCTCAGCTCAGTATCACAATGGACAGTATTAGCTCTACTACTCTTCATAATCATGCTAACTGACGTATATGAGGACGTTACCAGAGACAGCACAGTAACATCCTTTGCCGATGACACAAAGACCAGTAGAAAAATAAGAAACCCAGAAGATATAGGTTCTCTACAAACCGACATGAACAGAATCTACAAATGGACAGAAGACAACAATATGAAGTTTAACACCGAGAAATTTCAGCTGTTACGGTACGGAAAAAGGGAGGACCTAAAATCCATGGAATATTATACCCCAAATGGACAGGAAATTCAGAGAAATTCTAAAGCAAAAGATTTAGGGGTTGTAATGACTGATGATGCGAAATTTGAAACACAAAATAAGATAGCAGTAAACAGAGCAAAGAGAATAATTGGGCAGATGCTGAGAACCTTTAAGCGAAGGGATAGGAATATAATGATTCTTCTACTGAAAACACAGATCATCCCCAAATTGGAATACTGCTCGGTCCTAACATGCCCATATAAAAAAGAAGACATTAGACAGCTCGAAGGATTCAGAGAAGCTTCACAGCCAAGATCAATGGGTGCAAAGAACTAAATTACTGGGAAAGGTTACGCGAATTAAACCTATATTCACTGGAAAGGAGAAGAGAGATACACACTATTATTTACACTTGGAAAATAATGGAGAAACTAGTCCCTAATCTTACTCTGAACTCTGTAACTCCCCAAACAACATTGGAAAGTAGAAAAGGAAGACTGTGTCGTGTTCCCAAATTAAAGGCTAGACAGGGAACATCCTTAACCATGAAAGAAAATAGTTTTGTTGTGAGAGGACCAAGACTATTTAATCAGCTGTCCAAAGACCTAAGGAACACGAGTGGTGTTGCTGTGGACATCTTCAAAAGAAGATTAGACGCCTGGCTCAGAACAATCCCCGATGAGCCGGGCGTACCTGGCTTTGTGAGGTGGAGAGTACAAGAAACCAACTCACTACTTCACCAGGCCAACTCGAGAGGAGAAGCGACAAGCTTGACCTTCGTGAAATGAGGAATCATTGCGCGGAACATTTGAAAGGTTGAAAGGAAAGGTGTATATATATATATATATATATATATATATATATTATATATATATGGGATTGAATTCAGAATGGTCCCCTGAGATCTTTTATGTTACACACAGACAGTGCAAGGAACAAGAACTCTTCTGGGAAAATTAAATCCACTATAATTCCAATAAGTAATGGTAAATGACAAATACTATAGTTTTTCTTTTTCATGATGTTTCACCAGCTCTCTGCCAAGCAGCTGGGATCCAGCTTTAGGACAGGATATAGGGTTTACAGCTACACCTAGCCTACTATTTTCAGAAACTCACTATACGCAACGAAAAAGGCGTAACTATTGTATTTTGAGCCAAAAACCAAAACTTAAGCCTCAACTGGCAGAATTGAGCGTCCACTTTTTAAAGCACTTAACATGTCCGTTTCATGATGGGATGGGGCCTCTTTGCGAGTGACCCGTTGCCCACGTCGGGCTAACATCATGAAAAAGAAAAACTATAGTATTTGTCATTTACTATAGTGGATTTAATTTTCCCAGCAGAGTTCCTTGTTCCATGCACGGTCTATGTGTAACATATATATATATATATATATAAATTATATATATATATATATCGGGTAGCGGAAGAAAGTCGACCTGCACAATGTCGACATGCATAATAACGATGCTAAAATCTTAGTTTAAA
Source organism: Bathynomus jamesi (assembly GCA_023014485.1). Classification (NCBI taxonomy): domain Eukaryota; kingdom Metazoa; phylum Arthropoda; class Malacostraca; order Isopoda; family Cirolanidae; genus Bathynomus; species Bathynomus jamesi. The sequence continues at coordinate 565,702 of JAJOZX010003099.1, read as the reverse complement.
TTAGTTCAAGTTAAGTTCAGTTGGATCAGGTTAGGTTACGCTCGGTTAAGTTAGGGTTGGTTAGGTTAGGTTAGTTTGATTATTTTAGCTCAGTCATTTTCAGTGAAAATCTGATATTAGTTTTAAATCTACAATCCCTATAATTGTATAAGGTCGAACGTCAACATTATGAAATTCAGATTTGTTCATGTTATGCATATACAGTAAACCCTCGTTATTCACAGTTTCACTGTTCATGGTTTCGGTTATTCACGGTTAAATTTATGTATACCATTCACTCTTCACGGTATCAAGTTTCGCCTATTCACTGTTCATGCCAACTACATCTATAAAGCTGTTTTATGGGAGGGATTTGAGGATCTGGAGCCCACAGAAATTCAACAACTAATTGGGTCACACACTGAGGAATTGACCGAAGAAGACCTAGAAATCCTGATTAGGTTAAGTGAGAGTAATAACAAAAAGTTGGATGAAGGTGGTGGTGGTGAAGCTGAAGCTGAACATGAAGAGGCTATTAAAAATTTTACAAGCGGCCAAGACTCCTTCTGATGAAGTTTTTGAGGGAGACCACTTCATGGAAAGAAGCATCAAGTTCAGTAGGGAGCTGGATAGTGCGATGACCCCTCATAAAGAACTTTATAAAAATATACAGAAAAATGCAAAACAGGCAACCATCACCAGTTTCTTTCGTCCAGTTCAATCATCACTACTACCACTACCACCACCACCACCACCAACCACCACCATCACTTCAAGTTCTCCTCCTACACCTACAGCCTATGTGGGGTTCTCCATTGATAATCCTCCAGCGGAATCCTCATTCTAATCATCACTATCATCGTCATCATTAGCATTAAGGTAAGTTAATGAGAGGCATTTCTTTGACTATTAGCATTTATTTTGCAGTATTTATTTACATTACATATTCAATATACAGTAGTCCCTCTATAATCGTCGCCATCGACTATCGTCATTTCGAGCTATCGTCGTTCCCTATTTAACACCATTATTTCGTTAATTGTCCTCTTTCTATTATTCGTCGTCTGCCCGCGGGACATCAGTCTTTGATGAGCGATCAGTGGAGACGGACGTCGTGCGGTTTTACGGACGATGTCGAGGAGCTCTTGAAATCTCATAGTGAACAACTCAACCCTGAAGAACTGTTGCAGCTTGAAGAGCACAGAGTATCAGACGAGTCAAATGAAGAGGAAGAAGAGATTGTTAAGACAATGACAACAGGAAATCTGAAGGATTTCTTCTGGCACTGGGAGAAGATGAAGGATGTTTTAGAAAATGACCCCAATGCAGAAAGATCCTCCATAGTCATTCGAGAAGCCAATCAAGCCTTTCGTTACTATATAGTCCAGGCAATCTAGAGCAAAAATAGCTTCAACCTGGGCAAAATTGCTTCAGAAGCCTTCTAAACTGTTTCCAGCTCAGGAGCCATTGCAGAATAACATATCCAAAATCCGACAAAATTGGACCCCGGGAACACCCCCAAAAATGAAATTCAAAATGGCGGACTTTCAGTTTCCTACGAAATACAATAAATTTTAATTTCGCTTTGTAGAGAGAGTTATGACGTTTTTCTTGATCAGTAAAATGTTTTAAAACACATTTTCGTTTCTAAATTAACCTATATGACACTAAAATTGTATTAGGCGGCTAGTATTAAACTATGACGTCACGTAATGTAAATAAAATATACTGTATGGAGTGTATGTGAGAATGGACATTGCTACATCTTTATAAACTTATATTATATACAACTCTTTAATTCCTACTACCCACTATCAAATCTGCGTATTTGTGCTTGTCATTTTCTTTAAAACTGTTATTATGTACTCCTTTCAAATACTGCAACACAGTTTATTAATTTGTGTTTTCTGTTTCAGACTGACTCGGGGTACGGCTGACTCGGTGTGCGTCCGCCTTCAAGAATGCAGACCCCTGAAGAATTGTGCGTGATTTGTAAGGAGAAATTGGACAGCGGACAGGAAGTGGTTCACATCTCGCAAAAAGGAGCAGATGGTATAAATGCATCCAGCCGCAGCCGTGGAAGCGATGTTGTTGCAACAGCTGGAATAAGTGTTCACGTTGTATGTAGGAAAAGGTTTACGGATGAAAAGACCATTGAAATAAAGAAGCGACAGACCGCAGCCGAGGCAATACCAAGGAAAAGTGCTCGTTTTCATGAATACGCATTTTCCAGTGCTACTCACTGCTTGTTTTGTGATACCTTTGTTGACTTTTTTTCCAAACACAAACCAAAATCAGAGCATGTCAAAATAAGAACTACAGAGTTCTCCGAAACCATAAAAAGGTGCTGTGAAAGCCGCTGCGATGAATGGTCGTTTAATGTAAAAGGCCGTCTGGAGTATTATCTTCGTGATCTTCCTGCTGCAGATTGTGTCTACCATCACACCTGCAGCGTAAATTTTCGAAGTGGAAAAAACATTCCTCGCGCATACACCTCCGACGATCATGATTCGAAGAAAGGGAGACCAACTAATGAAGAGCAACACCAAGCATTCCTTCAGACCTGTGCTTACCTGGAAGAGAATGATGATGAACAACTGTTGATTGGAGACCTAATTTCCAAAATGGAGGAATATCTTCAAGGAAGTCAGAGCTCTGTCTACGAACGCAGGCACATGAAGAGAAAGCTTTTAGAACGTTACGGAGACAAGATCATAATATCAGGTGAAAGTGGGAATGCATGTAGTAACACTACGAGAGACAGCTAATGAAATTCTTATAGATTATCACAAAAAGTCGAAAGAATGTGATATAGATATAGAGCTACAGAAGATTTATCTAGTAGAAGCTGCTGCAAAAATAATCGGAAGTGATATCAAGTCTGTCGACTCGCCTAGAAAAGATGTGTATCCATCTCCAAATGACATCACTGCAGAAAGTGCTCTTGATTACATTCCCAACAGTCTGAAATTGCTATTATCAAAAGCATTTGCGGGACAGGATGCTTCAAGAAAAATAGGTGCAATTGGGCAGAGCATTATGCAAGCAACCCGTCCTAGAGGATTACTATGTCCACTACAGATCGGTTTGTCGGTTCAGCTACACCACAACTTTAGGTCAAGGTACCTTATTGACGTTCTCCATCAGCTGGGTTACTGTTCGTCGTGTGCAGAAGTAACAAGATTCGAAAGAAACGCGGCGCTGGCAAGTGGGTCTGGCTCTTTTACTGTTGATGAAAACACTGCAGTCCTTCTAGCAGCAGATAACGTCGATCATGATGTCTGCACTTTGGATGGGAAGAATACCTTTCATGGAATGGGTATGATTGCCGCAATAACTCCGAAGATCAAGATCCACCCTTCTATTCACAGGCGTAATGTTGGTGACAATGACATTAAGAAGATTGCAACCGTTGACATTAGGGAATACAGACACGCGAGAAGCATGTTGAGGGATATCTCATTCCGCGAACTTCCAGTACCCACTGCCACCATAAGTCGACTTAGTCTTCTCTGGCAGATATCTTCAGCAGAAAGATCAGGTCCAAGTTGGTCCGGAACAATGCAGGCAATTCACGGTGGATCAAGTGTTTCACATCCAGGTGTGGCGTCGATCACGTTCCTTCCCATCATAGATATGTCGCCAACTGACATGACCTGCATATTTTCGACATTACTATATTTGAGCAAGATAGCACGCGATCAAAAAGTCCCATGCATTATTACCTTTGATCAGCCTTTGTTCTGGAAAGCTTCCCAAATCATCAATGAACAGAGACACCTGCAGGACATTGTTTTAATGCTGGGATCATTTCACACTCTGATGAATCTTTTGGGAGCAGTCGGTACTCTTATGAATGGTTCAGGATTGTCTGAAGTACTTCAAGAAATATACGGACCAAATGCCGTGCAACACATGATGTCTGGAAAAGCTGTTTCAAGAGCGATACGTGGTCATATGATAGTAGATGCAGCTCTTAGTACCTTACTAGTCGCAGACGTTTTCCCTCGTAATGAAGATGGAACTCCTCTTGACCTCCATAAGGAAGCTTGTGACCTGCTCGACAATGTTATGACCGCCAAACAATCAGTTGAGGATGTGGAATCTTCGAATGCATTGTCTCAGATTGCTACCACTTTGGATGCGAAGAAAACTGACCTACAATCTACTTCGCAAACAAGTCAACTCTGGTTGAAATATCAGCGAATGATCAACATTGCACGTTCCTTGATAACAGCAGACAGAACCGGCTCGTGGGATTTGCACTTGCAAGCTATGCTGGAGACCATCCCCATAATTGCAGCAGCCGGACATCACAATTACCTGAAATCGATATACCTGTACCTGCAGAAAATGTTAAGTTTGCCTTCTGAAAATCCAGCCGTTAACAAAATGTTCCAGGAAGGTAAGTTTGTGGTTAGAAGAAGCGACAGATTATGGGCCGGACTCGGCACAGACCTGGTGATAGAACAAGTACTAATGCGTTCCCTGAAAAGCAGAGGCGGACTGACACGCGGAAGTGGATTTACAGACATCCAAAGGACAACGTGGCTCTTTTCTATGCCTCCGTGTTCCACTTATAACTTAGCAATGCAGGAATACACCAGAGTTTTGTTGGAAAGTAGTGAACAGCACAAGGAAATGAGGGGAAGTAGACAAATCAGGGACAGTAATGACATGAAGAAAGTACTTGAACGTCTGGAATCCTTATCCCCATTCCATTCTACCTCGGTTCTCTGCAACATTGTAACAGGGCTAACTGCTGATCCTGGAGTTAACGTTCATCAATTGCATTCAATCGGTACGAACATTGTCGTAAAAATGATTGGGAAACAAGCCTTTACATATTCTGCCAAAAGATCTGACAAAGTGAAAACACTAGGATCTGCTTCTGCCGTTGTGATCACTGATGCTTCAGATATAGAAGTAGATCCTGCACTACTGTTTCAGAGAATGATGACTGTTGCCACTGGCGGAGACATGAATCTTGAAGATGTCATGTGTTACGAACTGTGTGCATATCCTCCTGCATTGTTCGAATCACGAAGTATCTTGAGGAAACCCGATAAGTCTCAGCTAGCTCATGCAATAATCAAATACACTGACACTTTACGCATGGAATAAGTTCAAGAAATTCAGTGCACAGACCAGTACGTATTGGATGGTGGATCTCTACTACATCGTGTTTCCTGGCGTCAAGATGAAACATATGACAGCATCGCCAACTCATATGCCGATTTCACTCTGAAAACATATGGAAAAGCAATCATTGTTTTTGATGGCTACAGCAGCTCTCCTACGATCAAGGACATGACCCACAGAAGACGCAGCACCAAGACAAGCAGAAATGTGAATCTCAGTCCAAGCATGAAGTTTGTTGGCCAGAAGGAACACTTCTTGGCTAATGAAAACAACAAGCAAGCATTTATTTCCCTCGTAGGTGAGATGTTGAAGAAGCACGGGTGTACTGTTCACAGCGCAGATGGGGATGCTGATGTGGACATCGTTCGTGCAGCAGTTTCCTCATCAGAAAATGCAACTACAACAGTAATAGGGGAAGACACCGACTTGCTGATTCTCCTTCTGTACCATGCCAAGGACTGTGGTTTCAAGTTGTACTATCGCAGCGATATAAGACGGGGACCATCTCCTAATCCTGTATATATTCTCAGCATTCAATCATTGTTAGGCAATGACATCTGCAAGTATCTCCTGTTTGTGCATGCTTTCACGGCTGTGATAGCACATCCAGAATTTTTTCGATCGGTAAAGCCAAAGCATTCGACACACTGATGAAGGTGGCTGAACTCCGTTCAGTTGCAAATACATTCTGTTCTGATTGTTGCCAACACTCTGACATTGAAGCCGCTGGAAGAAAGGCAATGCTTCTGTTGTATGGCTGCAAAACACTTGAATCCACTAACGCACTACGTCATCGAATGTTAGTTGAAAAGGTAGCTACAGCTAAATCTTTTGTTACACCCGAACGTTTGCCACCTACCGATGCGTCCACAAAGTACCACAGCTTTCGCACATACTTTCAAATACTAATCTGGAAGTCTACAGAAGAGAAGATCGATGCAGAACAGTGGGGTTGGTATGTAAAGAATATTCTTACTACCCTACAGCCTGCGACAAGCCACCAGCTCCAAATTATCTACTCAACATGATCCGCTGCTCCTGCAAGACGAAATGTGCTACTTCAAGATGTGGATGCAAGCGTAATGGAATGCCCTGTTCAGCCGCTTGTGGCGAGTGCCAAATCAGTGGTTGCGATAACAACCCAAGTACCGGTAATCTATCCGATGATAGTGATGAAGAGGATTAATTTCTGTATGTTTGTGACCAGGTATCACTTCTGTAATGAACATAACTTGAAACTGGGAAAAAAATAATTGTTGTATTATTATTATAAAAATCTGTAAAAAGCTATATAACATTATATTTGCGTAATAACTGGTTGTGTTGTATATTGTTGAATTATTTAAAACATTACAACTGAAAGAAAAAGCATCAAATGTATCTCTATAAATAAAAGCGTAAATTATATATATTTTTTTTTCGTAGGAAACATCCAGTCCGCCATTTTGAATTTCATTTTTGGGGTGTTCCCGGGGTCCAATTTTGTCGGATTTTGGATATGTTATTCGGCAATGGTTCCTGAGCTGGAAACAGTTTAGAAAGCTTCTGAAGCAATTTGGCCCAGGTCTAACTACAAATTGCCTGGACTAAAAAAAATCAGATCCACCAAAGTCTCTTCATCCATCAACATCAACAGCAGTAGATCTCCCTGATCTGCTGATGGAGGGTGATTCACCTACCATGCAATAAAACTCCATCACCAAGCCCCACCAACCCCCCTCCATGCGCAGCCAGCCACTTCATAATTTGGTAAGTACAGTACAGCAGGTGGTCTAGAACGAATTGTCATTATTACATGTATTTCAATGACTCGTTCGTTACTCATCATTTCCTTAATCGTCATTTGTTCATGGAACCAATTAACGACGATTACAGAGGGACTGCTATTGTTTTTAGTGATTAATTTTCTTTACAGGTACATTTGTTATTTAATTTTATTTAATGGTAAATTAATATTTAATATAATGTAATATTATAACATAAAATTTCTGAACTCGGTACACCTATCACCCTTTTTCCCATAGGCCCAAGATTTCATTGTTTACGGTTTCACGATTCATGGTAGTTTTCAGGAACATATCTCCCGTGAATAACGAGGGCCTACTGTACAGTATATGATGCAACCCACAGGGAAAAATGTAAAGCGATTCCAAGTCTTTTCCTGTATTCAACAGTACATCTCCTCAGGGAATGAAAGGAAAAGGCAAGAAGCCAAAAATATATATCTCTGTACGGCGTCAATAGTTAAAAGGGATTAACAAAGAATTAACAAGTAGTAATTAAGGGCAAAATGTATTTTAACAAGATATGGTCCATTTTATATGCTCCCAAACTGTTATCGAAATTATTTATAAAATAAGTGAATGCACATTCCAGAATGTTCCTTTAAGTTATCATTTTATTTTTAAAATTAATTTTAGAACTCCTCCATTTAATACTATATTAATTATTATATTGTTAATTAATTATTATATTAATTATTATTAATATCTATACATATGGTTAAACAATGCATTAGAATTATTTGCTGTCCTGCATGCATATTTATGTTGTTTTACTATGACGTCTAAAGCTTTTCCAGTTTGACCTGTATAAACTGTTACACTGTTTACATCCAATCGGGTAAACACAACCAGCTGCATTATTTGTTCTGCTCTTTATTAGGAGAGATTTGTCAATATTTTCATAACTTAAAGACTACGTGAATTCCAATTGTTTTAAGTAAGGTCGAAAGATTTACCCTTGCAGTATACGTGCAAAACTGTAGAGAGGTATTGGGGGGAGAGTGGAGGTAATTGGGAGATGGGGGATATAAAAAGTACAGGGCGCAATTGAGGGATGAAGGATACAAAAATGTAGAGGGGGTTGGGATGCATTTATGTAGGAGAAATTGGGGGTGTGCCAACGGGGATCCTGATAAGCGTCGTTCTTTACGATATATATATATATATATATGTGTGTGTGGTGTGTGTGTGTGCGTGTGTGTGTGTGTGTGTGTATGACGTCATAAAGTGAACTTTAGCGACAACCATTTTAAAAGTGATATAAAAATAAAATTGTATATATATATATATATATATATATATATATATATATATATATATATATATATATATATATATATAAAAGGTGTGTTCAAAAAGTTCCCTGACTGATCCCACAAACACTTTCTGGTAACACGTACTAATTCATGTTGTCTCCTTCAAGTAGTCCTCTTCAGAGTAGTCTCCCAACGGCGTTTCCACTTTTGAAAGCATTTGTGATAAGCCGTATTCATGAACGCCTTCAGTTCGTTTGTTGTATTTTGAATAGTTTCTTCCACACTTTGAAATCTTCGACCTTCAATGCAAATTTAAGTTTGGAGAAAAGAAAAAAGTCTGCTGGGGATAGATCTGGAGAATACGGGGCTGAGGAACGAATACGACGTTGTGCTTCGCCAGGTGCTGCTGAAATGACAACGCTGTGTGTGCGGGCGCATTGTCATGGTGCAACATCCACGTTCCTGCATTCCAACTTTCAGGCCGTTTTCTCCTTACTGCGTCTCGCACGCGCTTCAGTATTTCCAAATAAAACTGTTGGTTAACTGTTTGACCTCTAGGGACGAATTCGTAATGAACGAGTCCGTAGTAATCGAAAAAAGCGACCAGCATTACTTTCACATTCGATCGGACTTGCCGTGCTTTATTCGGTCTCGTGGACGTCGTGCACTTCCATTGTGATGACTGCTGTTTTGTTTCAACGTCATACCCGTACACCCACGTCTCGTCACCCGTAACGATATTTCTGAGAAAATTTTCACCAAGATTGGCACGTTGAAGGAGGTCTTGAGACACAACAACACGTTGCTCTCTCTGTTTGGCAGTCAATAGTCGTGGCACAAATTTGGCTGATACACGACGCATCCCCAAATTCTCCCTGAGTATCATATGACGTAATCCTATCGAAATATCCATATCGTCTGCGACTTCCCTGACTGTCAATATACGGTTCCCTCCAATCATTTCAGAAACACAAGTAACAGTGTCATCAGTTTTCGAAATGGAAGGTCGTCCCACCCTTGCATCGTCCTTCGTCGACGTTCAGCCTTCCTTAAAGCGCTTGTGCCAATCAAAAGTGGTTATCCGACTTAAGGCGTCATTGCCAAATGCTGTGTTCAGCATGGCGTGAGTTTCAGAAGCAGTCTTGCTCAGCCAAATTTTCTGCACACACACACGTTGTTCTTCACCATTAGCCATTATTCAAATGCACAAAACACACAAAATAACTTCACAAAACAGTAAATATCGAGAGAACAAAATACGATATCAACAAGCGGTAACCATCTTTGAACACAGACTGAGTCACACTATAACATGCATCACATGACGCGCATGCGCGTCATGTGATGCGCGCTCAGCATAATTAGTTTGGAAATTTTTTGAACACACCTCGTATGTGTGTGTGTGTGTGTGTGTGTGTGTGTGTGTGTGTGACGTCATACTATAAACTTTATTGGCCACTAATCAACTGTCTTAGTTATAACAAAAATATTACATCACTGGGAGTCGAACCCCTGGCTTATCCTACAGTCAAACATATATATATATAATATATATATATATATATATGTGCCTGACGTCATGCTATGAACTTTTGCGGAGACGGTGAAAAAACTATATATGCCTGTCATACACTTTACATTACAGTTCACGACAAAGCATAATTCAAACCCAGGCTTACACACGCCTAAAATATGGTATCGTATATGGTACCTTTATTTCATAATTAAATACAGATTATTAATTTATTGTATTAAATAACTAAAAATTTGCCTAGGTATTGGCGACAAAGCCTATTGGGAATAGAAAAAAATTGCTTTACGTAGAACTAAATATGTAGGCATTAGGCCAGCATTAACAAGAAAAACGTATTTTTTCGTATCAAAATTTTCCATCGCTGATTCATGAAAATTACTTGAGAGGAGAAATAATGAAAATACGAAAATTAGACATCTGGAGGCTGCAAAGTAAGCGAATTTAAGACAAAGGGATTTATGTTAGTTGTAGCGAAAGCTGCCTAGTGACGAGCACTGCTGTAGGCAAGGAAGATGTGTTTAATCTTCCTACAAGTTCTGAGTGAAAAAATTATAGCACAAAAGGATAGGCCTATTTCTTCAGGTATTTAGGCACAATGAATTGCCGGTATTAATTAAACTGAATAAACTCCTTGCGTAACCCCATCGCCTACATCGAAAGAGAGGCGCGATAGGCAGCCGCGCGCCATACAACCAGAAGCGAAGTCCAAAGAAATAATAAGTTATGGTAGTTTCCTTTCTAAGCATTAGGCAGCACTAAATACCGAAAGCTAATAAATTCAACATTAACCAAAAAAAAAACTAATTAAGAAGGTTCTTTGAAGACCTCCACAAACACACAATTTTTTAAAGAAAAAAACATTTAAAGAATAATAAACATTAACTCGGGGTATACAGGGTGTCCCAGAATTAACTATCTATTTCAATGAAATCGGACAAATTTTTTAAAAACACTTTTATTTATGTTTATCATGTTTAATATGTGTTAAAAATGTATAAATTTCTAAATTTTTTTCATAATTTTATTTTCAGAATTTTTTCATTATCTGGTCCAATGAAAGACCGTCTGAAGTCATAGAATGGCAGAGAGACTCTCCAAAAGTTAACGTGTGGCTTGGAATGACCAAATCCAAAATTTATGGCCCATTCTTCTTTGCGGGAGCAACTGTAACAGGTACCGTCTTCCTTGATATGCTTCAGCAGTTTCTCGAACCACAGCTTCTTGATGATGGCATTCTTGATAATGTTGTGTTTCAACAAGATGGAGCACCATGTCATTATGCTCTAATTGTTCGAGAATACCTCAACAGACGCCTTCGGAATCGGTGGATTGGACGTGGAGGACCTCGACCTTGGCCTCCGCGTTCTCCGGATTTGACACCCCTGGATTTCTTTGCATGGGGTTTCATAAAAACAAAGGTTTATCGCCAAAAGATCAATGCTTCTTGTTGAAACACAAAATTATCAAGAATGCCATCATCAAGAAGCTGTGGTTCGAGAAACTGCTGAAGCATATCAAGGTAGACGGTACCTGTTACAGTTGCTCCCGCAAAGAAGAATGGGCCATAAATTTTGGATTTGGTCATTCCAAGCCACACATTAACTTTTGGAGAGTCTCTTTGCCATTCTATGACTTCAGACGGTCTTTCATTGGACCAGATAATGAAAAAATTATGAAAATAAAATTATGAAAAAAATTTAGAAATTTATACATTTTTAACACATATTAAACATGATAAACATAAATAAAAGTGTGTTTTTAAAAAATTTGTCCGATTTCATTGAAATAGATAGTTAATTCTGGGACACCCTGTATTAAAATAAAATAATTATTTTTCACTTAGATTAACAGAAACTTGGTTTTCTGTATTCGTTATACAGTAATAGCTCTTTCAACGAAGTAGATGCATTCCAACGAAACACTTCGTTGTCAGAAAGTTTGTTACCAGAGGTACAGTAGCTTTAACATGGGTATATACGGGTAGGTTCCAATACTTCATAATAAGAGGTTTACAGTGCTACATTTCATTAGATTAACAACTAAATTTAGCTAATAAATGTACAGTCCACTGCAATAGTTCCGCTCCACCCTTTTCGAGATGTGAAGGCAACGCAGTCCCTCTTTCTCTCCCACTCTCACTGCCTCCCTCTTTCTCTCCCACTCTTACTGCCTCCCTCTCCTCCTCCCCCTCTCCCTCTTGCTGTATCCTCCTCTCGTCCTCTCCTTCTCCTTTCGCTACCCCCACCTCCTCTCTCTCTCTCTCTCTTTGTTTCTTCCTCCCACCTCCTTGATATTTTCTTCCGATTTACCTTCATCCTTAGTTTCCTTTTTCCTTCCCCTTCACCTCATACTAATGCATGACCCTTCTCTTCCTCCCCGCCCTTGCTCTCCGATTATTACCTCCTCCCATGTCTCTCATTCCTCCCACCCTATCAACTACTTCTGGTATTTGTGTTTTTACTTCTTTCTTTTTACCTTCTTCTCCTAATCTATTCTCTTTTACATAATAACTGTCTCACTCATCCACTCACGCATTTAATTTTTAATAAAACTTCTTCTATAAATACTCAGAAATATATTAATAGCTTCCGAAAATGTTCGTGTATATCAATAATTTTGTTTTTCTTTTAAATAATACAGCAAAAACGACGATATTACGAGACCAAACCGTCGATATGGAATCGCAGAATAGCTGAAATTGATCATCATAATGTAGAGGAATATAACACTTATTTGTAAGTGTTAATATCGAATCACGATATGACAAACAGTATTGCATCACGAATGATCCCAAACTTCGAAAGACACTGTAATTCGGCGTGTTAGATTATTATTCGAATAGCATCTAATTTTAAACTGTGATTTGAACACACCAACGAAATATATTAAATAATATATATTAATATATATGTAAAAATGAATAATTCTAACATTTATTTTTGCATATAAAGTCCAAACTCGCGTGACACTGTAACTGTATATAAAATGCAAGTTTGGAAAAAAAAATTAATTTTCTCTCTATTTTATTTTTGCTAAGTAATTGATGAATCATTTGTTTTTTAAATTATCTAGTCATTTTTTAGATTAAGCTTAATCATGTAATGTAATCGTATAAAATTCTGCAATCTTAATTTTTTTACACATTCTCTCCTAGTTGTAAAAGATGAAGTGATAACTTGCCCAAACTCTAAATTAACAATTAATTTTAAATTTTAAGGATTTAATTTTGGGTCATATGCATGTTTAATTTTAATCCATAATAAAATGCATATTTCAATTTCCATTTTTAGTTAACTCGGCAAATCATGATAACATCAGATCTGTCAATATGCTGTTTTACAGAAAAATGACTTCATCTTCAAATATCTTGCCTATTTGCCAGTATGCTGTTACAGCCAAAATTTAATTTTATCTTCAAATATTTTGCAAAAAAAATTCAGCCTATTAAGAATAAAAAACAAAACAGGTACTACATTAAATAATAATGATGTCACCAAATTATTAGTAGATAAACACTTGTAATTTTTTTAAATTATCATTCTAATTATTCTGATCTGACCTAGAGGCTAAAGCATTACCTGTAATATTTTAGAAGCAATAAAATACAGTAAGAGGATAGCTTTGTCTTCTCCCTCAAGCCCTGCCTTCTCAAGAGAACTTAGTTTTAAAAAAGAATAAATAATTTCCCAATACGCTACAAGACGAATCGGGGAACCGTCAGATAATTTAGTTAAGTTTTCACAGTTTCAAGAAGATAGTCTTCTTGGCCAGAATTAATCCTTATCAGTTCATCTTAAATGCCCAGTTTATTAAAGCTACTAAAGCTAAAATAACTTAAGACTATAAATTTGCAACATAATTATACTCCCACATTGATCCTTTCTAAACGACCAGTGTGTATGTGTTCATACGTTCGGTTCCGGAGAAGCGATAGGTTATTTGTCTGACAAGTTGTCTCTAACCTTATTTCTGTTTGGGATACATTACCACCTGGTGAGTACAGTTCGACTTGTCTTGTAACTTTTGTTATTTTTTATTTTATTGTCTAGAATTTGTGGTTTTTTATATTTGTTTGCTTCTTTGTCTTTTTTGTTTGCTTTAATTAATTGTGTAATGTAAATGTGTCTTCCTTAATTTTCAATGTAACTTTCATTCATAATTCTTATTATATTCTTCTTATAAGGTTCTTTCTGAATGCTGGTACTCTCCGATACCATATCGGCAAAGGAAACAGATTCTCTTGTAAATAATTCACTGATAAGAGAAATACACTTGGAGGCTGTCGTCTGCATCTCCGCATCCACCAGATTCCATTTTGGAGTTTTCTAGCCTCTGCTCAAATTAGTAAATAAATCGGAACTAAAAGCTTTCCTGCACATATTTATATCGTTTATCATTTCTTTGTCACTTATGTTTAGTCAATTGCATTTAGTCACTTTAGCCATTCATTTAAATTAATTTCCGTGTAGTTTAATTATATATCCTTTTGTTATACCCATTTAATTAGTAACATAGCTTTCATTATAAATAGTAACTTAAATTTTTTTATTCTTAATTTTCTTTATCCTAACCACTAAGTGTAACTTTTAAATTCCAATTCCTAGATTTATTAAGATCCTGGTCTCTTTGTGACACAGAATCCTCGGATCCACTACAAGAAGAAATCGGAGTGTAGTATAAAAGAAACTACGGTACTTGTAGGTTCTCCCCCCCCCCCCAACGCTTGATTTGTCATCGTGGCAAATAGCATGAAGTCGCAGTAAATTCATTCTGGCTGAAAAAGCAATAATTAAATTGTGCAAAGGATTGGTAATATCTCCTGAAATAGATGCTATTAAATATATAATTTGGCTCTTGTAATAATTATTGATACGATTTATTTTTTAAACAAATTTATGGCCGGATTCTGAAGGATAGCCATTATAAAGTTAAGGATCACCTGAAGATCAGGACCTCCAGCCTTTTATAGTTAGCTTTATAAGCCTAACTAACGAAAATATCACTACCTGACTTAACCAATCATCAAAGGTGTACAGTTGACCTAATGATTGATTAGGTTAGGTCGTGATATTTTTGTCAGCATTAATAAGGCTAACTAAAGAAGGCTGGGGACCCTGATCTTCAGGTGATCCAAAGTTAATGCAAGTTGTATAACAAATCAACAACCAATGTGCATCAAACATTCTAGAACGAAATGCTCGTTTGATTTTTCTGCGTGCGTGCTATTTGCCACGATGACAAACGTGGGGGGGAGATAACCTACAAGTATCGAAACTACTACGATTCCCTACACAGTACCAGCTACCCTAGAGTGAGAAAATCGGTTGCTGCCACCTAACCAGAACTCCCGTCAACCTCTCACTACCCAAGGCCATACACGGGAGTTAACATATATATTACAGGATAAATGCCCTATTTATACTGACAGGATCATCAGACGGTAGTTTCAGAAACAACGAGATATCGAGCTGCTGAACTGGCCCACCAAGGGGTGTGACCTAAACTCTATTGAAAATGTGTGGGCAAATGTGGATTACGCTTGAGAGCCTCGGCAGGAGCGGACATCTCGGCACCTGCTGAAACACAGTGGAGTGGGAATTTGACCGCAGGAACCTACAAGTCCTCTACAATCATGTGGCATCCGTTCCAAATAGGCTACGAGAGGTCATTAACAATAATGGAGGATGGACCAAGTATTGAGTAATTGTGTATAATAATAATATGGTTGTGATGTAGTAAATATATATATATATATTATTTACTTGAACAGCTGTCAATTCCTTATAATGTGAACATTGTTTTGTATGTTCTGAAGAAAATCCTTAAATTTACTTGATTCATGTTTATTTTTGTAATAAAAAATTGAACTATGTTGTTATCTCCATGGATAGACCTTTTTCTGAATAATCATTTGTTGATGATGCATGGATTTTAAACAGAAATGTTATTGCCTGTCGGAAAAGTCGATACTACAACTTATCTTATACTTTAATTATAACATGGCCACATCAAAATCCTTTCTCTCATGATTTTATATTTCTAAATTTAAAAAAATATTGAAGGGTTATTTTTACATCTCAATAGCTTCTTGATATAGGAAAATCATAGCGGAATCACAGCCGGTAAAGAAGTAGGGAACGAGAGAGAGAGAGAGAGGAGTACAACCCGGTCACCGAAAAGTAGGGACCTTCAGATAGGATAGCGCCAAGCCTATCACAAGGCCCGACGCTCACCAGAAAGGGAAAATGCTCAGCGCAGAGTAAAGCGGACACTCCACCAGGAGGTGGCCAACTGTAAGTGGAACGGTACAACCAGGATATCGGGGCACCCAATCCCCGGCCATCAAATAGCCGTGAGTCAGGTGGGTGTGGCCAATACGGAGGCGGGCCAGAACCACCACTTTATGGCGCGACCGATGGAAGGAAGAGGCCCAACATCCTAATTTGGTTTTAATCTTGCGGAGTTTATTTGTAGCGACATCCCAGCGACTCTGCCACCGGGAGCGCAAAAAACTACGAAAACGAGGGATATAATCTGAAAAGGGGAGGAACATGGGTGAAACCTGTAATCAGCACGCGGAACGGGCAGGCAGCTTCATCGGCAGCCTCATTTCTAGCTACGTTAACATGTGCAGGGACCCAGCAAAATACCACCACCTTGCCACCAGATGTGACACGGATATGGCACAGTAACTGGATACGTCGAACCAGTGGGTGAACGGGGTCGAAACACTCCAAGCCAGTGCTTTTCAACCTTTTTATGCTTACCACCCACTTTTTTAACTTTTGAATCTCCGTATCGCCCACCAAAATTAAAAATGCAAAAACTCAAACTGAAAGTTATATACCCTGCATAAAACAATAAAATTAATTGCAATTACCTTTAGATTAATGAGATCCTTCGCGCACTAGTGGGCGGTACCGCCCAGGTTGAAGAGCACTGCTCCAAGCCATCCAGGGCACTACGGGAATCCGAATTGGTAACAAATGACCCATCCGGATGCTCCCGCACCACCTCCAGAGCGCTCAGAATGGCATAGACCTCCGCCGTGAAAACGGAAGCCTCATCAGGGAGGCGGGTACATCGGGGAGCAAGGGCAGACGACTGGGAAACAGCCGCAGCCCCAACGCCCCCCCCGCCGACCTCGAGCCAGCTGTGAAGACCGCAACACATGCAGTGTGACAAGCTGCGTGCTGAAGAAACAGACCGAAGCAAGGCAGAGTCGGAATCGGCCCTGCGAACGGGGCGCAACGCCATACAGCATCTAACAGGGGTGCTCTTCCAAGGTGCAACACCCTCGAAAGAGACCGGTATGACGGATGGAGGAGGAGCGCCCATACCATCGAGGAGGGAGGTCACCGTGTCGGTGAAATACCAACCCCCATCCCGGCACAACGCCCTCTCAGCCACCTGGAACAGAGGAGAGTTGGGAAGACGGAGAATCCGGAGATAGTGCTTGGCAATGAGGAACGACCTCCGATCCTCCAAGGGAGGGATGTCGTACTCAACCTGCAGACTATCAACCAGACAGGAGCGGAAGGCACCAGATGACATGCGCAGTCCTCTAAAGAGGACCGGGTCCAGTATCCGAAGGGCCGTACGGAAGGCGAAGCCATACACCACACTCCCATAGTCTAATTTTGATTGTACCAGGGACATGTACAAACGGAAGAGTGTCCGCCTATCCCGCGCCCCATGTAGTATGAGAGAGACAGATGTACCAGGAAATCCAGGGTATGTCTAACAGTCTCACGCAGCCTAAGAAGGTGGGAAACCCAGCTCAAACGGCTTTCGAAGACCATACCCAGGAAACGTACTGATTGAACGAGGGCCAGAGGCTGACCCCCGAGTGTAAGATTAAAGGCCGGGACGGCGCCGGAGCCCCGTCTCATCGACGGAAGGAAGGCCACACACGAAGTCTTCGGGGAAGACAGCGTAAGGTCCACCGACGACGCCCAACGTTCAACCCGATTGACCGCGAGTTGGAATTGCCTCTCCAAGAGGGGGGGACTCGTCCCCGTGGCATAGACAGCCAGATCATCGGCGTAGACGGAACAACTCACCGAGGGCGGGAGGGCCCCCGGTAGCGCAGGCATGGCCAGATTGAAAAAGGAGACGCTCAACACACCCCTGAGGCACCCCCTCCTCCTGAAAACACACGTCAGATAGGGCCGCCCCATTACGGACGCGGAAAGTGCGACAGCAGAGGAAGTTACGAATAAACGTGGGCAAAAAGCCCACGAAACCAAGAGACTTCAAACGGTCCATGACAACTCCCCGACGGGTCGTGTCATAGGCCTTTTGGACATCGAAAAAGACGGCCAGAACAAGATTCCGGCTGGAAAAGGCCTCCTGTACATCATGACCAAGGAGGAGAAGAGGGTCCAGAGTACCCCGAAACCGACGAAAGCCATACTGGGTCGGGGGTATAACCCAAGCGACTCCAGTGTAAATGAAAGTCGGACGGCCACCATTTTCTCAAGGAGCTTGCATAAGCAGCTCGTCAGGGCAATAGGCCGATAGCCCGCCACCTCCGCCGGATCCTTCCCCGGTTTAGGTATCGGGACCACAATCGCCTCCCTCCAACGGGAAGGGAACGACCCCTCAACCCACATCCGGTTGAAAAGATCCAGCAAGAAGTGCAGAGCCATCGGATGCAGATTCCGGATAAAGTCATAAGGAATGTCATCAGGCCTAGGGGCGAAGAACGACGGGTTGCCAGGGCAGCCCGAAGTTCCCGCATCGTAAAGAGACGGTTATAGGGCTCGTTCCAAGGTGGCGGGAACGTAACACCCGATAACGGATGATCCGCAGCTGAAGGCGAACGAGAAACCGCAGCAAGAGCCCCGGCCAGCGATCGGCCCAGCAGTAGGATCCGACAGGAAGCCGTCCCCCCCCGAAGACAGAGCGACGAAACAGGGACCGGCTCCCCTGATACTACGTACCTTCCACCACACAAAGCAGAAGGGGTAGACGAGGAAATGCCAGACACAAATGTACGCAAGAGGCCCGACGGGCCCAACTGAGAGTGGGGGCGAAAAGCCTTCGCCCGCCGCATCTCAATCAAGTGTTCTGGGCGGGGTGCGGTGGAAGCGGCGCGTTGTCCTCTTCCTCACACACACCGCCTGCTGACATGCTGGAGTCATCCACGGGGCGCTACGCGTCCGCGGACTACCGGAAGATCGAGGAATACAGTCCTCCGCTACGCCCATCACCACCCGCTCGAAGAACTCCAAGCTCTCATCCACAGAGCAAAAATCCAAAACCGAACGGGCAATGACGGAACGAGCTCTGAAGGATGGCCAGTCAGCCCGCGCCAGGCTCCACCTCGGTCGAGACGAGACACCCGGCTGCAGTCCGACCGGCTCAAGACAGACTGAGTAATGATCGCTGCCATAAGAGTCCCGCAACACCCTCCACGAAAAATCGAGTAGGGCATCGAGGGACACCAAAGAGAGATCAATACAGGTAGATGAACCCGTGGGTTCGTGGAAATAGGTAGGTTCGCCAGAATTAAGGCAAGCGAAGGAAAGTTCCTCCATTAAGGAGAGCAACATACCAGCAACATTTGTCGACCGGACATCTCCCCAAGCTGGGTCGCGACTGTTAAAGTCCCCGAAGAGGAGAAACGGCCGAGGCAGTTGCAACACCAACTCGCGAACCGCGTCGCGAGGAGGAGGGTCATGGGAAGGAATATAAATCGAGCAGGCAGTGTACTGGCGATCTAAAAAGAGCCGCACAGCCTGCAAGGAAGTACGAAGAGGCACACCTCGCGAGGGTAACGAATGGTGAACATAAATCGCCGCACCCCGCCGGCGTGTGTGCTCATCCGGGGTGCAAGGGAAACCAACATAGCCAGAGAGGCGAGGGAGCCCCCGCGCAGCCAGGATAGTCTCCTGGAGACAAACGCAGGAAGGCCGCTCGCTCTCCGGCAGGGAGGCAAGGTTCTCCCAGTTAGCTAAAAGCCCCCTACGGTTCCAATGCAAAATGGAACTATAAGGGGAAGAGGCAGAATAAGAGGCAGAGAAAACAGAAAAATAGCCAGGACCAAGCTGAGCAAGAAACTCAACGGTCCGTAACCAGGGACGGAATCGGCTTACCCGACTCACCCAGAACGGAGAGAGTAGGGGCCACAGGGGGCAAGCCCCGGAGACGAGGATCCCGATTACAGGAGGCCACAGACTCCGCACCACCCGTAGTAGAGCGAGGTTGGGAAAGTGGAACAGGGAGTTCAGAGGGGGGTTCCCCTGAGGGGAGAGAGAGGAGACGACGAGACAGGCCCAACCGAAACCCTCGACTCCCCACTAGGGGTGAGGCAGGAAGAACCAGACGTCCGAGGGCTCGTCACACCAGACAAGTGCTGCTGACGGGGGGGGGGGGGAGGAAAGATCCACCACAGATGGGAAAGGTAGATCCAGGAGAGAGACCCGACCACTCTCGACAGGAGCCGAATGGAGAGAGACTCCATGAATAAGGGCCAGGCCCTTCTCGACCGGATCCACCGTGGGAACCGAGTCAGTAATCAAAGGTATCATGGGGGGGTGTACCTCAACCGACACCCGGACACTAGTTGGGGCACCGGGAGGTGACGTCCCACCAGCCCTCCGTAGAGGGGAGGGAGTTCCGAGCGAATTAGGAGCGGCGCGCCGCTTCGCCTCTGGTGGTGAAGAAGGGGAAGCAGGGCGAGCAGTAGTCATGGACAGGTCTGGAGGACTCAAACCACGGTGACGCTTCCTCCTCCCCTCCGGGGCATCACCTTCCCCAGCCGAGAGACGGGTAGGCAAGGATCCAGACCCCAAGGCCGGAGAGGGAGAAGGGGCACTTGTAGGCAGGGAACCAGAATTGGTGACTGAAGGTGAGGCAGGGAAACAAGAAGGTCCTGCGGTGCCAGGAGGACCACCAACTCCCGGAACTTACAGGAGGGGCACCACTCCGGTAGGCGCCGGGGTAGCACGGGAGGGGGCCGAGGATCCGCCGGAGCCAAGAGCCGCAGCATAGGATAAACCCCGCCGCGGCTCCAGGTCAATGACCCTATCGTGCGCCTCCCGCGCACTAAGGAATTCGGTAGCCCTTAAGGACTGCACTTCGAATTCAAACTTGAAGACAGGGCAGTCCCGAGAGGAGGAAGGGTGGGACCCCGAGCAGTTCGAGCACTGCGGGGGCTTCGTGCATGGGAGAGGGTGCGCAGGCCCACCACAGTGGACAAATAGCTTACCCCCACGGTGGCACGCAGAGCTAACATGACCGAACCGGTTGCAGCCAAAGCAGCGAACCGGGTCAGGCACATACTGCCGCAACGAAAACTCGCACGACCGTCGATCACCGATGCCCCAGAACACCTGTGCCGGAGGCACAAAGGAGTCGAAGGTCAGGAGCAGACGGGCGGACGGAGTAAGAGCACCATCCCAGCGCGACGAAAAGCGGAAGACCTTCGTGACCCCCTGGGAGGCAAGATCCTCCTGCAACTCGCCAACCGGGATGGAGAGCAGACGGGAAGCGAAAATGGTGCCCTGACAGCTATTCAGTCGCGGATGGGGAGTCACAGAAACTCTGCAACCCAGAACATCCTGCAACTGTAAAAGGGACTCAGTCACCCCCGAAGAACGGGACTTCAAAAGAAGAGACCCATCCCTCAGAGGGCGGATATCATAATGGCAGGGAACCCCCACCGTCTTAAGACTCTAAAACACCCGTTCCGCGTTGCCCGGAACGGAGCCAGCGGAAGGGCGGAGAATAAGCAACCTGTCCACCAGACAAAAATTGACAGCAGAGACAGGTCCACGTGTGACGGTGACCGAAAGTGGGCGGGAGAACGAGGGCCAAGAAGACCCCGCCCTACGGCCACCACGAGCCCGGCCACAAGAGCCAGCCGCAGAGGACGAGAGGGGGCCATACGGCTTTAAGGTCAATCCAGCGGAGGCAGAGGCCGCTGAACCACCAGAAGTAGTAGTCTTATCCAAATCCAATGACGGGCCAGAGTCGTTAACAGGGGGGGGGGGGATTGAGTTTGAGAAATTTTCTCCATAAAGTAGTATAATTATAAGGAAGACAGCCTCGGACCCAAGGCAGTGCACCAATCCGCCACTGCATCCTTCAAGGTGCAGGCTCAACGTCCTGGGTAGCCCGCCCCCCAACCTAACTGTCGTTTTAAAAACAGCAGATTGGCTCTCCTTGAGTTTTGTCCGTTAAGGGTCCAGCAAAAACCTAATCTGGATGCAGCAGCGGACCGGGCGCCCATACCATCCCCAGAGCACGGCCCAGCCACGGAGCGATGCCCCCCAGCGGGTGCTCCCGATGACCCCAAGACTGCCGGCAAAGACAAACGGTGGGGGGGGGGGGAAATACTACAATTGACAGAGGCCCAAGACCGAGTCAAGACAAGAAAGATTCCGTAAGATACGGAAAAAGTAGGGGGGAAAAAAAAGGCAACTAGGTAACTCTTCGCCCACACCCCGCGAGGAGTTGAGGAAACCCCAACAACCAGCGAGGTGTGCGAGCCCCCTTGGCCCGGCAAGCCGGAATACCTAATCAAGAGGGAGGAATGTTGTATATGTACATTATGATGAGTGGGATAAAATAATGACCAAAAAGTAGAAACTTAGTTCATCACTTTATTTATTGAAACACAGAATACATAGCAAAATTTATAAGATAGGTATAATGAAAAAACTAATATATACGGCCTACAACCTATGAAGGTGTATGAAAACTGAAGAAGCAGTTGCGATCCCTCGTGAGACAAGTACTGTAGATTTTGCATTTTGTGCAATGCCACTGAGTGTACCCTTTAGCACACAATCTACATCGATGTTGTTTGCAGTCATGCACTGGAAAATGACCTAACGCATCATATCGGATATCTATTGATGGAACAGATATTGCAGCAGATGTTTTTGACGTTTTAGGAGTTGGCTCAACAGAAGAGGTAGACGGACGACCTCTGCTTCTTGTCAGTGATACAGGCAGTTTTCCAGCTTGCACAAGACCAGCAGCAATTTGAGACTGGAACGTCACAAGAGACAAAGTATCCTTTCCCCCTGGGTGAAGCTCACGGTCTCTGCGATAGAGAAGCCATCCATTTGTAGCAGCTATTTTGATACAGTAATATATGATGGGCATATACCATTTATTCTTCTCAGCCTGATTCTATAGAGAGAAAGAAGCATATCATTCAAATCCACCCCTACTATGAACTTGTTATATTCATGGATCATCTTCGGACAGTCTATATGAATGTAGGCTTTCTCCTTGGAACACCATCTTTTTGCCTTCTTTCTACTTCTCAAAAAAGTAGATGCCACTTGCACAGAGCTATTGTCTAGCCACTTCACCAAGGCAATATTTGATGAAGCATCCACCCACCAGTCATATGCCTCTCTTCCGATCCTTTTGAGTTCTTTCTCTGGCATGAGTAGCTTTTGAGCTCTTTCTCTGGCATGAGTAGCTTTTGAGTTCCAATCATACGGTTCTGCCTTACTGTTCCAAGCGCTAGAATGCCTTCCTGCCTAAGTTCCTTCCGCAGAGGTATGGAGGTGAAGTAGTTATCAAAGAACACCTTATAATTTCGGTTATTTGGCAGGTGTTTGCAAAGCCTCATTACCAGATCTCCTGTGATACCAAAACCGAGGGTTTGTTGGATGTTTTACCTGTGTAAACCTCAAACTCGTATAGAATCCCAGAAGCACTGCACCTAGAAAACACCTTGAAGCCCCATTTATGAGGCTTTTTAGGATTATATTTCTCCAGGTATGACCTACACTTTGTAGGAATACCCTGCTTGTCTACAGCATTGTATTCTTCGGGCTCTAAACTGATGCACTTCTTTAGAATTGAGTCTAAAACAGGCCTGACTTTGAATAATTTATCATAACAAGGAGATGCCTTGTCTGGCATCTTTGAGTTATCATTGAAATGAATAAATCTTTTTAATGACTCGAATCTGTTGACTCCCTTTTGGGGCAATGGAAATATTCTCATGTACAACAGCTGCCCAATAAATTTTTCTATTTCATCTTTGCTAGTGTCAATGAACTTATACTTTCCTTGGTTCCTAACTTTTTCTTGTACATAATAAAGATTTGCTTGCTCTGCAAGAAATTTCATCAAATTATCCTCAAAAAAATATTTGAAGTACTGAAGAGGAGTCCTCTCTTCATCGGGAACAGTGAATGGTGAACCGAAAATTGAGAAAGGACAGTAGCAGGTTCTCTCTTTCTCCACCGGCAGTTTTCTGTAGCTCCGATCTCAGCTTCATTGTTTTCTTGAAGATTTTCAGAGACACCATCATCTTCTAAAACCTCCCCAGGAACAAAGTCTGGATCATCTGAATCATCACTGTCAGGTTCTTCCTCCCTCAGATGTTGAGGCTCGTCGTGCTTTTCCAATAGTTGCTAGAACAAATAAATAAATAAAATATATATATATATATATATGTGTATATATATATATATATATATATTATATATATATATATATATATATATATATATATATATATGTTAACCTTTTAACCACTCCGTCTATGGCCTGGGTTGGTTCGAAGTCGACGGGGGTTCTAGTTAGGTGGCAGCAACGGATGTGTTACTTGCAGTAGTTTTCTTCTATATTACTGTCCGAGTTCTTCTACAGAGTCATGTAAAAAGTAAATAGACACCCCAGATTTTGCTGTAACAATTTGGCGTAAAAGATTCAACAATTCTGATCGTGTTGCTGGTTTTTTTGGCTTTTTACATAAAGTCTTGTCTAGTATTGCCCACACGTGTTCTATGGGGTTCATGTCAGGGGACTGACTCGGCCAAGGAAGTCGTTTGATACCATTTCGCTCCTCCCATTCTTTCGTCTTTTTTGCAGTGTGGCATGGGGCTCCATCTTCCATGAACAGGCAGCTGTCTTTTTCAATTTGACCACTTGAGAATATTGGCATAAGTCCTTCTTCAAGGATAGAAATGTAGGAAACGAATATTAGTCATAATAATGGCAAAAACATTGGATGCATACATTTTACCATAAAATTAAGGCTGTCTATTTACTTCTTGCATGCCTCTGTATAGTGGCTTGGATGATTCAGGGAAACTTACTAAATTCTCTGAAGATTCCCTGACTCTTCCTATAACGTATCAGGGAAGTTTAATGACTAAGTTCTGAAGAGAGCAAGGCTCGAAGGAGAAGATAAAGACTATCTTTACTCTATTTTACTGCTAAAATGTGCAGGTAGTGCTGAGCCTCTGAATTGACTTCTGAATGAATATGGAAGATATTTTTGGGGTTTATATACCCCTATTTTACTAACATCATCATTATTAAATGTTGAAGAGGCTGTATTATTTTTGCACAACAGTTAAAAAAATAAAGTAAAAAAAATGGTTAAAACAGATAAACAGGATATAGGAAGAGGAAGCCATATTTTTAGCTTAAACCGCATATATTAGATCTACTGTTTTTCTTGATCCGCCGAGGTAATTCGAACAGAAATTGAATTAGGCATTCTTATATTAAGATATGTATATGAGCAAATAATTAAAAGTTTAAGGCAAACCATGACTTCATCTTTTATAACTCCAAAATTTATCCCAATGAACAAAAAAAAAAATATAAAAAATAATAATATCGCCGGGTGTACATTAAATGGCGACATAATGTCGTGTCGGACATTTAGTACAATCTAAGTACATCACTGAGTACGGTGTAATTTTGGTTTATTCCAATTATGGTTATAATTACCAATTATTTCATATTTACTTATTATCGTTAATTACAATTCCATTAAAGTACATTTTACTACGTTATTAAGTACATTATTACATTATATTAAATTATTTCAGTTAATTACAGTTAATTATAGCTTTGATTTGTTTTTACAGTGTTTCATATAAATAGAAAATTAAGATGTTAGAAATATAATACAAAGTACATGGGCATATACGGTATATATATATATATATATATATATAAATATATATATATATATATATATATAAATATATATATATATAATATATATATATATATATATATATATATATATAACCTTACAAAGGTTCCGCGCGATGATTTCTCATTTCGCGAAGGTCAAGCTTGTCGCCCCTCCTCTCGAGTTGGCCTGGTGAAGTAGTGAGTTGGATTCTTGCGCTCTCCACCTCACATAGCCAGGTACGCCCGGCTCATCGGGGATTGTTCTGAGCCAGGCGTCTAGTCTTCTTTTCAAGATTTCCACTGCAACTCCCTTCGTGTCTCTTAGGTCTTTGGGCAACTGATTAAACAGTTTTGGTCCTCTCACTACAAAACTATTTTCTTTCAGGGTTAAGGATGTTCCCTGTCTCGCCTTCAATTTGGGAATACGACACAGTCTACCGCTTCTACTTTCCATCGTTGTTTGGGGAGTTATGGGATTCAGAGTAAGATTAGGGACTAGTTTCTCCATTATTTTCCAAGTGTAAATAATGGTGTATCTCTCTCTTCTCCTTTCCAGTGAATATAGGTCTAGTTCTCGTAACCTTTCCCAGTAATTTAGTTCCTTGCACCAATTGATCTTGGCTGTAAAGCTTCTTTGGATCCCCTCCAGCTGTCTAATGTCTTCTTTTTTATATGGGGAAGTTAGGACCGAGCAGTATTCTAATTTGGGTATGATCAGGGTTTTCAGTAGAGAAATCATTACATTCCTATCCCTTCATTTAAAGGTTCTCAATATCTGACCCGTTATTCTCTTTGCTCTGTTTACTGCTATCTTATTTTGTGTTTCAAATTTCGCATCATCTGTCATTACAACCCCTAAATCTTTTGCTCTGGAATTTCTCTGAATTTCATGTCCATTTGGGGTATAATATTCCATGCACTTTAGGTCTTCTCTTTTTCCGTACCGTAATAGCTGAAATTTCTCGGTGTTAAACTTCATATTGTTGTCTTCAGTCCACTTGCAGATTTTGTTTATGTCGGTTTGTAGAGATCCTATGTCTTCTGGGTTTCTTATTTTTCTACTGATCTTTGTGTCATCCGCAAAGGATGTTACTGTGCTGTCTCTGGTAACGTCCTCATCTATGTCAGTTAGCATGATTATGAAGAGTAGTGGAGCTAATACTGTTCCTTGTGGTACTGAGCTGAGGACCTCTGATTCTGATGAAGATACTCCTTGTACTGTAACGACTTGCCTCCGATCACTAAAAATTATATATCCATTCGCTACTTTTCCTGTTATTCCCATATATTTCAGTTTATGTATTATGATTCCGTGGTCACACTTGTCGAACGCTTTAGCAAAGTCTGTGTATAGTACATCATAGTTTTCATTACTTTCAAGTGAATCAATAATGTTGTTGTAGTGTTCCATTAGTTGTGATAGGCATGATCTGCCTGATCGAAACCCGTGTTGGTTATCATTGAATTTTTTCTGAGTTTCCAAAAAGTCATAGATTTTCTGTCTAACTATTCTTTCAAATATTTTAGTGAGATGAGATGTAAGCGACACTGGCCTATAGTTTTTGGCCTGGGATCGATCTCCTCCTTTATATATTGGGACTATGTTCGCGCTCTTCAGGATGCCCGGTATTTCTCCCGTGTCTAATGATCGTCTCCATATCCAGTATAGGGGCTCAGCAATTGCATTCTTGCAGTTTTTGATCAGTGTGGCATTCCATTTATCCTGTCCTGCCGCTGAGTGTGTTTTTAGTTTCCCTATGGCTTGTGTAATATCATCCGTCGTAAAGTCGAAATTCGTTATACTTTCCCCTTGTGGTTCTTCTTCAAAGAACGCGTTTCTATCGCAAATCAATTTGTCAGTTTTTGGGATACTGAAAGATGATTCATACTGAGCTTTTAATATTTCAGATACTTCTGTTAGATCATCAGATAAATCACTGTTCTCATTTTTTAAATGTCCGATAGTCGCTTGGTTTTTCGACTTTCTTTTTGCGAAATTATAGAAGTACTTTGAGTTAACCTTTATCGCTTCTATATATACAGTATATATATATATATGTATATGTATATATATATATATATATATATATATATATATATATATATATATATATATATATAATATAGCACACGTGATAATGTTTGTAAATTTAAATTAGAGCAGTCACTTCCGCGGTGGTTAGCAGAATTCGAACACTCGCATAAGCATTTATGAGATCGCGAGAAATTAATTAATTTAAAAAGAATACATGTGAACGTACGTATATGTACGTATGAATTGAACAACAGATAATTTGCGTTATGCGAGGTTGGTCGCTATGTAAAAATTAATAATTAAATATAAAGATCATACCGGAATTTTCATTTTTACAGGGCTCTCCCTTCTAGAATGATATAATTACAATAATATAACATCCTAACTAATGCTAACTAGGTGATAACTATTGGTTTTATAATATAGATTTATATACACAACATAAGTCGGGGTGGCTAAGTCTAGTTCACGTGGTCTGGGTACGCACTCTTGGGCGTGCGTAAATAGTTTCACGTGGTTAGGTGTTTCTCGTTTTCCTTTGTTCCAAGAACCATCTTTTTATCACAAATATACCGAGGATAATAGCACATACAATAATGATACTAACGGCAGATGTTGAAAAAATTGTTACAGGTTGTAGTATTTGCAAGAGGTTATTTTGGTTATCATCCGAAATTTTAAACCGACTTAACTGATCATTCCATTCAGGGGCATGTAGCTCGGGTAGGATGTTCACAGGTTTCATGGAGAGATTTAAGATCTCTATGACGGGTTTAAATTTGATTTGCGACGGGAAGGGGTATGAGTTATTAATAGTAACCTTGTACGGGTTGTACGGGTTGTCCATAAATGTTTACCCTGAAAACACTATGCTCTCATGTTTTAATGACGAATCTTACATCCGTTTTCTTTTTACAGGTAATCTCGTACACGCATAGAGTTTCTGTGCTGGTGTGTTTCGTCTACCGCATTTGCAACAGTTAACCCACAAATGTTGGAAAATATATGGCGTGAGTGTGAATACCGTTTAGACATTTTATGTGGCACTAGGGGTGCACATGTGGAAGCTTATTAAGTTCATTAACTATGTATCAAAACTTTGTATGTTTATCTACTTATGATTAAAACTATGTTTGAATACGAGTGTTTATTTAAAAGTTATAGCATGCTTTAATCAGGGTAATCATTTATGGACACCCTACATATTTGGAAGGTTTTTGAACGCAAGGAGCAACCAATTGGTAGCCGAATAACCATAGGGATTGTGATGAGGGAATAATTTAACGGACATTCGAGAGTAGCGGCAGTCCTGTTCGCGAAAGAAACCCAGATGTCTGGTCCAATTCGTAGTTGGACGATTTTAGAGGAATGAAATTTTGTAAATGAACATACCGGGGCATGCCGGTCACGAATTAAGTCGATAAAGCAAGACCTAGTAGTTGGAAGAGTTGACTGGTTTGAGTGGAGGGCAAACGAGTTGTTTATTTGTTTGCGGGAATTGGCAATGCCGGACGTCGCTATCTGACATCATAGAATAGGCTGACAGATCTTTGGCGAGGAAAAGGTAAGGTGGTACGGTAGGTACATACAATCGATAGACATTAGAGTTGATTTGGTAGGGTGTTGGGAAAGGGTGAAATTTATATACGTCATAAGTGAGTACATCGAAAAATGGTACAATTATGAGGTATGTGTAGGGGCGTGGTCCATGTACAGTCCAGGTGTATTCTAGAAATTGGGGGTAATTAGTATGGTTGAGTGGGAGTATGGGTGATAATTTCAATTGTGTTTGGGCGGTGTGAATCAAGGACTGAAGTGTTTCCCATAGTATTAGGGTGGAAAGTGTGATTTTTCCATGGGCTAGCTGGGTTGCACGCAAAACCTTCGAATGAATCGTAGCTATTTGTTGTGAATACTTATCGATTAAGGTTACTTGTAGGTTAATTATCTCTATTAATTCTAGATATCTTTTGTGTTCTTTGTATTGAGCTAACAGGGATTCACGGTATGTGAATCTGTTCGAAAGGGCGTGGAGAAAGCGATTGTTTTCATGTAGTGACCTGATAGTTTGTTCTAACATGTGTCCATCGTATTGCTGATTTCGCGCGGAGAGATTCAATTTGAGTTCAACTCTTTTAATATCTTCTTCGGTTGCTAATCCGAATAAACCCTTGAATATTTTTCCTCCTATATCTATTAGTCCCCTTTTATTTCTTTGATTATTTTTTTCCGAGTTATGAGTTTTCGTTTGTATCCATGGTAATGCCAATATTTCTGATAGGGCGCGTGTTGTAGTTCGAATATTTTCCAAGGTATTTTCTAACAGAACGCGACTAAGCTGATCTTTTCCCTGGAAAGAACCCTGAACTTTACTTTCAAACGTTTTTAATTGGGCTTGTATATGAAGGGGATTGATCTTGATTCTAGCAGGGGTTTGCAAATTGATAAAAAGGTCCGTGCGTCCTTTAAAAAATTTACCTTCTGCAAGCTTTTCTATGACAACTCCAGTCGAAATTTTAATGCTAGGGCTACAAGAGTGAATAATTTGGAAAATTATAAGGGGGACCATTTTATTCATTTCTACGCCTTAGGTTATACGGAGCTGGGGGTGGCGGTGTGGATACTTGTGTTTGGGGACGAGGGGGTCGGCCTCGTTTTGGTGGCAATGAGGGTCGACCGTTAAGTTCGGATTCTGAGCGGGTTCGTTTCTTATGTGAAGGTTCTAGTTCACGTAGTTGATGCATTGGCGGGCGGTATGTAGGGTCCGTGCGTCGATCATCAATCGGTGAGGGTGGTGACTGAGGAGATGGTGGAGTTGGAGGAGATGGTGGAATTGGAGGAGATGGTGGAATTACACTGAGTGATCCTCTCGAAGGAGTTTCTCCAGGGTCTGGGTCCGATGGGACTCTTGGTTGTGGGTCCTCCTCGTGTTCAGAGATTGGCTCGAGTACTGGTGGTATTACGAGGTACCAATCTTCGTCATGGGTAGTGGTTCCCGCGGTGACCACTTCAGTTTTTTGATCCCTGCTCGATTTGTTAATACCTTGAACTTTCGAAGGATAGGCAGCTCGAACGCCTGGCAGCTGTTTTTTGGGAAGGTGTTCGGCAGCTATCTTTAAATTGTTAGCGTGAATGATCTTTAGTTTGGAATGATCCCGGAAGTCGAGGATTTCATAACGATTTTTTTTTAGGTTTTTCATAATCCTATATGGGCCCTCCCATTTTGGGTATAATTTGCGATGAGCACCTGGCGGTTTCACGCTCTTCAGATAACATCGCATACCGACGATTATAGTCCGTTGACGGGGATGACGCCTATGTTGCTCTTGCTCCATCTGTTGGTTTCGTTGGTCTAGGGCATAGCGGATTATGTCAAAAATCTTGAAAGATCGTTCAGCTAGTTGCTGATTTGCTTCTGCCATCTCGGAAGATGTTAGAACTGCCGGGTCGATTTGGTCGGGCAAATCAAAAGGTAGACGCTTGTCGTAGAGATAGAGGACGAAATGAGGGGTGTCCCCGATGGACACATTACCACCATTGTTGATGGCTGTTTGTACCATGGGAAGGGAATCATCCCATGTACGGGAGGATGCATCGACAACGTGGCGAAGGGCTTCTAAGATCTTTCGATTGTGCCTTTCCACTAAGCCGTTTGCCTGCGGATGGTATGCCACAATGTGTATGTTTTTAATTTTACACATGTTACAGAGTGATTCGAACAGTTTGGACGTGAAACTAAGAGCGTTATCCGAAATAAGGATGGAAGGAGTAGTATGATTCTGGATGACGCGTTCCACTAGGGGTCTGGCCACAGTTTCCGAGGTCTGGTCTGGAATGGCAGCTACTTCGCTGTAACGCGAGAAGTGGTCTGTAAACACAATGATGTACTGGTTTCCCTTTGATGTTTTGGGGAGTGGTCCCAGTATATCCATTCCAGTTCCTTGCCATGGCCTTTGGCATACTAGATATTTATGCATAGGAGCTGTGGATGGTACGTTGCCTTTGTGTTTTAAACACGACGGACATTCAGCGATGTATTCATGTACCTTTCTGTTCATTTCGGGAAAATGGTATCGCTCCAAAAGACTCATAATGGTGCGATCCGGCCCCATGTGGCTATACAATGGGGAGTCGTGAGAAAGTCCAATGGCTATATCGACGAGATCCTTTAGTATCTCCACGAGGTCGTTCCCATCTTCGTTCTGAAAATGTACGAGCCCATCTTTGAGGTTGTACTGTTCTTTTACCTTCGATGGTTCCTTTTGTTCCAGGCGCGCACGAAGGTTTTGGGTGTGTTGGTCCTGTTGTTGGGAGTATTGCAGACACTCGTAGTCAAATACAGGACGAATTCCTATTTTATTCACTTGGGCGTCGGGCTTGAGCCTCGACAATCCGTCTGGAATAACTTGAAGTTTTCCCGGTTTGTATAAGATTTTTGCCGCAAAGTCCTGAGTCAACAGAGCCCATCTACTCAACCGTCCTTCAAGTAGCTTGTCCTTGAAGAGGTACGTGAGTGGCTTATATTCAGTCTTGATAGTTACATCGTAGCCATAGACGCTATTTCGGAATTTTTTCAAAGCCCAATATACCGCTAGGGCCTCTCGGTCCGTAGTGGAATAATTCCGTTGAGGTGCAGAGAGAAGTTGATTGGCATAAGCAATGGGTAATTCCACACCGTCTACGTCCTGTAATATGACGGCTCCTAGTCCGTAGGAGGAAGCATCTCTGGCTATGACAAAGGGTCTTGTGTAATCAGGATATTGTAGAATGGGATGACAGGTGAGCTAACCAATTAAAGTTTCGAAAGCATGTTGGTAATCGGATTCCCGGTTAAATTTAGCATTTATCTGGAACAAATTAGTAATGGGTTTAGCAATATTTGAAAATTGGGGGATAAAATTTCGATAGAATCCGACAAAACCAATAAATGCACGGGCGTCGTTCATGGTTTTGGGTACAGAGTACCCTTCCAGCGCTTCGAGTTTGGCTGGATCAGGTTTAATTCCTGTGGATGAGAGTAGAAATCCTAGGTATACCAGGGACTCTTGTAAAAAGTTGCACTTTGCAAGTTTCAGTTTAAGGTGTGCTTTCCTCAAGCGTGATAGCACATTCTGAAGGCGTTGAAAGTGTGTTTTTATGTCCGAACTGTAAACGATAATATCGTCGAGATAAACGAGAGCTTCAACACCTAATAGGTCGGAAAGGACTATATTCATCAACCTAGAAAAATTAGCAGGCCCATTTCGGTCTCCTAAAGGTAAAACCTGGAATTCGTAATGGCCTCGGTTAGTGGAGAAAGCAGTCAATGCCCGAGATTCGGGACTGACCTCCATTTGTCAATAACCAGATGCTAAATCGAGGGATGAAAAGAAGTTAGCTTTCCCTACGTTCAGAATTGTTTCCTGCATGTTTGGAATTGGGAAACGGTCTGGGATGGTAATGTGGTTCAGGCGTCTAAAATCTATACAAGGGCGAGATGTTCCGTCCTTTTTGGAGACGAGTATCATAGGAGCGGACCAGGGACTAGCTGAAGGCTGAATGACATCCTGCTCCAACATGTCCGTGATGTGTTCCTCAATAGTGACTAATTGGGAATGTGGAACCCGATAGGGAGGAATGAAAATGGGTTTGGAAGTGGGTACCAGCTTGATGTCAAAAGGGACCAAATTAGTTCGGCCCAGAGGATCTCCTTTTAGGGCAATCACATCTCTCTTTCTTATCAGGAAATCGAGAAGTGATTCCATTAGTTTGGGATCCTGTAAGGCTGGTGACTCCTGAAGGGAGTGTTCCAGACATTTTTTATATTCTTCTTTTAATACTGAAGGGTTTAACTCTAAGGAACTGCAAACACGATTTATTGTACTGGTGGGGAAAGCTGAATCTATTTCTACTGTGGAAACAGTTCCTATTTTCTGGTTTGAAGTTAATTCTATAGGGCTTTTCCCTTTGTTTAAACAAACAACAGGGATAGCTGAATTCTGACTCTGACTAAGGACTTGGGCAATAAGAACATCTCTTTTGAAATTACTTTTCTCTTTAATCAGAGTACGCTCTGACTCTAATAATTTTCCTTGACTGTCGACTACTTTTGCTAGGAACAGATCTTCTCATAAGGTGCTACTGTTATATGCTCGGTCAGGCATATGAAAAACTGAGAATCTGACTCTGGTTCGGCGACTAAAATTTGCCTTATGGGGTGAACTGAAACTGGCTGAACTGAAACTGGCTGAACTGAAACTGGCTGACTGGAAACTGACTGACTGGAAACTGACTGACTGGAAACTGACTAACTGGAAACTGACTAACTGGAAACTGACTGACTGGAAACTGACTGACTGGAAACTGACTGTGTTGATCCAAGTGGATTCAACAACTGGAACTGATTACTTTTGGGGCTGATTTCTGGAGCGGTTGTCCCTCTGGATGCAACCAACTGACTTGAACTGCTATCAAGTGGAGGGGGTTTCCTATTGCTTTCGGAAATCTGAACTGAACTAATTCTATTAGCATTAAGCTGTGCTATTCTCATGGAGATGGTGTGTCCTATTTCAACACTTACACTTTACTAACTTTCCGGCTGGGTAAATCTCCCATTGATTCCGGTTAAAAAAATCCATACCTAGTACGATATCTGTCTGAAAGGTGGTGGCTGTGTCCACTATACAACATTTCACGGGGTATACCGCGTTTCCAACTTCTAAATATAAATCAATTTCTCCGTATGTAGGTATGGGTGTGCCCGTAACTCCTCTGAGTTGACAGGAAGGTGCCTTAATTTCATATTTCTATTCTGTACTCTCGAGTAAGTCATCTACACATTATTTCCTAATTAGTGTCGCGTGTGCTCCTGTATCTAGGAGAGCAGTTAAATCTTGGTGTAGTAATTATCATATCTGACCGGCAATCGGAAGATCCCGGGTTCGATTCCCGGGTGGTTACCTCATTTTTTCATTTGTTCGTTCTCCCTCCTCATCTTGCGCGGAATGTTCTTCGATATAAGCGTCGTTCTTTACGTTAATTATACTGCGTGTTCTTTGCAGTTGAAATGTATATATAGGTGCGGCATGCGGGAGGTGCCCCCCTCGGGGCATTGGTTTCTGCGCGAATGTAGGAGAATTACGACTTCTGATCGGGTGAGGACCATGGTGTAGTGGTTATCATATCTGACCGGCAATCGGAAGATCCCGGGTTCGATTCCCGGGTGGTTACCTCATTTTTTCATTTGTTCGTTCTCCCTCCTCATCTTGCGCGGAATGTTCTTCTATACAAGCGTCGTTCTTTACGATATATATATATATATATATATATATATATATATATATATATATATATATATGTGTATATATATATATATTAGGTCATCCCATAAGTAATGCGGCATTTTTAAAATTTTTTTTTTTTCATTTTTATCATTATTTTACAGATAGAAATCAAACAACTCTTTGAAGTTATTTATATTTAAATAAATATTTATTTAAATATAAATAACTTCAAAGAGTTGTTTGATTTCTATCCGTAAAATAATGATAAAAATGGAAAAAGAAAAAATTAAAAAATGCCGCATTACTTATGGGATGACCTAATATATATATATATATATATATATATATATATATATATATATATATATGTTGGATCCATTGTTAGATCTGGAAGCATAATACATAATGAAAATATTCAGTTCTTTTACTTACTACTGCCTCATAATGTAAATATAACACATTTTGGTGCTCTTCCAATATGTGCTCTACCGCGAAACTGTGATCTACCATATTCCAATACGTGCTCTACCGTGAAGCTAGCCTTATAAGGCTAACTAACGAAAATATCATGACTTAACCTAACCAATCGTTAGGTCAACTATACGCCCTTGACGATTGGTTAGGTTAAGTCGTGATATTTTCGTTAGTTAGCCTTATAAGGCTAACTAACGTACCTGCTGCTAATCCGAATAATCTAAGGTAGATCACGTATTGGAATGTAAATTTTCGCGGTAGAGTACATATTGGAAGAGCACCCACATTTTGTAAAGTCCGTGATATTGTAAGTAATTATCACAATACAAAAACCTAATTCTGTTATTGGAGATTTAAAATCAAAATAAATAAAAGATCAATGCAAAACACTTTGTGACATTACTCTGTTACAATAGGACTTCTAAAAAACATAGCCACATACCTATCAAAAACCCGAAGTATAAGTATCCAACAAAACTAACACCGAACACACACTACGATCGTAGCTGCTCCACTGATTTATAATGTTGTAAATATTCAACAGAAGGCAAGAGGAGGAGAAAAGCAGGGCTGCCAACTGTTCTGGCTGACTTTTTTTAAATGTTGTATATTTACCACAGTATGAAAGAAAGGGTTATCAATAATCGAGGGTGGACCAAGTATTGAGTAATTTTGTATAATAATAATGTTATGGTTGTCATGTAGTAAATATATATTTATTTACTTGAACAACTGTCAGTTCCTTATAATGTGAACATTGTTTTGTATGTTCTGAAGAAAATCCTTAAATTTACTTGATTCATGTTTATTTCTGTAATAAAAAATTGAACTATGTTATCATTATCTCTCCATGGATAGACCTTTTTCTGAGTAATCATTTGTTGATGATGCATGGACCTTAAATAGAAAAGTTATTGCCTGTCGGAAAAGTCGATACTACAACTATTCTTACACTTTAATTATAACATGGCCACATCAAAATCCTATGATTGAAAGTTTTTAAAGTATCCCATGTTTGTGAAATAACTTAACTACTGTATTCCCTAAATTTAGCAGTAATGCATGAATAAAATACATAATGGTCGTAGCATTACCACCAGAACTACAGTGAACAATATATTTATTCTGTCAGTGGTTTTCTAAAAATAAAGGTATTATTATGACAACACCTGAGAGGGGGAGGATGAGAGGGAGGGAGTGAGGGTGGGGGACTGGGGTTTAAGAGGGCCTGGGTTTCTTCCACATCTCGGAGAGGGTGGAGTGGAACTATTGCATAGGACTGTACCTGTAAAAAAGAAATCTAAATTAAAATAAGCTGAAAAAGAAATAATAATTATTTATAAATAATAATAATAACAAATTAAATAGTGTAACACCTACCAGTGAATTCTGTCGGAACTTGCATTTTATTGCCCACCTCTGTATTTGCTCCTACTCCTCCGACTTGGCAGTGGTGGTAGACGAGGTGGCAGAAACTAATCACAGGGAGAGCGGCCAGGTTTCCTGGTTGACGGACCTGGCTGTGGCTCTTGTGGCTGTGGCTTGGATGACTTCTTAAAGAAGGCATCAATGGTGGACTGCTTGGCCTTCTTCTTCGGTGAAATTCTATTTTTCGGCTGAGTTTCTGTTAAAGTTAACATGACATAATTCTGCATTGTTTTTAACAGTCGCTACAGATTCCATTTTTCAGACGAGTTAAATAGTAAAATTTGTATATTCGGGTCCATTTCCCATTCCGGTCTGTAACACGTGCTCTCGCGGGTTCATTTCCTGCATTCACCATTTCTCCCTCACGATCCATTGTATTAAGTAAAATAACATATATTATTTGAAGTAACATCATTCTGCATTGTTATAAACGACTGCCTACAGGTTCCATTCAGTTCTGTATTCAATTCCGTTTCCGGTCTGTGGCGCGTGCTTTTCGCTTGTGGGTGTTTATATCTGCATTCACCATTTCTCCCTCATTACCTATTTTATTAATTAGAATAACATACTGCATTATTTAAATTAACATTATTCTGCATTGTTATTAACGGCTGCCTACAAGTTCCATTCATTTCTGTATTCAACTCTGCTTCCGGTCTGTAACACGTGTTTATTTCTGCATTTACCATTTCTCCCTCGCCATTCGTTGTATTAATTAAAGTAACATATCGTATTATTTAAAAGTAACGTTTCGTGTTAAGTAAAGTAACGTATTGTAAAAAACCAGACAAAATATGACAGGGCCAGCTAAACTGAAAGCTGAATGCTTTAAATGTAAAGTTCATCATTGGTGTGTCTACTTCCACGAAGGGAATTTCAGCGACATTACATCCCTGAATATATGTTTGTTTTGTAAACTTAGAGAAAACCACGAAAAGGAAGTTAAAACGCTAAAGGAAGTGTAAAAAAATCTTGAAGCTCGGGTCGTAGCACTGGAAATCCAACCCAGTGGACAAGACCAGAGTGAAAACGCATCAGCAGATATAAACTCCAAAGTTAAACATCTAGAACAAAACGGTCTTGGGTAGATTCGTCGCCTGGGGGATTTCGTCGCCAGGACGAAAGTACCCAATTGACGATCAGTACGAAACTACCCGAGATTCAGGGAAGCCTGGGGATTTCAGGTAGTTTCGTTGCCATTCTTTTATATATGCGGTTAAATAATTAATGCAATGAATTCTTGAGAGAGATTTGATTTTGCAGATGACAAATTGTTTATAAAAAGTAACGAGTTTGGTAAAATTGTAGTTTAGCACCCAACTGGTGACCTCATTTTTTATTTTTGTTTTTGTTTCTATTGCAGACTTGTCTCCTCTTTCCAAATATTAATCCAAATTTGTTGCAAATAAATAATAAAAAAGTTACAGCTATTTAAAGTTTACCTAATTACCAGTTGGGTGCTAAATTGCAATTTAACCAGATATGTGGTTGCTGTGCGGCCCCCGGTTGAATGCCAGGTTAGGTCAACTGTACACCCTTGACGATTGATTAGGTTAAGTCGTGATATTTTCGTTAAAACTAACGAAAATGTCATGACTTAGCTAACCAATCATCAACTACCCGAAATCCCCCAGGCGTCCCTGAATTTCGGGTAGTTTCGTCCCTATCGTCAATTGGGTGGTTTCGTCCTGGCGACGAAACTGCCATAAACCCAGCAAAGCGTGGCCCACTTGGAAAATACAGTGAATATTCCGGAAAGTAGGACGAAGGAACAAGAATTCCAAATAGTCAAAAATAAAAGACCCTCTGAACCAAAACATACGGATTCAGAATC
The DNA here is from genome assembly GCA_023014485.1 of Bathynomus jamesi. NCBI lineage: Eukaryota > Metazoa > Arthropoda > Malacostraca > Isopoda > Cirolanidae > Bathynomus > Bathynomus jamesi. Next base: position 527,062 of record JAJOZX010003099.1, on the reverse strand, counting down.
CATTATCCTAAGAAATAAGTTTCACTTACTTGCTGACGAAGAGGAGGAATCCTTTTTAATTGGGGATTCTCTGGTCAGGAATTAAGGGGACTTTTTCGTAGTAAGACGTGTGACCAAGAGAAAACTCCGATACTTTCCATGTGCCACGAGTCAGACAACAATAAAGAGGGAATTAGTCAAAATTAATATCAAGAATAAAAGTTGCCCCATCATTGTACATGTTGGTGGAAATGACGTTTTTCAGGGAGGGACAGGAGGGCAGACAGAGACCATTGTAAAAGAGTTGAAGATCCTAACCGACAAGGTTTGAGAAAAGACAGATGTAAGAATGGTTGTAGGAATTCTCTCACGAATGCGTGCTAGTGACTACTTTAAGTAAAGCCATTAGCATAAATAAGAGTTAAACGCATGTGTGAGGAAAAAGGCCTAAAGTGTGTTGATTTTTGGCCTACATTCTTCGGAAATGGGGAATACTTTGGCTCGGACGGGATAGACTTTAATCAAAAGGGGAAGAAGTTGATGATTTACTGAACATAAATTTGTATAATCTTTTTAAACTAGGACCTCCCAAACCCCATCTGTTAAACCTACTCGCGCAGCAGTCGGTCCTCCTCCCACAGCAGTTAGTCCTGCTTCTCCAGCAGTCAGTTCTTCTTCCCCAGCAGTCGGTCCTGCTCCGACAGTAGTTCATTGTACTCCCCCAGTAGTTAATCCAGTAGCAGTCAGACCTCCTCCCCCCTCAGCAGAGAGTCCTGTCCAACCAGAAGATAGTCCTGCCCCCCAGCAGTCAGTCCTCCACCAGTAGGTCATCCTACTCTCCCAGTAGTTGATTCACCTGCTTCGGGAAACGACTCAGGCCAGTTAGGAGAAACAACAACTTAAAATCTCTCAAAAGTGTGCTCTTCAATGCTAGGTTAGTTAGAGACAAAACTAATGGAATTTATAGCGCTTGTCAAAACTGAGAACTTTGGTATAATAGGAATAACGGAATCCTGGATTCATTCCGAATCAAGGGATTTTGTAGGAGAATTTGAAATGGTAGGTTACAAAATGTTTCACAAAGATAGGAACGGAAGGGAAGGCGTGGGTGTACTTTTGTATGTTCGGGGACTTCCTACACCTGGTAAACAGTAATATCGTATCTGCTCATGAAATGTTGGGAATTGATCTAAACCTAAATAATAAAGTAGTGCATCTACTTCTAGTATATAGGCCACTTCACTACTCCGTTGATAAGGATATAAACTTGTATAACCAATTAAGCAGAATAGTGAATAATAAGAGCAGTGTGATTTTTGGTGACTTTAGTTGTGGTAATATAAATTGGGAAAACAAAACAGTTGATCCTGAGGGCTCAAGACTGTTGGAATTTGCGGATGATCTACAGAAGCTAAGGCTAACAAAGACCCTAAGATCCACTCTAAGGTTAGCCCGAGAGAAAGGAAAGAGTAGCGGGTTAAGAGAAGAGAAGAGAATAAGGGGTTAAGTAAGAGCAACACCTATCACTCATGGGTTAACATTCATTCAGAAAAAGAGGAAAAGTGTCTCACCATCATCATCCGCCGGCCACTGCCGACAAGTCAGAAAAATAGTCGGAGAGAATAGGAGAGCGGTGAAAGATGAAAAGAAGTAAAATAAGAACGCTTACAAACCATGCAAACACAGTCTTAACTCACTGTCATACCATGCAAACTACAAACATGCAAGAAAAGAGTTAACATGCAAAGTAAGGAGAGGATATATATATACAGTATATATAAAAAAAAAAAAAATAATTAAAAATAAAATAAATAGGTAAAGTTAAACAAAAAGTGGGTTAGTTTACGCTATGAGCTACATCTACATTCGTGTTAGTCTAATTTTTTTTTTTTTTTTTTTAATAATTTTATTGCTGGCATCACACGCTGGCATGTCACAAGCTGGCATTCATCGTCAACAGACTCATCCTCGACCACCACCACCAGAGCTTCTGTTGCTAACTTTGTTGTTTTTTAAATTAAACAACGTTAATACCTTTAAAATGTGTCAAGACGGTTCTTAAACATACTAACGCTGGTAGAATGAACGACTGACGCGGGAAGATTATTCCACTTATCAATTACTTTAAACGTAAAGAAGTTTTTAGCGATATTAGTAATAAAACGCCTGCCACGCAATTTAAATCCGTTATTTCGAGTATTACTATTATCAAAAGTGAACAATTTGTCAAAATTTACGTTATCGCTGTTATTAACAATTTTGAAAACTTCAATAAGCTCCCCCCTTAATCTCCGTTTCGAGTGAATACAGGTCTAACTCATTAATCCTATCTTCATAAGGCTTATTGCGCAATGACGGAATAAGTTTCGTGGCACGACGCTGAACCCTTTCTAACCTATCAATATCCTCACGCAAGTACGGGCACCAAAACTAAACTGCATATTCTAAATGAGGCCTGACTAGGGACTTGTAAAGGGGCAATATAATATCCTTCGATTTAAATTCGAAATTACGCGCTATGAAGCCTAACATCCTATTAGCTTTTGCGCAAGACTCCAGGCACTGGTTCCTAACCTTTAAATCCTTAGATACGCGTACGCCTAAATCTACTTCCTCGTCAACGCTCGCTAACTCCCTATCATCCATCGTATACGCGTAATTATTGTTGCGAGAACCTATATGCAAAACTTTACATTTGTCTACGTTAAATTGCATCTGCCACTTATCTGTCCACTCCATAATCCTATTTCTATCGTCCTCGTTAACAACCTTACCGCCTATTTTAGTATCGTCCGCGAATTTTGACACGTTACTAGTCAATCCTACATCTATGTCGTTAATGTAAATTACGAATAGCAATGGGCCTAACACTGAACCCTGTGGGACACCGCTACCTACATCTAACCACACTGATTCACTACCATTAACTACGACCCTCTGTCTCCTAGCACGAAGCCATTCTTCTAACCAGTTAGCTACCTGACCGCGTATACCGTGCGCTTTAACCTTCGCAATTAGTCTCCTATGCGGAACTGTATCGAACGCCTTTTTAAAATCTAAATAAATAACGTCAGCTGCTCTACACCTATCGTATTCGCGCACTATTTCGTTATAAAATTCTAACAAATTAGTTAAACAAGACCTATGGCGTCGAAACCCATGCTGACTACTATTAATCAAATCTCTACTTTCTAAGTGATCGGTAATACGATCCCTAACTACGGATTCCAAAAGTTTACCTACAATTGACGTTAAGCTAATGGGCCTATAATTGCTAGCTACCGCGCGGTCGCCTTTTTTAAAAATAGGCGTGACGTTAGCTAATTTAAAGTCTTCAGGAATAATCCCCGTTTCGAGTGACTGATTAAAGATCTTCGTTAAGGGGCCTACGATAACTTCTTTCAAATCTTTCAAATGTCTGGGATAAAAAGCGTCAGGGCCTGGAGCCTTGCTAACTTTTAGCCTATCGATATAATGCGCAATCTCAGCCTCGTAAACAGTTATTTCATCCAAAATAGTCTCGCTACTAAATGGAACGATATCGTCAACGTCGGGGACATTATTTACGTCTTCTACGGTAAAAACTGTCGCAAAAAAGTTATTGAAAATACCCGCCATCGCCTGAGCGTCAGAAGCCAAAGCGCCATTAACATCCACTAGAGGGCCTATGTTATTTTTTACCGGCTTACGATTATTAACGTATTCAAAAAACTTTTTTGGATTATGTTTACTATCCGCAGCTATAAGTATCTCTAAATTACGGTTAGCATTCCTAACTGATCTTTTAACCTGACGTCTAAGCTCGATATATCTATTAAAGTTAGCTACCTGGCCATTACGCTTACTAAGTCTATACGCTCTATTACGCTCGTTTATAAACTCTCCTATTTCCCTACTCCACCACTTCGGTCTACCACGATTACTAGCGCGCTTGGGCCTACGAGGAATAAACTCCCTTTCAATATTCCTAAAACTTTCTTTAAACGCCACCCAACGCAAATTTGTGTCATTACCCATAAATAAGTTATCCTAGTCCACTACTCTCATCCTATCCCCGAAACTATCAAAATTAGCCCTACGAAAATCAGGGACTTCTATTACGTTACTATCCTGGTGTTTTCTATCAATAACTTAAACCTAAGAATTTGATGATCGCTACATCCTAAACTCTCGCCTACTTCTAAACCTTCGACTATATTCTCGCCGTTCGTCATCACCAAATCTAAAATATTATCACCGCGCGTTGGTTCGGTAACTATCTGTCTTAAAAAGTTATCGTCCATAAACTCAACCAATCTCAAACCCTCTTCATTACCCGTAAAATTCTCGTAATTAACATTAGGGCAGTTAAAGTCTCCGACAATTACACTATTCCGATTGTCAATAAAATTACAAAGAAGTGAGTAAAATCTAGTATCTATATCGAGGGGCTGAACGGGAGGTCTATAAACAACAACAAAAATAAAACTAATACTACGCGCCCTAACTTCAACACAGATCGCATTAATTGCTGCCGGAAAATCTAACTTAACCTCGATAGCCCTGAGGGAATTACGAATGTACAGCAAAACGCCGCCTCCAAATCTATGTAACCTATCATTAGTAGAGAGTTTAAAACCCGGTATCTCAAGTTCCCCCAACAAGTCCCGAGTCACGGTATTTAACAAAGTTTCAGTGATAGCAACTATATCATATTTGCCTGAATAAAAAATTACCGCCTTAAATTCATTTAATTTATTTCTAATACTACGCGCGTTGCAATAAAAAACGTTTAAGTTATTTTTTACCACGGGCCCGCGTTTTAAACTATTTTTCACGTCGGGCCCGCGTTTCCCGGACCCACAACGTTTAAAGAAAGCTTCGACCTATACAGCTTTCGCAAGCTTTCGTCTATTAACCTACCTAGCCTAGCATTACCTATTTCATTAAAATGCACCCCATCTTTTATAAAAAGGCTAGGATCACTGAATTCGGACCACAGCTTTACGAAGGGTACATTTTCCTCAGCACAAATCTCTTCTAATTTGTTATTCAAAAATATTGTTTTGGACGTAATTCTAAGACCCAACCCGTGCCTAGGGGTAATACCTAGAACTAAAGATCTATCTGACCTCGCCTTCAGGGACCTAATTAACCCCCTATATCTCTCCAAAAGGTCAGGCACTCTCGTATCGGGCCTATACGAGTCGTTGCCTCCTACCATCGTCACCAACATTGAGTGACGGGAAGCAACGTCAACCCTATCCACTTCGTCTCTTACTCTGTCAACCCTGGCCCTGGGAGACAGACCCTCCTCCTCTTGGTTGGAGTCCGTTTAACGAATTCTTTGTCCATGTGGCGCACTAAAGAATCCCCAATTAAAATAGTTTCCCCCTCATTCACGTCCCTTTCCAAATGGGCGAAATGGTTCGAAACCTCGATAGGGGGGAGATTCCTATCACCTAATGTACGCGGCCTAGCTCCACCCTTAACCTCTCTAAATCCCTCGCTATCTACTACTCTCGGACTAACCTTAACCTCTTCCTCAACTCTATCTAACCTTCCCGACAAGCTACCTAAACTAGAAACTAAGTTACGCACCTCACCCTTCAAATTACTAACGTCTTCAACGTTAATATTGGTTCGGCTTCCGTCAACCGTAGCCCTAACCCTGCCATCATCAAGCGTTGCAAGTCTATCCGCTACCTCACGTACACTGCGTTTTATGTCCACTAATTCCTCCATGAACTCGCAAAAGAAACAAACTGATCTATCGGTAATCGCCACTGGACCGCCGTTATAATCCTTAAATTCCGAATACCACCGGTTAACCCTACACCTAACACACGACGCTTTCTGCGACGGCATCGCGGAGTTAAAAATTTAAACCGTCACAGGTATAAGTTAAATTAAGCTGGCACGCTATGAAAACTTCTAAATCGCTAAAAACCACTAATATTCAATTACTTAACTATAACAATGTAAATTTAAACGCAAGTATATAAAATTCAAAAACTATCCAAAGTAAAATTCTCAGCAATATACAAAAGTAGATGCAAAATCAGAGAGCTCAGGAAATGCGTCCGTTCAGTACAGAGTCTGGCTGACGAATGATAATTTGTTAAGTCAATGGGTTGACGGTCCTACAAAGGGTAATAGTAAACTAGACTGCATATTCATGAATGAAAATGACCTAGTCTCGAACCTGGCTATTGGTGAAAATTTGAGTAACAGCGATCATAATTTGATTAGGTTTAACCTTAGGGTTCCAGTTAATACAAGCGAAAAAACTCATGTAAGACTGGATTTCTCCAGAGCAAATTTTGAAAGCTTCCGAAGTAGCTTAGACACACTTGAAGTTCTAATAAGTGAGGATATCACTGTCACTTGGAGCTCATATAGGGATCAATTTAGAAAAGTACAGAATAAGTTTAACGACAAAGTCGCCGAAATGGTTTAACAACGAAATTAGCAATGTTATTACGGAAAGAAATAGAGCCTACAAACTATTTAAGTCACATCTAAATCAGACTAATTAAGAAAACTATATAAACCTACATTGGCGTTCAAAAGTCTGCGTCCACCTCAGTTTTAGGTAATTTCTAGAAAATAATACAATCTGAGAAAGTATGTCCGCTATATAAAGGTATTTTCTTTTACAAAGATTGGCATTTCATATATTCTACTACGTGTGTAAGTAATGTAGCTTTTATTTCATAAGAAAGGACACATTAATGAAAAGGGTCCTTTTTGTCATGTTACGTTTTTTCTTTGTAGTATATTAACACCAATTTTAACCCAGGTATTGGTGACAGACCATAGCCAAATGTTAATAATCCTCAAAATAGTGTATCCATACAGTAATTTTAAAAACCAGTCTATTATAACTGATAAAACCAATTAGTCAATGACAGTATAGCAATTTGATAAAAAAATAATTAATCATTTTCTCTTTTCTCTTTTTACAGTGGGTAATTGAAATATCTAAGGAACTAAGTTTATCCCAGAGAGGACAAATAATTGCCCTTTGAAGAGAAGGAATGTTCCAACGCCAGATCTCAGCCAAAATTAACGTTTCAAAAAGGGCCGTCCAAAGAACTATAAGCAGATATAAAGAATCTGGATCGTGCTTTTCAAAGACAAGATCTGGCAGACCTAAAGTGACTTCTGATTCTGAGGATCATTACATCAAGGTTACATCACTGCGTGACAGAAAAGCCACAGCTACACAGATTCAGGCACAGTTGAATGAACAACGGGACTCTCCAATAAATACAAGTACTATGAAAATAAAACTCATAATAGCTGGTCTCCATGGCAGGGTTCCTTTGTTCAAACCACTACTGAGGAAACAAATAAGGCTAAAAGATTGGAGTGGGCAAGAGAATATCGAAATTTTACTCTAGACGACTGGAAAAAGTTCTTTTACTGATGAATCAAAAGTGGAACTTTTTGGGCCTCATAGAAGAGTTTGTGCGAGACGTAGAACCAACGAAAAACTGATAGATCCCTGCATAAAACATTCACTAAAACATGGTGGAGGCAACATTCAAGTTTGGGGTTCTTTCAGTTATCCTGGAGTTGGAGATCTTCACAGAATCACTTACACTCTTACAAAAGAGAAGTACTACTCCATACTAGTGAGACATACAATACCATCAGGATTGAGGCTTTGTGGTCAGGGATTCATTTTCCAGCAGGATAAGCACACCTCTAAGCTTTGCGTGAACTATCTTGACAAGAAAAAAGATGGAGGTGTTCTACAAATTATGATGTTCCCTCCACAAAGTCCTGATCTCAATCCAATAGAGCATCTTTGGGACCATTTGAAGAGTCTGAAAGCTGAAAAGAATATAACTTCTCTTGATTCTCTCTGGGAGAATGTACAAGAATGCTGAACGGCATAGCACAAGATGTTATCCAGAAACTTGTCGAATCTATGCATCACAGAGTGGAAGCTGTCATTAAAGCAAAAGGAGGTCATATCGATTATTAATAAGATTATGCCATTAAATTCTTAATTTCTTTACTAATTCAGAATAATTACATTTAGAAGCAAATAATATAACAATAAAAAATCAAATTTTGTTGTAATTATCATATATACTTGTACAATTTACAATAAATTGGGTGATTATAAGGTAGACACAGACTTTTGAACGCCACTGTACGTCCGAGGGTTAGGGCCTTAATTAGATCAGCCAAACGTGATGAAGAAGCTAGAGTTGCCTCACTCTGTAAAGTTAACCCTAAAGAGTTTTTTGCCTATGCTAATAGCAGAAAGCCAATTAAAAATTCTGTAGGTCCCTTAAAAGATAGAAATGGCGTACTGAAATTCAGTGATAAAGATATTGCGAATACGTTAAACGAGTTCTTCGTTACAGTCTTCATGGAGGAAGACTCAATTGAAGTGCCAAATCCTCGGATTACGTATGACGATGACCATCCCGTAGAGACCATAAGTTTTACAAAAGATGAGGTACGGCAATTAATTGACAAGATGAATAAATATAAATCACCTGGTCCCGACTTATTTCTTCCAAGGGTATTAAATGAGGTTAGCCACAATGTTCTTGACGACGTAGTAACCATATTTAAACAATCAATCGAGATAGGGTAAGTTAGCAAATGTAACACCAATCTTTCAAAAGGGTGATAAGGAAAATCCTTGTATCATAATTACCGCCCGATCAGTTTAACATCAGTTGTCGGCAAACTGTTGGAATGCATCATTACAGAACGTATTGCGTATCACCTTGAATCTAACAATCTAATTTTTTATTCTCAACATGGATTTAGGCGACATAGATCCTGTCTGACAAACGTGTTAGAGTTTTTCCATAATATGCATATTCTACACGATGCAAGTAGGGCAATAGATATAGTGTATCTCGACTTTCAAAAAGCCTTTGACAAAGTCCCTCACGCGAGATTGATGGCTAAAGTCAGAGGACTAGGAATCACCGGGCTCCTTTCTAACTGGATTGAAGATTGGTTAAAAGATAGAAAGCAGAGGGTGGTAATAAATGGAGTGGCATCAGAGTGGGCCTCAGGGTTTCGTTCTGGGTCCTTTACTTTTTATCATCTATATTAACGATATAGACGTCGGGTTCCTAAGTACAGTTTCCAAATTTGCAGAAGATACGAAATTAGGAAGTAGTGTAGGTACTGAGGAGGGCATAAGAACGCTTCAAAATGATTTTGATAGGTTGAGCGAATGGTCTGCTACCTGGCAGATGCCATTCAACTTGGAAAGATGTAAGGTAATGCACATAGGTTATAAAAACCCAAAGACCGATCACTCTCTCTTGGGATGGAACTTGACTGAGATCGATCCAGAGAAAGACTTAGGAGTCTATATCAGTAATGATCTGAAACCGTCGAAGCACTGTGCAGAAGTCAAAAAGAGGACCTTAACCCTTTCATACCCAAATTAAGTCGAAAAGTAAAAAAAAAAATTGGGATATAAAAATCGTTTAATTGGACCCAAAATAACTGAAAAATATATTTTACAAAGTTTTATTGTTCATAATTAATAAAATACGAAATGTGTTAAATTTCACACATTGGGAACTGGAAGGTCTAAAATTGCTTCCAAAGTTAACGATGAAAATTTCACACACTGGGCATTAAAGGGTTAACAATATTAGGTTATATTAAAAGACAGTTCCAGTTTCGGAACGAGGAGACTGTAATGTCTCTTTATATTTCACTAGTCAGGCCTCAACTCGAATATTGTAGGCAGTTTTGGTCTCCGTCTAAGGAAGGATATAGAAAGGTTAGAAAGGGTACAAGCAAGGGCTACAAAATTGATCCCTTCAATGAGAATGCAAAACTACCAACGGAGATTGGAGCGCCTAAATCTGTTTACCTTAGAGAGGAGGAGGTTGCGCGGTCAGCTTATTGAAGTCTTCAATATGCTCAATGGAATGGACGGGGTAGACTACAGGAACTTATTCTCACTTAATGCTAATCCGACAAGAAATAATGGGTTTAAACTGGAACTAAAGACACTTAGGACCTCTGTGTAAATTTGTTTAAAAATAGGCTACACAAAGTACTGCATACGCTCATGGTTTAAGACTAAAACATAACGTAACTCTGCAGCAGATCGCTTGCGCGGTGTCTCTGTGGGCATACATAATTATAGTGCTATCTTATATATTCTCCACTTTCCTGTAAAATTTCCATGGCTACTTTTCCAGGGACAAGGTATTTTCTTCAACCTTTTACCGCACCTGCCTCTGGCAGGGAGGGAGCGGATGATGGGGAGAGAGCCTTATACTTTTCCATCCAGTTTCTACTACTGCTAGAATAGCTGAAAGAAAAATAAACTTGTTTCACGGCAGCAACCTCCCAGAGTGGACCGGAAGGTCTTTGAGGATCTCTCTCTCTCTCTCTCTCTCTCTCTCTCTCTCTCTCTCTCCAGCGTTCGGATCACCTGAAGATTAGGGCCTCCAGCCTTCTTTAGTTAGCCTTATAAGGCTAACTAACGAAAATATTACGACCTAACCTAACCAATCGTTAGGTCAACTGTTCGCCCTTGATGATTAGTTAGGTTAGCTCGTTATATTTTCGTTAGTTAGTCTTATAAAGCTAACTAAAGAAGGCTGAGGGCTCTGATCTTCAGGTGATCCCAGGGTTCAAATACTTTTGTGGACTGATTATTAGGATTGTGTATTTCTATAAAAAAATCTTTCAATCTATTGATGTTTAATATTATTAAGTTGTGAAATAGTGTCAGAAAAACATTTATTTCATAGTTTTCAATAAAAATGCTGTTTACAAAATACACATGCACGGTATACTTATTTCATTACACAAGAGACATTTATGTCAATGATTCTAAAAGGCAGGAATAGGTTTTACAAATTTTCTAATCCAAAGTCATATATTGAGGAAAAGTTTCATGAGTTAAAGAATGAAATTTCTAAGAATTTTACTTAAGAATTTATTTCAAAATTCAAAGATACCTTAATTAAAAGAATTAATGTCGATGTGCAAAAGAGTCTTTGTGTACTTAATAAAAAAGTTCCAAGTGTTAAGGATAACTTAAAGGGAGTTGAACTTAATGATTCTTCGAATTCTGTGGGAAAATTTAACCCTCTAATTAAATAAGTTCAAAATAATGTACAAAAAATTATAATTTAGTTCAGAATGCAGACGTCGAAAAAAGTTTGGGATCACCTGAAGATCAGGGCCACCAGCCTTCTTTAGTTAGCTTTATAAGGCAAACTAACGAAAATATCACGACCTAACCTAACCAATCGTCAAGGGCGTACAGTTGACCTAACGATTGGTTAGGGTAGGTCTAGGGTTGCCAGAGTTTTTAAATGCCCATGCGGGACAAAAAAATTTCTGGTGTTTTTTAAGACAAAATTTTTTTTCAAATTGAAACTAGATTTCTTCAACGGTTACAACAAACAAAATTAGAAAAATTTTATTACAATAATATTTAACAATTAAACATCGTGAATAAATTGAAATTATTATACATAATATTGAAATTCTAAATCAATTCATCCCTAAAAAATTTGCTTTAAAAATATTTTTTCCGGGACATTTTGAACGCGGGATTTTGACGCGGGATTTTGAAGCGGGATTTTTGGATCAAATGCGGGACTGTCCCGTAAAATACGGGACGTCTGGCAACCCTAGAACTTAGGCTGGGCGCTCTGATCTTCAGGTGATCCAAAGTTTGTGCAACAGCGATCAGAGTATAATACATTTTTCGGTTAATGTTAAAACTTCCAGAGTTAAATAGCTTTATAGTGCCTGATTTTAGGAGAGAAAATTTTGATGAATTTAGAGCTTCATTAACGTTAGTAAATTGGGATGAAATGTTAGTGGTAGGTAGTGTTCTTAGCATGTTGGATAATTTCAAGAACATGTTCAGAAATTTGAACTGACGCTGTGTATCTTGGAGAGATAAGCGAGTTGAATTGAATGCGCAGCCTAAATGGTGGAGTAGAAATATTGGAAAAGCAATCGCAGATCGAAATGTCGCCGATAAAAGGTATAAAATGGACCGTGCGCAGCAGCACTTTCAGACTTATATCAGTTTATGTAGAAATGTTAAGTGTGTAATTAGATCTGCAAAACGTAATTTTGAAATTCAAGTAGTCTGTGAATGTAAAGAAAACCCTTAGAAATTTTATGATTACGTTAGAAATAGAAATAAAAGTAGGTTAGAAACAGAAATATTGGGCCACTGGTAGACTCGGGTGGTAATTTAACAAATAAGTATGGCGTCATAGCGATAATTTTAAATATTTTTTTTTACATCAGTTTTTACAGTTGACGATACTTCTTTTATTCGAGGCTATTAATATGCTCAGCGACGTAAAGGGGACTTTTTCATTGTTTACTGACATAACTGTTTACACCAGGGGTTCTCAAACGGGTACGTATTAAGGTTTCCTCGGAGTACGGGAAGGAATGGACAAAATTTACGCTGTATATATTTATATCGACATAATTCAAGTGAATATTCTAAAAAAAATTCAGGGCCCCCAGCCTCAATTACCAAATAATATCTTCGTTAAAACTAACGAAAATATCACGACTCAACCTAACCTATCGTCAAGGGCGTACAGTTGACCCGACCGGGCGTTCAATTTAATTTATTATTATATTTAGTACTGTCAAGCAAAAAACAAGAATACATGGGACCCTGATCTTCAGGTGATACAAAATTTGAAAACGTTTATTCCACTCACTGTCAGAAATTTCGAGAATTTTTATTTAACGATATAAGCCTCGCTGAATATTTTTGCGTCATAAACGTTATCAAAGCAGCAGTGTGAAGTGATTTTTTAAAAAAATAAATTGACTAAGGAATTTGGTAAGTCATATATTAATGGGGTTTTGGATCACTTTAACATATTGCTTCCCAGGAACCTCTCTTTAACATATTGCTTCCCAGTGTATATCACTTTTACATATTGCTTCCCAGTGTTGATCACTTTAACATATTGCTTCCCAGGAGGGATCACTTTAACATATTGCTTCCCGAATATTTTGGGAAGCAATATGTTAAAGTGATCCGGGTTTTTTTTCAATTTCATATTATACTAAAATTAGATTGGCCAAATTTTAATTTTTATTATGAACGTCACAAATGTACAACTGATAAAATAAATTGCATCTAGCATGTATTAAAAATTGTTATAAAATGTATGTTACCTAAAACTGTACCTACTGCATTGTAATTTTATTTTTATTACAATTACAGGCATTCAGATTCACTAAAACCAAGTTTCCTCAAGAGATACTTAACCCTTTAACGCCGGAATTGTTTGTAGGGTTAAGTTATGAATGCGCGTATTTGAAACGTTATCAATATGTAGCATTCGTCCTTTTAGGGTTAAGTTGCTGCCATACGGAACTTGTTAATAAGGACGTTCCCTTCTTCAAACGAAAAGAAGCGGGACTGAAGCGATCACGTTTTGATTGATCAGGGAGCATTAGCCAACAAAACGAGGTAGCATTACGCGCCTCATACATACATGGTATCGTTAAGAATAGCAAAAGAAAAAAAACCTCAGCATTGCCAAAAAATTGATTATCCCTTGCTGCAAAGATATAGTTCGTTGCATGATCGGAGACTCTGCCAAGAATAAGTAGCATTATTGCCTCTTTCAAACGATACTTAGAGATGTCGGAGAACATCAAGCACCAAGTAGTTGCTGAAATACGTGAAACACCCTTAAGTAAATTTTCAATTCGGCTCGATGAATCGACAGACGTGGCCAGCTATGCCCAACTACTCGTCTTCGCGTGATATATAAATGACGGAGATTTCAAAGAAGAATTCCTGTTTTGTCATGCTCTCAAATCTACAACTAGAGGAGAAGACATTTTCTTAGAAGTCTCTAAATTTTTCAAAACCGAGGGACTGAATTGGGACAATGTGTGTGTGCTTGTACAACGGATGGAGCACCTGCGATGCTTAGCAAGCACTCGGGATTTCTAGCAAAAGTGAAGGAAGCGAGCCCCGATTTAAAGCATCTTCATTGCATGATTCACCGATATGTTCTGGCATCTAAAACACTCCCACCAGAACTAAGATTATTTCTTGATGATGTCGTTCATTTGGTGAATGCTATCAAGTCTAATGCCATCAATACTCGCATCTTCCACCTACTTTGCAAGGAGTTTGGTGCAAATGAAGAAGTCATGCTATTTCATACCGAGGTACGCTGGCTGTCACGGAAAAATGTGGTAGCAAGAGTTGAGTCATTGAAAAACGAGCTGACTGAATTCTTCAAACGAGACGGTAAAACAAAGTCTTTAAATTTTACCAAAAACTTGTCAAATGACCAGTGGCTCATGAAGTTAGCATACATGATATATTCTTACGTCTAAACACGTTGAACAAATCGCTTCAAGGTCAGCACACCACCGTGACTGATTTCATGGACAAACTTGCAGCATTCACTATGAAACTGAAACTGTGGGAAACAAAAGTGAAAGACAAAAACCTTTGTATATTTGAACATCTTAGCAATGCGCTTGAGAATAATGAAGAAAATTATAAAATTCATATGACTCAGCTATTGTTGGCGCATATTTCCACTCTGCTGCTGGAGTTCCAGTCATATTTTCAAGAAGTGAACTAATTGGATTTAAAATCGAGTTGGTGAGTGACTCTACAGCCCGAGTTGGTGAATGATTCTACAGCCCGCTGACTAAATTCTGGTCCAAAATGAGTGAGTCTTATCCTGCTGTAGCTAATGTGGTGGTGAAGTTATTGCTATTATTGTTCTATGTGAACAAGGATTTTCAGCTTTGTTAAATACAAAAAGTAAATATCGCTCTCGACTAAACGTGGAACATGATCTTCGAGTTTCCTTGTCAAGCACTACACCCGAAATTGAGAAACTAGTTTCCACACATCAGGCACATCCCTCACACTAAAATTCAAGAATTATAGCTACCCTAATTTTATTTACATATGTAGTTTGTTGTTTATTCATTTAATAAAGCATTTATTATTGATATTTCTGTATCTTATGTGAATTCTTACGAATAAGAGTACTAGCTGATTGTCTGAAGAATCAGAGGGTACGAAGTGAAAAAAAGGTTGAGAACTCTTGGTTTACACTGAAAAGATTTCTTTCTATACAGATAAGTTAAAAATTAACAAATCGTCAGGTCCAGACCGTTTTTACCCAAAGCACCAAAAAGAGTTGAAGAATGAAATACTTATCCTTTAGTTCAATTTTTTAATAAATCTTTATCGCAGGGGGTTGTTCCCTCGGATTTTTAATTTGCTAATGTAACTCCGATCTTTAAGAAAGGGGATAAACAACGGACGGGAACTATAGACCTATTAGTCTAACTTCTATAAGTGGAAAGATTTTAAAAACAGTTATTAGAGATGTATAGTAGAGCACCTTGAAAGCAATAATCTTATCAAACAAAGCCAGTAGGGGTTTTGTAGAAATAAATCTTGTTTATCAAATTTACATGAATTTTTTCATGAAATCATTGGTATTATGATTGTAGAAGAGCGGTAGATATAACATATTTAGATTTCCAAAAGGCGTTTGACAAAGTTCCGCATAAACGATTGTAAGAAAAACTTAAAGCTCACGGAATAAGGGGTCACGTTCTTAATTGGATTGATACTTGGTTAACTGATAGAAAACCAGGATTAATGTAACCAGCTTCTTCACCTATAAGATAGTCAAGAGATGGAATAGTCTACCCGCGGGGATCGTGGCAAGCACTTCAGTTAGTATGTCGCGGTGTGGTGTGAAGAGGTTAAGTTCGCTAACCGCACCGTTGGTCAGTATGAGGTCCCTCATCCCCGGAATCTTCTGGGTGAAATCTCTGACTTCTCGTCACCCCCACTTCCAGATCTGCTCGGAAACTGAGTATAGCTAATTAAGTATAAAGCATGGCTACTGTTTAAGTACATAGTGTTTGTTCACTGAGACAGAAGCAGAGCGTTCTCTTAAGATGTAAATGTAATAGGAGGCGCTGGTCTGGTTGCAGAGCAATGGGTTTTGTTATTGTGAGAACGCTCGGGAGTCAAAACCTCCGAATGAGCCTACAGAGGGAGGCTATAAGGGGAGTTAGTTGGGGCAGAGGTGGGGACGGTGATGTTCCCTTTTGGTCGTAAATGTATTAGGAGGCACTGGTCGGGTCTGGTATCAGAGCTTTGGGAGTTCGCAAATGATAGACTTTTTATTTTTATTTACGTGTTTGTAATACTGTAGATAGGCATT
Organism: Bathynomus jamesi; assembly: GCA_023014485.1. Taxonomy (NCBI): domain Eukaryota; kingdom Metazoa; phylum Arthropoda; class Malacostraca; order Isopoda; family Cirolanidae; genus Bathynomus; species Bathynomus jamesi. The sequence continues at coordinate 510,869 of JAJOZX010003099.1, read as the reverse complement.
CTCGGGAGTCAAAACCTCCGAATAGCTATATTAAATTATTTTGGGAAACCACTCCTCTCTCCCCTCCTTTCTTTCTTTTGCTCATTCCTTTGTTTCCATTCTTAAAAAGGATGCTGGCAGGGTTAGTTAAGATAGAGTAGAAGTAGTAATGTTCCCTTTGTCAATAAATGCAGTAGGAGGCGCTGGTCGAGTCTGGTTTCAGAGCAGTTGGGCATTCTCAGATGATACCCTCATTGGTGGAGAAAAGATTTATAGGAACTCTTGGGAGCCAAAACCTCCGAATGCATCCATCCATCCATCGTGTTCTGCGTATCAGGCAGGTCCAACTCATGTGTCCCGCCAAAGTGTTCTCTCCTGAGCTATCCTTTTCATCCCATGGTAGCTTCTGCCTGCCTTCAAATCATCCAGCATTGCTTTCCTTTTCCTTCCCCTCGTCCTTCTACCTTCATATCTACCCTCTATCACCTTAAACAATGCTTCTCCTCTCAACACATGTCCGATCCATTTCTTCTGTCTTTCTCTTATCACCTTAATGAGTCTTCTTTCCTCCCTCACCTGTTGCAGTACTTCCTTATTACTTTGGTGTTCCCTCCAGCTTATCTTTAGCATTCTTCTCCAAATCTACATTCCAAAACTTTTCAGGAGTTTCTTTTCAGTTGTTTTCATTGTCCATGTTTCTGCTCCATACAGTACCACACTCCATATCAAGCTTTTTACAAACCTTTTATTCAGCTTCAAGTTGAGTATACCTGTAAGTAGTCTTTTCTCTCTCTCAAAAGCTACCTTACCCATACCAATTCTAGATCTTACTTCCTTATTGCAATCTCCATTGCTGGTTAATAAACTTCCCAGACATTTAAACTGCTCAGCTTCTTCTAAGGTCCGATTTCTTATCGTTGGGTTCATTTGTGCCCCTTTTCTTCTTGCAATTTTCATTACCTTTGTCTTGGTCTCATTAATTCTCATTCCGAATTCTTCCGCCGTTGTTTTCAAACTATTGACCATTCTTTGCAGTCCTTCCTCATTACCACAAACAAATGCTTTGTCATCTGCAAACCTTACAGATTTGACCAATTTACCTCCCACTCTGATTCCCTCTTTCAGATCTGAGATTGCTTCTATTATCATTGCTTCCGCATAGATGTTAAATAACACGTGGGACAGAGAGCATCCTTGCCTGACCCCTCTCCCGACCAATCCAGGCTACGATTCTCCTCCTGCAACTCTCACATTCACAGTCTGTCCAAGATATAGTTTTTTTTATCATCCAACGGTCCCTCCAGTCAACATTAATATTCTTCAATATTTCCATTAGTTTCCTCCATTGGACTCTGTCAAAAGCTTTTTCAAAGTCAATAAAACAAACATACATTTCCTGATCATGTTCCAGCATTCTTTCTCCCATCATTCTTATGATACCAATAGCTTCTCTTGTTCTGCATTTTGACCTAAATCCAAACTGATCCTCTCCAATGTACTGCTCAGCTCTGTTCACCTCCGAAATATCTAATTTAGCTATCTAGAGAAAGTTTTATAGTTTTATATAGAAGCAGCGATATTCTCTTTTGCAATAAATGTAGAAGGAGGAACTGGCAGGACCTGGCTTCAGAACACGGATTCTCAGATGTTAGGAAGCTTGATGAGATCTCTAAGGAGTCTCTAGGGAGTATTCATACTCATCTTCAGAGGAAACTACTTAGATTGGAATTTTATTTCAAATATTGTACGTCAAAATTTTGTAAGAAAAAAAATATGCATATTATGTATTATTATTCCCTATTAGGCATGGAGAAGGACGCAATGTAAATTCGACATGTTAAATCTTCGGTACGCTGGATTTGGCAGGCTACGGAGAAGTGATGCAAAGATGAAATGACTTCTTGTGCATAATTATACATAATATCTGTACAAGAGACTCTCCTCAAGATGTATTTGACCTTGAATCTCTTTAACATATGAGAAAAAATCGTCATTTTGTACCATTGTAAGATTTGAGGATCAGTATACTAACTATTAAAAAGTTGCTGATTATTCTCATGGTATTATATATATATATATATATATATATATATATATATATATATATGTGTGTGTGTGTGTGTGTGTGTGTGTGTGTGTATATATATATATATGTAGCGGATCGACAAGAAATAGACCAGCAAATAGAAATTTTTTGCTTCCACGCTATCATCAAAGAACTTGGAAAACACACGTGGGCAAGAGTCAAACAATGGAGAGTCTGTTTCTTCCCAAAGGGCGCGAACGGAAACCTTTATCAACTAAAGGACGCGCGGACAAAGCGTCTTAAGATTTGGTGCGAAGTCCTACGTCACAGGAACTACGTATAAAAGCGAGCACCCACTCTCACTCCTCACTTCGTTAGCACTTCCATTTCGTTAGACTACTCCGTACGATATCATCTCTTCAACCGCCTTCCGGCTTCGGCCGGAGGCGAGGCCTGCTGCTTCCTTCAAGGCCTACAATTTATCATCAAGTAAGATCTACAGACCACCTGCAGAAGGAATCCTTCGAGGCCCAACCGGAATCGCTTCGGGCCTGCGGTTTGCCGGGTCGACCTTCAAGTTTCTCCACATTCCTCGAGATATATTCAGCACCACAGGCCTACGCCTGCAAGATCATAAGGTCAGCCTGCACCTCGAGAAGTAACATCACCTCAGGCCTCCACGAAGCCTACAGCCATCATCTCAAGAGGCTTAACGGACAACGACAACTCGAATCTGCGTTAAATGGTTCGTCTTCAACACGCCTTCAACAAGGTTACATCGTCCTAAGATAAGTACCTCCTATCCTAAGTACTCTTGTGAAGCCTACATTAGCCTACCGCCGAACGGTAGGCTATACTCCCAAAGTGTGTAATCAAGCGTTCCAACTGACTCTCGTGAAAGAACGCAGTAGGCCTGTCATCCAATTCAAGTGTCATTTCAATACCGTAATTCCGCGTATCATCCGTCATTATGTTCAATTCATATATTTGTGTGTCAACTAAATATTCTCTTGACGTAATCATTTAACATCACATAATGTTCTTATATATAAATGATATTTGTTTATTTGTCAAGCATTTCAATCCATTATAATTAGGCCGCATCAATTATTCTATGTGCATCCATGCAATCATTTAGCCTACTTAATCAGTGTCACGTATTCTATTCAATGTACCAAACGCACGTGCATTCTTTATATCATTTACTAGGCCCATTCAGTGTTCCATGTTGCATGCCATTTACATACCATCAACGTTTGCATTATTTATTACGTGTTAATTAAGCTATTAACATTTCATCTTATTAGCTAAGTCTATGTCATAAGCATAACGTAAAACTATCAACTAATTACTGTCAATTCTTCGTTATATCACAGTGAATAAATAACGGCTTCATTTTCATAATAAAATACAAAACAAACTATAAGGTGTCTTTTATAACCTTAATATTAATTTGCTTGGGTGTAAACCAAGCTGGTGACCCTCGCTGCCATACTGTCACTTCCAATAGTATGGTGGGCCTAATCAAATAACCACTTATTCCAATCGGTGATACTGTATGACATCATAAATTATTAACCCAGCCTTTCATTAATAAGCAATCAGTCATTGCATCAATTAATCATTGCATACAATTAAATCATTATCACCTTAAACGGTTAAAACTAGGTCCACTATATATATATATATATATATATATATATATATATATATATATATGCTTTAAACCCTAGATCCATGTCCCAAAGCTGGATCCTGTCTGCTTTGCAGATAGCTGGTGAGGGAAAAGCTATATTTATGGGACCTCTTTGCGAGTGACCCGTTGCCCACGTCGGGCTAGCATTATGAAAAATAAAAACTATGGTATTTGTCATTTACCATTACTTATTCGGACTATAGTGGATTTAATTATCCCAGAAGAGTTCCTTGTTCCATGCACGGTCTGTGTGTATCATAAAAAACTCAGGGGACCATTCTGAGTTCATTCCCATATATATATATATATATATATATATATATATATATATATATATATATATATACAGGGTGGGCCGTAAGTTTCCATACATAGGAAAAATAAACATTTTTTTATGGACAACCATTTTTATTTATATAATATGCTCTACATGGTTGCCATTGTTTTGAAAACACATTTCAATACGTGTTCCCCACTGTTGATGAACACGCATTAGCACAGTTGACGTTATGCTTGTAATGGCGTTGGTGATACGTTCCTTTAGATGATTTATGTCTCGTATCTTTTCCTGATACACCATGGCCTTCAAGTGCCCCCAAAGATAGAAATCAAGGGGGGTTAGATCTGGGGATCTGGGAGGCCACTCCACAGGACCACGCCGACCAATCCAAGCATCCGGAAACTGCTGATCCAAATACCGACGCACGTGAAGACCATAATGAGGTGGAGCTCCATCTTGCTGGAAGTAAACTGGGAAGTTACCTTCCTCGTTTAGCAGGGATGGGAAAATCTCTTCTTGCAACATGTGAAGATACCTTTCGGCATTAAGATTTCCACTGACAAAAATTGGTCCAATAATTCTGTCACCCCATATCCCGGCCCACACCATCACTTTACCGGCACCTTGCATCTTCGTCGGACTCAGCCAGTTAGGGTTAGCATTACTCCAATAACGTATGTTTTGCCGATTAACCTCTCCATTGACGTAAAAATTTGCTTCATCAGTAAACAAGATCTTACAAACGCATGTTCTTAGGGTATCTGAAACATAAAAACAAACGTTTAAATTTTCCTATGTATGGAAACTTACGGCCCACCCTGTATATATATATATATATATATACATATGAAAAACTAACAAAGCTACAGCGAAAACAAAGATATACAAATAAAGAACTCAAATGACTCAATGACCTGGAACAGATTGTAGAGCACCCTACTCGTATCCCCGATTGTCTTGGAGATAGACCCAACATTCTGGATTTATTTCTTACCTCTCATCCTTCTTCTTACTCAAACTTTTTACTCCACCGGGCTCCTCCGATCACAATATTATATCTGTTTCCTGTCTTATCGCTCTAATTCGGCCTTTGCATTCTCCCAAGGGAAAGCGCCTTTGGCACTTCGGCGCCGCTGATTGGGAGGCCATTAGGCAGTACTTCTGTAATTTCCCATGGAATGATTACTGCTTCCGTGGCCGATGCATTTCCGAGTGTGCTGAGCGCATCACGCAGTTGATTCTCTCGGTCATGGAGGCGTACATTCCATATTCTATATTCTATTCCTCAACTAATGCAAAAAACCTTGGTTTAACATTACTTGTCCTAATGCTATCCGCAACAGAGAGGAGGCTTTCAGAAGTTACCGTCGCTATCCAACTCCTGACTCTAACTCAGATTATATTTCTACCCGGAATCGTGCAAAATCTGTTCTTCGACTCGCCAAAAGTTCCTTCATCCGACAAAAATGTAAAAATCTATCCAATTCTAATTCTCACTCTTTCAGCCATCTAGCTAAGAACCTCTTCAACAACTTTACGTTCTCTTCTTTCCCTCCTCTTTTTCCATTCCGACGGCTCAGTTGCAGTTTCTTCTCCTGACAAGACAAAGCCAACTTTTCGCTCAAACTTTCGCTTACAATTCAACCCTGGACGATTCCAGTGCTGTTCCTCCATCTCCTCCCTCCTCTGACTTTATTATGTCTCAAATTAGAAGTTCTAAAGATGTTTTTTTCTGCCCTATCTGGGCTCAATTCTAGGAAGGCGTACAGTCCTGATGGTGTTCCTCCTGTTGTTCTTAAGAACTGTGCTTCTGTGCTGACACTGCCTTGGCAAACTCTTTCGTCTTTGTCTCTCATCTGGTACTTTTCCTTCCTGCTGCAAGTTCGCTTTCATTCAGCGTGTCCCAAAGAAGGATGACCACACTCAACCCTTCAACTATCGTCCAATTGCTTTGATTTCTTGCCTTTCCAAGCTTTTTGAATCTATCCTTAAAAGGAAGATTCTTGAATATCTCTCTTCACACAATCTCCTTTCAGATCGTCAGTATGGGTTCCGCAAGGGACGCTCTACTGGCGATCTTCTTGCATATCTCTCTGACTCTATCTGACTCTACGTCAGCCAGACTCTCTACTGAACGGACGCATTTCCTGAGCTCTCTGATATTGCTTCTACTTTTGCATATTGCTAATAATTTTAATTTTGGAAAGTTTTGAATTTTCTATACTTGCGTTTATATTCACATTGTTATATTTAAGTAATTGAATATTAGTGGTTTTTAGAGATTTAGAAGTTTTCATAGCGTGCTGGCTTAATTTAACTTAAACTTGTGACGGTTATAAACTAATTTTAACTGCGCGATGCCGTCGCAGAAAGCGTCGTGTGCTAGGTGTCGGGTAAACCGGTGGTATACGGATTTTAATGATTATAACGGCGGTCCTATGGCGATTACCGAGAGACCAGTTTGTTTCTTTTGCGATTTAAGGGAGGAAATAGTTGACATAAAACGCAGTGTACGTGAGTTAACGGAAAGATTTGCAACGCTTGATGAGGGCAGGGGTAGGGCTAAGGTTGACGAAAGCCGAATCAATACTAACGTTGAAGAAGTTAGTAATTTGAAGGGTGAAGTGCGTAACCAACGTATCTAGTTTAGGTAGCTTATCGGGAAGGTTGGATAGAGTTGAGGACGGGGTTAAGGTTGGTCTGAGATTAGTAGATTGGGAGGGATTTAGAAAAGTTAAGGTGGAGCTAGGCCGCGTACGTTAGGTGATAGGAATCTCCCCCCCCCCCTATCGAGGTTCCGAACCCTTTCGCCCATTTGGAAAGGGACGTGAATGAGGGGGAAACTATTTTAATTGGGGACTCTTTAGTGTGCCATATGGACACAGAGTTCGTTGAACGGCATCCAACCAAGAGGAGGAGGTTCTATCTCCCAGGGGCCAGGGTTGACAGAGTTAGAGACGAAGTGGATAGGATTGACGTTGCCTCCCGTCACTCGATGTTGGTGACGATGGTAGGGGGCAACGACTCGTGTAGGCCCGATACGAGAGTGCCTAACCTTTTGGAGAGATAAAGGGTGTTAATTAGGTCCCTAAAGGTGAGGTCAGATAGGTCTTTAGTTCTAGGTATTAACCCTAGGCACGGTTTGGGTCTTAGGATTACGTCTAAAACGATATTTTTGAATACTAAATTAGAAGAGATTTGTGCTGAGGAAAATGTACCCTTCGTAAAGCTGTGGTCAGAATTCAGTGATCCTAGCCTTTTTATAAAAGATGGGGTGCATTTTAATGAAATAGGTAATGCTAGGCAAGGTAGGTTAATTGACGAAAACATACGAAAGCTGTATAGCTCGAAGCCTTCTTTAAACGTTGTGGGCCCGGGGAACGCGGGCCCGACGTGAAAAATAGTTTAAAACGCCGGCCAGTGGTAAAAAATAACTTAAACGTCTTTTATTGTAACGCATGTAGTATTAGAAATAAATTAAACGAATTTAAGGCGATAATTTATTCTGGCAACTACGATATAGTTGCTATCACTAAAACGTGGTTAAATACCGTGGCTCGGGACTTGTTGGGGGAATTTGATGTACCGACTTTTAAACTCTTTACTAATGATAGGTTACATAGGATTGGTGGCGGCGTTTTGCTTTACATTCGTAATTCCCTTAGGGCTATCGAGGTTAAGATAGATTTTCCTGCAGCAATTAATGCGATATGCTTTGAAATTAGGGCGCGTAGTAGTAGTTTTAATTTTGTTGTTGTTTATAGACCTCCCGTTCAACCGCTCGATACCGATACTAGATTTTATTCACTTCTTGGTAACTTTTTGACAAACGGAATAGTATAATTGTCGGAGACTTTAACTGCCCTAATGTTAATTACGAGACTTTTACTGGTAATGAGAAGGGTTTGAGATTGATTGAGTTCATGGAAGATAATTTTTTACGACAGATGGTTACCGAACCAACGCGCGGTGACAATATTTTAGATTTGGTGATGACGAACGGCGAAAATAGAGTTGAAGGTTTTGAAGTAGGCGAGAGTTTAGGATCATCAAATTCTTAGGTTTAAGTTATTGATAGAAAACATTAAGGATAGTAACATAATAGAAGTCCCTGATTTTTGTAGGGCCAATTTTGATAGTTTTGCAAATAGGATGAGAGTAGTGGACTGCGATAACTTATTTGTGGGTAATGACACAAATTTGCATTGGGAGGCGTTTAAAGAAAGTTTTATGAATATTGAAAGGGAGTTTATTCCTCGTAGGCCCAAGAGCGCTAGAAATTATAGTAGGCCCAAGTGGTGCACTAGGGAAATAGGCGAGTTCATAAACGAGCGTAACAGAGCGTATAGACTTAATAAGCGCAATGCACGGCAGCTAACTTTAATAGATATATCGAGCTTAGACGTCAGGTTAAAAGATCAGTTAGGAATGCTAAGCGTAATTTAGAGATTCTTATAGCTGCGGATAGTAAACATAATCCAAAAAAGTTTTTTGACTACGTCAATAATCGTAAGCCGATAAAAGATAACATAGGCCCTCTAGTGGATGTTAACGGCGCTTTGGCTTCTGACGCTCAGGCGATGGCGGGTATTTTCGATAACTTTTTTGAGACAGTTTTTACCGTAGAAGAGTAGAAGACGTAAATAATGTCCCCGACGTGGACGATATCGTTCCATTTAGTAGCGAGACTATTTTGGATTAAATAACTGTTTACGAGGGTGAGATTGCGCATTATATCGATTGGCTAAAAGTTAGGAAGGATGCAGGCCCTGACGCTTTTTATCCCAGACATTTGAAAGATATGAAACACGTTGTTGTTGTACGCCCGTTTTAAAAAAAAGTCGACCCCACAGTAGCTAGCAATTATAGGCCCATTAGCTTAACGTCAATTGTCGGTAAACTATTGGAATCCCTAGTTAGGGATCGTATCATCGATCACTTAGAAAGTCGAGATTTGATTAATAGTAGTCAGCATGGGTTTCGACGCCATAGATCTTGTTTAACTAATTTGTTAGAATTTTATAACGAAATAGTGCGCGAATACGATAGGCATAGACGGGATGACGTTATTTATTTAGATTTTAAAAAGGCGTTCGATACAGTTCGCCATAGGAAATTAATTGCGAAGGTTAAAGCGCACGGTATACGCGGTCAGGTCGCTAACTGGTTAGAGGAATGGCTTCGTGCTTGGAGACAGAGGGTCGTTGTTAATGGTAGTGAATCGGGGTGGTTGGATGTAGGTAGCGGTGTCACACAGGGTTCAGTGTTAGGCCCATTGCTATTCGTAATTTACATTAACGACATAGATGTAGGATTGACTAGTAACGTGTCAAAATTCGCGGACGATACTAAAATAGGCGGTAAGGTTTTTAACGAGGACGATAGAAATAGGCTCCAAGACGATGTAAATAGGATTATGGAGTGGAAGGATAAGTGGCAGATGTAATTTAACGTACACAAATGTAAAGTTTTGCATATAGGTTCTCGTAACAATAATTACACGTACACGATGGATGATAGAGAGTTAGCGAGCGTTGACGAGGAAGTAGATTTAGGCGTACCCGTATCTAAGGACTTAAAAGTTAGGAACCAGTGGCTGGAGTCCTGCGCAAAAGCTAATAGGATGTTAGGATTCATAGCGTGTAATTTAGAATTTAAATCGAAGGATATTATATTGCCCCTTTACAAGTCCCTAGTCAGGCCTCATTTAGAATATGCCATTCAGTTTTGGTGCCCGTATTTGCGTGAGGATATTGATAGGTTGGAAAAGGTTCAGCGTCGTGCCACGAAACTAATTCCGTAATTGCGCAACAAGCCTAATGAAGATAGGATTAAAGAGTTAGACTTGCATTCACTCGAAACTAGGAGATTAAGGGGGGAGCTTATTGAAGTTTTCAAAATCGTTAATAACATCGATAACGTAAATTTTGACAAACTGTTCACTTTCGATAATAGCAATATTCGTAATAACGGATTTAAATTGCGTAGCAGACGTTTCATTATTAATATCGCTAAAAACTTCTTTACGTTTAAAGTAATTGATAAATATAATAATCTTCCCGAGTCCGTCGTGAACTCTACCAGCGTTAATGTGTTTAAAAACCGTCTAGATAGGCATTTTAAAAATATTAACGTTGTTTAAAATAAAAAACAATTGGCAACAGGAGCTCTGGGGGTGGTAATCGAGGATGAGTCTGTTGACGTCTAATGCCAGCTTGTGACATGCCAGCGTGTGATATGCCAGCAAAAAATATAAAAAATTAGACTAACACGAACTTAGTTGTAGCTTGTTCAGTAAATTAACCCACTTTTTACTATTCTTCATACTTTTTTCCTTCTCTCCTTATTTGCATGTTTGTAACTCCTTATTGCATGTCTGTAATTTGCATGGTATGATAGTGTTCGAGTTAAGAATGTATTGCATGGTTTGTAAGCGTTCTTATTTTACTTCTTTTCATCTTTCACCCTTTTCCGGCAGAGTGGGCGCTACCTCCCTATGGAGTAGAGGACCGTTCTGCAATCTTTCCTATTCTCTCCGTCTATTTTTCTGACTTGTCGGCAGTGGCCGGCGGATGATGATGGTGAGTCTTTTTTATTTTTTTCTGAATGAATGTTAACCCACGAGTGATAGGTGTTGCAACTTACTTAACCCCTTATTCGCTTCTCTTAACCCACTACTCTTTCCTTTCTCTCGGGTTAACCTTAGAGTGGATCTTAGGGTCTTTTTTAGCCTTAGCTTCTGTAGATCTGTAGAGCCTCCTTTCTGGATTTCGGTGAAACTTATGCGATTGCGCTAGACATATCAAAAGCTTTTAATAGAGTCTGGCATAAATCTTTAATTTCCAAATTGCCCTCCTTCGGTTTCTATCCTTCTTTCTGTGCTTTCATCTCTAATTTCCTTCAATCCGATCTATAGCTGTGGTTGTAGATAGCCACTGTTCTTCTCCTAAATCTATTAACAGTGGTGTTCCTCATGGTTCTGTCCTGTCACCCAATCTTTTCCTTTCATTTATAAATGATCTTTTAATTCGCACTTCCTGTCCTATTCATTCATATGCCGATGATTCCACTCTTCACTTCTGCACCCACTTCCCAAAGCGTCTCTCACAGCAGTCACTTTGTGATTCGCTAAGGACGGCTATTATGAGACACCTGACCTCTGATTTTTCTGCTTCATCTGATTGAGGCAGAGAAAACTTGTGGCAATGTCTCATAAACTCAGTTCCTCCATCTGTCTACTCGTCACAATCTTCCACGCGACAATCTCCTTACCTTCAAGAAAACACAACTCAATCCTTCCTCTTCTCCTAACATTCTTGGCGTTCGTTTTATCGTGATCTTTCCTGGAAAAACCACACATACCGTTTCCAAAACAGCTTCTAAGAAGTTAGGTGTGCTGTACCTCCTCCGCGGTTTGTTCACCCGCACTAAGTGGCTGTCTCTATACAGGGGTCTTGTTCACCCATGTATGGAGTATGCTTCTCATGTATGGGGTGGCTCAACCCACACAGTACTTGACCGGTTGGAATCAAAGGCGTTTCGTCTCATCAATCTCCCGCTTCTTACTGATTGTCTTCAATCTCTCTCTCTTCGTCGTAGCGTTGCCTCACTTTCTATTTACTATCGCTATTATAACGGATATTGCTCTTCTGAACTCTCTAACTGCATACCTCCTCCTCTAAGGATAGCACGCTGCACCAGCTTTCTCATTCCTTTTCTGTCCAACTATCTAACGCAAGAGTTAATCAGTATTTTCAATTTTTCATCTACTCAACCGGTGAATTCTCGAACAATCTTCCTCAATCCATCTTTCCTCCTCTCTATGACCTCCCATCTTTCAAACGCAGATTGTCTAGGCATCTCGAAAACCCTGGACCTTGACTTTGGCTCTCTTCTTCTTCTATGGGTGGGGCGTTTTTGTGGGCATTTGCCCTTGGCCCTTCCTTCCTGCATAAAAAAAAACAGGTTTACAGTAGATAAGGAAGTTGATGACACACTAAGTTTTCGTGATATTTCAATCTCAAATAAAAATTACTTTTACACTTCGGTATACAGAAAACCAACATATACAGGATTGGGTACTAATTATTTTAGTTATATTCCCTTTAAATATACTGTAAAATAAGTTCATTTAAAATCTTTGTCCACAGAACATACTAACTCTGCTCGAATTGGGTATCATTTGATAAAGAAATAAATTTTTTATGTAAACGCCTTTTTAATAACTCGTATCCCGCAAGTCCTATTACAAGAATGTCAAACAGTTTCTAAGTAATATATATCAACCTCCTGGCCCCAGCTATAATGTTCCCAAAGAAGTCAAATATATTAAATTTCCATAGTATGGTTATATAAATGATAACATTAAGAAAGACTGAACACAAATTTGTAACAAAATTTACTCCCAAATCGACTTTAAATTAGTTCTCACCAGCACTTTATTGATTAATTCATTCTTTAAACATAAGGAGTGTGTGCCCTCTGCTCTTGCACCTATGATTGTGTATAATTACAAGTGTTTAAGCTGCAATGCTCAATACATTGGCAGCTCAAAGCTCCAATTTAAGGTGAGGGTAGATCAACATCTTGATGTATGATCGCGCACCAACTCTCAGTTGAAAGATCCAAATTTCTCAGCAGTTAGAAATTATTGCAGAGATAAAGATCATCCACTAAGTAGGGAGTCTTTCAGGATTGCTTCCAAATGCACAAATAAAATTGAACTTCGAACTATGAAATCTATATTTTCTAGGATCACTCAATATATTTTGCCCCACCCTTTTTTCTTAGCTAAATAATAGGCCATGGGGCTGAAATTTCTTTTGGGCTGTAAGTTTGAACTTTCTGCGCTTCACATAACCGGATTTTTCCAGTTTGAATCTCCCCTCCCTGTATAAAACCGGTGGTTAACGCAATTTCGAAAATGGCGTCTGACAGTTATGTGCGTCGTAAACAGAGCTGTTATCGAGTTCTTAACCACAAAGAAGGAAACAGTTGGAAATATTCACAAACGTCTAAAAAACGTTTATGGAGATGCTGTTATTGATCGAAGCACAGTTGGACGCTGGTCTAAACGTGTGAGATCATCGGTGAGAGGGAGAGCCAGCCTCGATGATGAGCCACGCGGTGGTGGGCCGGCATCGGCTGTGACATCTCACACTGTGCAACGTGCTAACAGCATCATTCGATCAAATGGGCGCGTCACATACAAGGAGCTATCACTGGAGCTAGGAATTAGTGAAGGTAGTGTGAATACGATAATTCAGCAACTAGGATACTCAAAAGTGTGTTCACGTTTGTTCCTTTCGAACTCACTGAAGATCACAAAGCCCAAAGAAAAGGAATTGCTTCTGAGTCGTTGGTTCATTACGAGACAGAAGGGGATAACTTCCTTTCACGAATTGTGACTGGGATGAGACTTAGGTACACCACTTTCAACCTGAAACAAAATGCCAATCCATGGAGTGGCATCACGCAGACTTCCCACGCAAGAAAAAGTTCAAAATGGTTCCCTCTGCAGGAAAGGTTATGGCCACCATCTTCTGGGACATAAAAGGGGTGATTCTGGTGGACATTATGAAGAAAAGACAAACAATCAACTCAGAGGCATATATTTCTACCCTACAGGGACTCCAGGGACGTATAAAGCGAGTTCGACCCGAGAGAAAACTGGAAGACGTCCTTTTTGTGCACGATAACGCAAGACCACAAAACAGTTTGCAAACAAGAGAGGCCATCACAAAAATGCGCTTGACTGCGTTACCCCACCCTCCATACATCCCGGATCTGGCACCTTCACACTTCCATTTGTTTGGGCTAATAAAGGATGCTATTAGTGGAAGAAAGTTTCAGAGTGACGATGAGGTTATTGAGGACGTTAAGAGGTGGCTCCAGCGGAACCCAGCGGACTCTTACCAGCAAGGAATAAAGGCCCTTGTTTCGAGGTGGAGGAAAGCCGTAGAAAAGGATGAAGACTATGTTAAAAAATAAAAACTTGTAAAAAAGGTATGTAACTACTTGTACTAAAAAGAAAAAAAAGGTGGGGAAAAATATATTGAGTAGTCCTCGTATATTGAATAAAAACCAACCATAGGTGATAATTTGTCTTCTACAAAACTGTACATTATCTAATACTTGTCTCAATCTGTCTTTGAGAGCTTGGAGTTGTATACTGCTTCAGTCGCTTGGAAAGAACCCCACTTTTGTTTTATAACTAATGTAGCTTTGATGTGTTTGTGCCGTGTAATTTTGTATGTGGAGTGTTTTGTGTAATGTAAAATGTTCCATGTAAATTGTTTTGATCAACTAACATATGTTTCTAAAATTATAGATTCTGATGATATGAGTTAATCTCGAAACGTAAAGTTAAATTATGATTAATAAACCAAGATGATTGTGGCACTTTTTTTTCTATTCCTACTGAAGATACGTTTCCCTAGAAAAAGATCGACTGCTGATATATATATAAAGGGTGTCAGGAAATGATTGCCCCCCCCCTGTACAGAAGAAACTGAAAGGAATAGAAAAAAACAGACAAAACCACGCGAAAGAGCGTTTAATTTTGAATAAAAAACACTTGTTTTAATATCGGGTGTTGCCCCCATTTGCAGCTCTGACGGCCAGTGGCGGTCCTAGCTTACATGACGCCCTGGGCGAACCTCACCTTCAGCGCCCCCCCTCCTGTTCGCCAACACACACACATTCGAATCCCCCCAAAATAAAGGACAGACATAACTCTTTCACAAAATAACTTTTTATTGGACTAATTGTTGGAACTTCAGAACCAAAACAGACTCAAATTTCTGAATTTTACAAATCCTTCATCACGTAAATAGAATAACTCACTTAAGAGAATGTAATTATGATACTATGAACAGGAAAAATACAAATTAAATTGCACAACTGCCATAAATAAACTAGAGAATCAAATTTCTAAATTGTACAAATGCTCTATCACATAAATAGAATAAGACACTTAAGAGAGGGTAATTATTATGCTACACTTTGAACAAGAAACAAAATAAATTGCACCACAGCACAACTGCCATCTAAAGCCTGACTCTTCTTACCTTCCTTGATGCAAAGTCATGAATTAAATCATCATATGAAATCTGCTCAGCAATTGTATGATTTATACTGATGATGGCCAGACCGGTAAGGCGTTCCTGTGACATAGTTGACCTCAGGTAGGATTTGATGAGCTTCAGCTTTGAAAAGCTCCTCTCTGCTTCAGCAACAGTGACTGGAAGAGTAAGACCAATTCTGAGAGCAGTCCACAAATTTGGATATATTTCAGAGAGCTCCCTTTCATGGATAAATGTCAGCAGTTCAAGCAAGGATATGGTCTTTGATGGCAAGTCAGGCAAGTTCTTCAGCTCCTGTGCAAGCTCTCTGTCATCCAAGTCAGATTGTCCCTTAAAGTGTAGTGTAGTACTAAGGTTCACACATTGTTCTGTCAGCTCCTCAAATGTGAGATTTTGGAAATGTGTCAGCACTCCAAACTTCTCTCCCACAATTTCCAACGTGGAAAATCTTTCCTGAATGGCTGATGTTGCAGCATCAACCACTGCATTGAAAAATGTCACCACCAGCTTCTTCAAAGCATCAATCAAGGGCTCATCAGATGCTTCATAGGAGAAGTGCCGCTTTGTGGACCTCAGCCGTTTTTGTTTTAACACAGCCTCCACATTCATTTGTTCACAGATATCTGTGGCTGCCATTTGTGCAGCCACAAAACCTGTTGCCCTGTAATTGCGGAGACCTCTCTCTGTTTTTTTAGGAGATTTACTGCAACATCAACGTGCATGCTAGGAGACTGCATCTGCTTGCTCACATGCTGAATTTGGCACAACAGGTCATGCCACACCACTGAACAAATGGCGAAGCGGTATGACCCAACCTCCTCTGACAGAGATTGAGCCTCGACCTTTATTATAGAGTCTTTGGTGTGGTCCCTCACCTCGATCAGTGCATCTCTCACTGCAGCTGCCTGATATCTCAGGGGCTCCACACTCTTGATCTTGCTTTCCCACCTTGTATCAGACCACATCTTCAATGTGATGTTCACATGTTTTTCAAAATGGCCCATCGTTGTGTGGAGGCTGAAAACAAGTTGTAAAGCTTCTGCAAGATGCCAAAGTAACTTGTGGCATCAATAGATCCCTTAGCAGCATCGGCCACAAGCAAATTCAGAGAATGAGCCCCACATGGAACAAACAGAGCTCTGGGATTAATTTCTAGGAGCCTGGATTGAACACCCTTGTTTTTTCCCCTCATGTTGGCCCCGTTGTCGTATGATTGTCCTCTACAGTCCATGAAAGGAACTTTTAGCTCCTCCAGTCTCTTCAGAATCAGAGATGCCAAATGTTGACCAGTGGACTCCTCTGCCTCCAAAAACCCCATGAAATGTTCCTTTATATGGGGCTTCCCCTCCAGTGACACAACCCGAATCACAACTGACAACTGTTCAGTGTGGCTGATATCTGGAGTGCAATCTAGAATTATTGAAAAAAACTTTGATTGTTTGATGTCGCTCACCATTGCTGAAATGGTCTTGCTGCTCGACAAATCAATGAGTTCGTTTTGTATGTGGTGGCCGAGGTAGCTGGTGTGACTGGAGGTCCCTTTTTGGACACGGTTAATGTGCTCTTGCATTATAGGATCAAATTGTGCCATCAGTTCAACTTCTTTCAGAAAATTGCCATTTGATGGTGAGAACAATTTTTCTGTATGTCCCCTTAGTGCCAAATTCCTAACTGCCAGAGAATGCACAATAGCAGTGAGACGTGTCAGCACCGCTCTCCATCTCAACTTCTCAGCCTCCAGAAGTGCCATCTCCTGCTTGTCAATGGTCTCCCCCTTTCTCATCCTCACTGCCAGTTCTTTCCAGATTTTCATAGAATTTAGGTGTTCTGAACTGTTGTCATGTGATGTGAGCAATGAGCTTGCATGCTTCCAGTCCGAGAGTCCCAAACTTGTTAAATTTATTTTCCTCTTGGAAAATAATGTACAACAGAAACAGAAAAGGCTGTTGTTTTTTAAGGAATAGACCAACCAACTTCTGGTTATATTTTCCCCACTAACCAATGACTTCCTGAAGTATTGATGGTGGAAACTTCTTCCGTCACTGTCGTTTCTAGGGAATACAAAGTCAGATGGTACTTGACTTGGTCCCCTGGAAACCAGTTGTGTCCGAATTCTCTCAGTCAGAACTGAAGGCCAGTTAGCAGGGTCGGTGGACAGAGACTCATCCTCAGGAGGCGATTCTGCTCCAGGCATTTCTAATAGAAAGAACAAGAGCATTACTCATTAGTATACACACCTAAGTTAGATAACACATTATTCACAGCACTTTGTTATGGTGGTGGTGTTATGGAATTATGGTGGTGAAACACCACACATACCCAGTAACCCAGACCCAGTGATAATAACATTATAATTTATAACTGTTTGCAAAATGCTTTGCAGGGATGCAACACATACACATACACACACACACACGCACACACTCACAGACATATGTGCACACAAACTCACCTGAAGAGTCCTGCCGGGGAGAAGTAGAAGCAAATGGGTCTTCATCCTCAGGATCAGACTGCATTTGTGGAGACATATGTGAGGCTGAGGAGGTAGATGGCTCCTCAGCCTCAATAATGGCAGAAGTAGACGGCTTCTCATCCTGGCTAGTGGCAGAGGGTGTTCCAAAATATTTCAAAAGTGCCCTGCAAATAGTAAAATAGAACATAACAGACCAATGCATGAATAGGCTAGTACAATTAATTTAACATGTTATTAAGCACAATTTATTAAACTTTTAGAATAGGAAACAAATGAATAATACAACCTCCTTGGTTAATGGCTAATTATATACATAATAGTACACTTCAAATGACTCAGAAAGCTATATCACAAAATAGCAGTGCAATATAGCAGTGAAGAGTAGATGACATAGCTCTATACCTTTATCTTTTGCTCGTTTCTCCTCCTCTTCTTTCCTCTTTTTTCTAAACTGAGCACCTGATAGCTTTGACCTCTTCTTATCCATTTGCGGTTATTTGACAGACCTTAGTGGCTTAGTGTGAAGATTCGTTCTGTAATAAATAATATACATTTCACTATTTAACCAAACCCAGAAAAATAACATTACATATGTTAAAGTATGGGCCTTTATTCCCAATAATATTAATCTGGAAGCATTTTGCATTGTTTAGGTCTTTTATGGGAAGGTTTATGGAAAATGCAATAGATGGTTTTTTATTAATAAAAATATATTTATTGATCTTTTATTATTTATTTTATTTTATTTTTTATTTTTATTTTTATTTATTTCTTTATTCTTATTTTTATTTTTATTTTTTTTGCAGGCGCTCATGCCGCCCCTCCACAAATGCCGCCCTGTGCGGCTGCCCATATTGCCCATATGAGGAACCGCCACTGCTGACGGCCATTAATCGACGGGGGTATGATCCCAGAAGTGTCTCAAAGAGATCGGTATCATGACTCATTTCTTCAAGGACTTCGTTGATCTTTGCAGTCACAATTTCTGTTGAATACCGATTCTGATTGGGTTGTTCCAGCATTAAGGACTCCACCCGATCCTTCATGATGGATCCGACATGTTCACAGACATTAAGATCGGGAGAATTGCCAGGCCATTCATTATTTCCGAAAAAATCAATGTTATTGTCCTTAAGCAGTTGTTGAGTCGCAAGTGCTTTCATACAGGGGGCTTTGTCGTGAAGAAAGGTTGCCTGTTCAACATCCAAAACACACTCGGGGTCTTTCAAAAACGGAATTACATGTTGGGCTAAAATTACATTTCGAAAATAAGGCCCATCCCAACTGGTTCCTCTTGGTTTGATAACCCAGATGAGCTTCCGAATAGAGAACATAATGAAAACACCCACACATGCTGGATTTTTTACTATTTCTCGATACTTCTGGTCGTCTGGGACTTCATCAGGAGTTGTTGCCCAAACCCGATCATTCTGAAAATTTGGTTTTCTGGAGACATAAACGAAGAATTCATCGCTGACAACCAAGTGAAGGAAATCGTCTTCCGTCCATTCCTCAAGATAATCACAAAACCATAGCCGATCTTCAATATTAAGATCACTCTTCCGTGGCTTAGCTATTTCATGCCAAGCACCCAAGCCTTGGCGAACTCGAAATTGATGCACAAGTTGCCGATTGACTATCTTACCACGACGGATAAGTATCTCTTTCGCTACCTCAGAGCAGCTCTTCTTTCGGCGCCGTGATGCAGCAAGCACAATGTCTTTCGATTCTTGAGATAATTTCTCCGGTCTTCCTCCTCGAAATTCTGTTTCACAATCTTCAGGATTCTTATTCCAATTCCTTTTGACAAAGTCTTCTGATCTTTTTAATCTCTCAGCCACCCAGTGTCGAGTTATAAAAGTTGCTCCAGCTTCCTTTGCTTCACGAAATGTGACAGCTCGAATGCGGTCAAGAACTCGCTTTTTCTCTGAATCGTTCAAAATAGATGATGCCATGGTTTCTGTGGGGAAAAAAATGGTAAGAATTAAAATCACAGGAATAGAATATAATGGTTTTTATTCAGATTTTAACGCTCTTTCAAGTGGTCTCGCCGGTTTTTATCTATCTTTCTAGTTTTTGCTAAACAGGGGGGGGGGGCAATCATTTCCTGACACCCCGAGGGCCCCTATCTTTGAGCTTTTTCTCGAAATGAATAGCCCTTAATATGGCTGAAGGTCCCCCTTTCGAAGGATCGTGTCAAAAGTCGTGAGAACTACTATAAGGAAGCAAGGGTGACTCGGCCTCTTCCCCGGCGGCTTGTATATACACCTTTGATTACCTTTCGCTAGCTTCCGCCCGAATTGTTCATTCTGACGAAGGTCAAGCTTTTTACTCCACCTTAGACTTACAGTCTAGGCCTTAGACTTACCACTAGGCCACCCTGGGTACCCATTTATCTACGAACCACTTTCTTTATTGTGTGGAAGGATGAACAGCTGGGTTTTGCTGCGCGCCGGCTGACGTCACCGCGTCTCGATCGCGGGGCCGATGGATTCGTAGTTAGCGACGCTAACTACTACACCACCAAGGCATATATATATATATATATATATATATATATATATATATATATATATATATATATACATATATATACCTTACTTATGAACCTTATTTGTTTCGTGCGTTGGTCTCTCTTCACACGGAGGTCAAGCTGGTGGCCCCGCCTCTAGGTCTGGCCTGGTGGAGGAGCGAGTTGCTTTCTTGCGCTCTCCACCGTACATAGCCAGGCACGCCCGGCTCATCTGGTACTGTCCTGAGCCAGGCATCCAGTCTTTTCTTGAAGACTTCAACTTTGACCCCCGTTACGTTTCTGAGGTCCTTAGGAAGCTGGTTGAAAAGTCTTGGCCCCCTGACAACCAAGCTATTTTCCTTCAGGGTTGGAGGTCCCTTGTCGGCCTTTAATTTGGGAACACTACACATTCTGCCTTTCCTATTTTCCAGTGTTGTTTGAATGGTAATTGGGTTTAGTTTTAGGTTTGGTACCAGTTTTTCGATCATTTTCCATATGTAGATTATGATGTACCTCTCTCTTCTTCTTTCCAGTGAGTACAGATTTAGTTTACGTAGTCTTTCCCAGTAGTTGAGTTCTTTGCAGCCATCAATCTTGGCTGTGAAATGCCTTTGCGTTTCTTCTAGTTTATTAGTTTCTTCCTTTTTATATGGGGACGTCAAAACTGAGCAGTATTCAAGTTTTGGTATAATCAGTGTTTTTAGCAGGGGAATCATTACTGTCCTGTCCCTTCTCTTGAACGTTCTTAGAACCTGTCCGGCGACTCTTTTTGCTTTATTTATCGCTATCTGATTTTGTGTTTCGAATTTCGCATCATCTGTCATTATTATCCCGAGATCAATCGCTTTCATGCTTCTCTGAATTTCCTGTCTATCTGGAGCATAATATGCAGTCTGTTTAAGTTCTTCTTTTCTACCATATCTCAAGAGCTGAAATTTCTCGGCGTTGAATGACATGTTGTTGTCTTCTGACCATTTGTATATTTTGTTCGTGTCCCTCTGCAAGGCCTCCACGTCATGTACATCGCTGATTTTTCTGCTGATCTTTGTATCGTCTGCAAAGGATGTTACTATACTATTGCTGTTTACTCCGCTGTCTATGTCTGTTAGCATGATAATGAACAGGAGTGGGGCCAGTACTGTCCCTTGTGGTACTGAGCTGCGTACTTCCGATTCTGATGATGATATACCTTGAATTTTGACGACCTGCAGACGATCACTAAGGAAGTTGTAGATCCATTTTCCCACTTTGCCTGTTATTCCCATGTTTAATTTTATGTGCTATTATACCATGGTCACATTTATCGAAAGCTTTAGCAAAATCTGTGTATATAACATCGTAGTTGTCATTGCCTTCCAATGCATCTAGGATATTGTTGTAGTGCTCTATTAGTTGTGATAGGCATGATCTACCTGATCGGAATCCATGCTGATTTTCGTTGAATCTTTCCCGTGTCTCCAGGAAATCATAAATTTTCTCTCTAACTATTCTTTCAAATACTTTGGTGAGGTGGGACGTCAATGACACTGGTCTATAGTTCTTTGCTTGAGATCTGTCCCCTCCTTTATATATAGGGACAATGTTTGCTCTTTTCAAGATGCTCGGTATTTCCCCAGTGTCTAGGGATCTTCTCCATATCCAGTATAAAGGTGTAGCTATTTCATTTTTACAGTTTTTAATCAATAATGCGTTCCAATTGTCCGGACCTGCAGCTGAATGTAGTTTCATTTGTCCTATAGCTCTCGCTACATCTTCTGGTGTAAAATCAAAGTCTGTTATATACTCTCCTTGCAATTCCTCTTCAAAGAATGCATTTATGTCAGGTATCGCTTTGTCACTTTTTGGGGTACTGAAAACTGATTCATATTGAGCTCTCAATGTATCAGATATTTCTTTTGGATCGTCGGTTAGTTCATTATTTCCCGTCCTTAAGGGCCCAATAGCGGCGCGCGTTTTTGTTTTCCTTTTTGCATAGCTATAGAAGTATTTTGGATTTTCCTTTATTGCTTCTACCGCCTTTTCCTCTTCCCTCTCTGTATGGTCCTTAATCAGGGCTTGTATTTCCCTATCGATACCCTCCAGTTTTTCTTTTATTGCTTTCCTGTCATTATCTCCGCAGTTTCCTAACTTCGCCTCCACTCTCTTTCTTTTGCGGAATAGTCTTCTCTTTTGCCTTTCTAGCCAGCTCCTCTTTCCTTTTGGCTGTGATTTCGGAGCATATTTTTCTAAAATTCTCAGCGTTTTTTCCTCCAAGGTTGTTAGCATTTCTTCAGTTGTTTTATTCTCGAAAATTGTTCTCCATTCTATTTGGGCCATGTGCGATCTGATTGCTTCCCAATTTATAGTCTTCGAGTTTAAGTTAAAGGCCCCGAATTTACTTCTTTCCACAATATGTGTATTGTCTTCTAATGCTGCCGTCATATTTGTTGATATCTCGATTAAGTTGTGGTCTGAGATAATGGTTGGGGTTATTTTTATATCAGCAATCAAGTTCGTGTTATTCGTGAATACCAGATCCAGGCAGTTATTTTTTCTGGTATTTTCTGTTATCTCCTGTGTCAGCATAAACTATTTGTGAGAGCCATCAACATTTTTGCTTGTTCCTGATCTTCTCTTGTGCCCCCCTTGTCCTGGTGAATATATATATTCCTATTCACCTTTTTGTATTTTATAAATGGGAAGTTAAAGTCTCCGCAGATCATTATATTGGGGGGGAGGGTTTATGGCCTTTATTAGCTTTCTAATGTCATCAATGGCCTCCGAGAATTTTTCGGTTGGGGTGCTTGGAGGTCTATAGATGACTATTACTATCAAGTTTAGTTTTTCTATTTTCACTGCTAGGAGTTCCACATAGCTGTTTGATTTACTTATTATCGTCTCTGTCATATGACCTTCCTGTACATATATAGCACAGCCACCTTTCCGTCTCGTCGTTCTATCCGCTCTTAGTAAGTTGAAGCCCTCTATATTTATCTCTTTCTTATCAATACAATGTTCGCAGTTTTCACAATTTCCTTGGCAATCTTTAAGATGAGTTTCTGTGAGGCATGCGATGTCCGCCCTTGTTTCGTCCATAAATCCTTTCAGGTACGAAACCTTATTGAGTGATTGGTTTGGTCTTATTCCTTGAATATTAGCCAGGACAATTTTTATGTTCTCTGTTTTTCGTTGCCCCTTGTGCATTTCAAGTTCGTTTTCCTTCGATATCGCTTGATTCGTTGCTCTATGATCCTCCGAAAGAGATCCGTTTCCTCCTACTTGTATTGGTAGCTTCTTGCCCGGTAGCGATTTGGCTCGGGGGTTTCCAGCTGTGTCAACTGCATGTGGATGACATTTAGCATTCGTAAGGTGTCTGAGATGTTGAAAAAATTTTCTTGTTCGCTTATTGTGTTCCTATTGTTGTTCCTATTGTTATTCCTATTGTCATTTAAACTTTTTCCTTTGTTCGTTGAGTCCGTCGGGAGATGTTGATAGTAGCATTTATTCCCGAATTTGCAGGTTCCATATTTTGCGTAAGTTCTGCAAATGTCCGGGTGGTAGAATTTACATCCGTCTCCAAATTTACAATGACCATTATTATAGAAGAAATTGCATATTGGGGGATGTTCATATATACATTGTCCTCTTTTAAATCTGCAATTATCTTTTATATAATACCTGCATATAATTCCTTCCCCATATTTACTCTTGGCTTTTGTTTTTTGCTCCTTATTGGGGGACAGTTTTACTTCGTTTACTTGACTGCCCTCTTGTCTTGTCCTATTTGTGCTATTTGTGCTAGTTGTGTTTGTGTCCTTCGTTGCCCTTATGCTGTGTGTTGTCTTTACACTCTTTGTCGCCTGTGTGTTTTCGGCCTCGTTTTGTGACGGTATTTGAATTTTTCTATTTCGCCTTTCTCCGTTTCTTCCGTTTTCCACTGTTCTTTGTTTCCACTTTCCTCTTTCATTCTCTTCTCGTAGTCTCTTTCTGCTTTAAATACCGTAAAAGAGTTTAATTCGGTCAAGCAGTTCTCGCAGAAAAATTTTATCCATTAAACTGCTTTGCGTTCGTTATAAGGGAGATTTTTTCATCTCCCCATTCTAGGCATTTAAAATCAAAAAGTAGCTGACAAAAATCGCACCTCATCGCCTCTGTCTCATCTGTTGCATTACAGATACCACAGAGTTGCGGTATGCATTAATTTCCATGTTGGTGAAGTGACTCAAAAAGGGGGTATTATGGGAGGTATTGGGTGGGGGATGACTCAAGCTGTGTGAGGGAAAGAATTTTCCGTTACTCCAGGGTAGGGGATGTGGCACGCTGTATACTTCTCACTGATTGGTCCTCTCGACTGTGGCTGCGGGGGATAATGGGGGGATATTTGCGGGCACTTCAAAAACAAAACTTTCCTCACAAAGAGACTCGGAAAAAACAAATGCTGTATATATTAATTCACTTTGATTTTATTTACTTTTTTGGTATACGCCGCGATTTTTACTTTTTTAAAAAGAAATACCGCTATGCACTATCAATTAACTCACAATATCGGCACCGTTTAAAACTGATTAACTGCAGGATTTTTACTGTAATACCGCTTTTATTCGGACTTCGATCGAAACACGTGTAACCGCCACAACAGCAAACACACACACACTATATATATATATATATATATATATATACATATATATATATATATATATATATATATATATATATATATACATTTTAACTGCAAACACGCAGTATAATTAACGTAAAGAACGACGCTTGTATAGGAGAATATCCTGCGCAAGATGAGGAGGGAGAACGAAACAAATGAAAAAATGAGGTAACCACTCGGGAATCGAACCCGCGATCTTCCGATTGCCGGTCAGATATGATAACCATTACACCATGGGCCTCACTTCATCAAATGCCGTAATTCTCCTACATACGCGCAGAAACCAATGCCCCAAGGGGGCACCTCCCGCATGCCGTACATTATATACATTTTAACTGCAAATACGCAGTATAATTAACATAAAGAACGACGCTTGTATAGGAGAATATTCCGCGCAAGATGAGGAGGGAGAACGAAACAAATGAAAAAATGAGGTAACCACCCGGGAATCGAACCCGGGATCTTCCGATTGCCGGTCAGATATGATAACCATTACACCATGGGCCTCATTCCATCAAATGCCGTAATTCTCCTACATACGCGCAGAAACCAATGTCCCAAGGGGGCACCTCCCGCATGCCGTACATTATATACATTTTAACTGCAAACACGCAGTATAATTAACGTAACGAACGACGCTGCCATGGGCGGGGGCTAAGGTTTATTGGAGCCCCGTATATATATATATATATATATATATATATATATATATATATATATATATATATATATATATATATATATATATAAATATATATATATATATATATATATATAATATTATATATATATATATAATATATAAATAAAATATATATATATAAATAAATAAATATATTATAAAAAAAAAAATATTATATATATAATATATATATATAAATAAACAAGTATATATATAAATAAATAAATATATATATATAAGTAAATAAATATAATATACATATATATATATATACATATATATATATATATATATTATATATATATATATATATATATTAGGGTGTCTCTTATTTTCGAAGTGTTGATTTTTTTAGGTTGCGCCCCCTCAACCAGTTCCATTGGTTGAAAAAACATCACACATAAAATTTTTTTTGATTGAACAATTTTTAGAGGTCGCCCCCGCTTATTAAACTTCATAAAATATAGCTATTATTTATGCAATTAATATTTGAAATTACTAGCAGTTGTCAAGTATACTAAACATATGTTTTTAATTAATTAATCATCATATTTATGATGAATTCAATTAAATGAATATATTAGAGATAATTGTCAAGTTTGTAGCTGAAAATATTGCTTGATAAGACAAGATCAACCTGTTTAAACATGTTTCATCAAGAATGCTCCAGATTATGTTGCAATTGTTTATTTGTCATCATTCAGTGTTCTGCTGTCATAAGTAAAAGGTGTGTAACTGTGTATCACTATACTTCTTTTTTTGCTATTATCAGATAATAAACTATGTTATTTATATTTTTCACAATTATTTATACTGATTTTGTTATTAGTGTTTGAAAAAAATTTAATGAATTTAATGAAAAAATTAGAATTTATGCTCTTATACACATATTATGAAGTTTTAAACAATGTTGCTATTTGTCACAAAGAATTTAATTTAGTTCAATGGAAATTTTACCTGACATGTGTTTCATGATCTGTGTTTCTATCAGTGGCGTCACTAGAGGGGTGCGGGGGGTTTTTGTGCAGTGTTTGAGCAGCAGGACCCTCGTGCCATGAAGAAGTTAGAGAATTTCTTTAACGAATGGACTTGCTTAAAGAAGCATGCTTCCAGAACAAGCCAGAGCCATAAAACCAAGGAGGCTGATTTTGTAGAGCGATTGGAAGATCTCTTTGACATCGCCCATGGAGACGCTGAGAAGCTGATCAAGAATCGTGAGGACTGGGAGTTCCTTCAACTGCAAAGACAAAAAGGTCGTCCTGGCTCAATCGGTGGTGTGGACACTGTACATCTTCACCGCACAAAAAAATGCAGTCAAACAGTTGGAAGCTGAGGCAGAGAGAAAAAGAAAGTCAGAATCTTTGATGAGGGCGTCTACTAGTCAAGTTGTACTGGCTTCTTCCACATCTTCCAGCAACACTGATGAAAGTGAGAATGAGGAGGAGAAGCCCAAAGGAGCTTGTGCTTTACCAAAATCTAAGAAAAAACGAGGCATGAAAAACATCATGACTATTCAGATGTCTGCTGCCCTGGATCGTACACAAATTTCCTCTAGAAAGGCAACATTTATCCTCGCAGAGGCAGCTAAAAGCTTTGGTTTGGACGCTTCAGATTACAACATAAACCAACATTCTATCCATCGCCTTCGAAATAAGAACCGAGCTCGTCATGCTAAAGAACTTAAGGAGCATTTCCATGGAGAATGTTCTATGACAGTCCACTGGGATGGCAAGATGATGGAGGACCTCACCTCGCACAAGCACATTGATCGTCTCCCAGTACTTGTGTCAGGACCTGGTGTTGAACAGCTGCTTGGTGTCCCCAAAATCCCAAACTCAACTGGAGAAGCACAAGCTGAAACCGTCTTTAACTGCCTGAATGAATGGGGAATTACAGAGAGAGTAAAAGCAATTTGTTTCGATACAACAGCTTCAAACACGGGTCAATATAGTGGAGCCTGTGCTCTCATCGAAGCAAAATTGGGACATGATGTTTTGTACTTGCCTTGTAGACACATGTTTTAGATTTATTGTTGGGAGCTGCATTTGAAGCAACATTGGGATCTACATCAACTGGTCCAGAGATATTGATCTTTAAGCGTTTTCGTGACAATTGGACTTCTGTTGATCAAAGCCAGTTCCAAACAGGTGAGACAGACACGATTACTAAAGAAGCAATTATCCAGTCTAAAACTGAACTAATTCAGTTTGCTAGATCCCAGGCACCTATGCTACGGGATGACTATCAAGAACTTTTGGATCTGTCCATCATCTTTCTTGGAGGTGTCCCCAATAAAGGCATCAAGTTTCGTGCACCAGGTGCCATGCATCGAGCTCGTTGGATGTCCAAAGCGCTCTATTCTATCAAGATATGGCTTTTTCGAAACCAGTTCAAGATGACTAAGACTGAAGAACGAGGAATTCGAGATCTTTCCCTTTTTTCTGTTCTCATCTATATGAAGGCTTGGACAACATCCTCACTCCCTATTGAAACCCCATTTAATGACTGGCTCCTTATGAGGTCATTGATTAATTATCCTAACAAAAAGATTTCTGATGCAACTAAAAAAAAGCTCTCTAACCACTTATGGTACCTGTCTGAAGAAGCAGTTGGTCTTGCTTTCTTTGATGAGCGAATTACTACAGATGTAAAGAAACGCATGGTAAAGGCATTAGAAGATGAGTCCACTGATAGACCACCCAAGCGTCCTCGGATTCCTGAATCGACCTTCTGCTCTGGTGAAGGACTACACCAACTTGTTACGAGAAATACTAGAGAATTCTTTACTAAGCTGAATTTGCCAGAAGGATTTCTGAACAAGGCACCCAGCACTTGGACATCCAACTGTGAATATTTAAGGGTCAGAGCTATTGTTGCAGCTCTATCTGTTGTAAATGACCGGGCAGAACGTGCAGTAGCTTTAGTTCAAGAGCTGAATAAGAAATTGACAGGGGGAAGAGCAGCTCCAGTTCCTGCTCCAAATTGTTGCAAAACACCGCTAGAGTCACCCAGTTCCATCAAAAACTGTTTTTCTCAAAAATAACCATCAATGAGGTCGCACCTTAAAATACACCATATTGTATAATCATTGTATATTAAATAAATGTTGTATAAGGAAATAATGCTAATTAAAGTAATTAAAGTATGTAAATAGCACTGGCATTTTGAATTTATCTCTATAATAAACTAATGGGTTTTTTTTGTAGCAATGCTTCATTGCTGATTGTATATAAAAAAAGAGCCAGGAAGGATTTTGGATAGGAGAAAAAGGATTGGGATAAAGAAGGATTGAGGACCAAAGGATGGATTATAACAACATCAAGGATAGGTTAGAAAAGGATCAATGATAAATAAGAAGGCCTATACTTATAAAAACGAATAAAACTAAAAAAAGAAGGAAGGAATTATGTGTATAATGAGCATAATCATATGTCAGGAGCTATTATGCCATGGTCACCATTTTTATTAGCCGGGGGCGACCCATAAATATGAGCCAACTTGTGTCAAACTTTCAAGTTTTAGTGTTTATGCTAAATGGAACTATTTTAGGGGGCGCAGATAAAATAATTCAACATTTCAATTTTTGACTACCCAATAAGAGACACCCTAAATTATATATATATATATATATACAGGGTGTCCCGCAAGTCCGGCATTATAGGAGAAATTCATATTTTTCTTATGCTCGGGCTGCCAATTTCCCGTCCACCATTCTGTTCAGTGACGAGGCTGTTTTTTATGGAAATGGTGAAGTAAATCGACAGAACACCCGCTACTGGTCTCAAAACAACCCTCACTGGTATACCTCTTCAAAGGAACAAGGTGCATCTCGGGTGATGGGACAGTGTGGCATTTGGAAGGATCGCATCATAGGCCCCCTCTTTTTCGATGAACATGTCACTGGAGGCACCTACCTACTGTACGTATGCTCAAGGAAGGAGCATTTCCTAGTGTCTTGAACGAAGAAGGAAATTTTCCAACATGGTTCCAGCAAGACGGCGCTCCTGCACATTACAGCACCCAAGTAAGGGAATACCTGTACCAACAATTCCCTGGTCATTGGATGGGACGTCGAGGGCCTGTGGAATTGCCAGCTAGAACCCCGGATCTCACGACACGAGATTTTTATCTCTGGGGACACTTGAAAGCGCTGGTATACGCAGAGAAAATGAGGAGTGTTGAACATTTGCGGCAGCGCATTATTGGGGCATATAACACCTTTACTCCTGACATCATTCACCGTGTGCTTGCTGACTGGGTATCACGTCTGAATTTGTGTATTGAAAACAATGGTGGATATATTGAGCACGTTCTGTAAATAAACGCTTTTGTTTTGCCTTTCTTTATTATTTTTCCTATGATGCCGGATTTATGGGACACCCTGTATAATATAAATATACTGTATATACACAGTGTATATATAAAAATATAAATATATATATGTTATAATAATGTTATAATGTTTCAAACCAACAACGACCCTAGGATCCACTCATTACGGTATCCACTCATTACGGTATCCATCAATACCAGTACCTTGCCAACCAAAAATAAGTCACGGTCCATATCAATTGCAGACCAAGACACAATTTGCAACCATATACATTACAATATATATACTTACGAGGAAAAGTGTAGGTGTGGCTGTAAAGACTGTACAGTTATGTAGAAATGTGTGTGCACCCATTTTGGGTCTCCCATTTAAAGATGTTTTTGGGAAAAGTGAAGATCATGAGTTTTTCAATACCTCACAGTACTATGAGGGACAGCGCTCGGCAGAGGAATATCTTTAAATGGGGTGTGTAAGGACAGAGAGTATCCCCTAACCGAAGATGCTGCCTCCATATATCCCACAACACTTGTGTTAAGCTGTGGGATATATCACCACAAAGCCTTAATTTTACTACCTTAAACTATACCCAATCTATCAACATATGCGTCTAATCGATTTTTAAACATGTTTATAAACGTCCTACTAATTACTTCTATCGGCAAACTATTCCAGCTATTTACTATTCTATGCGTAAAAACGTTTTTGGTAACTGTTGTCTCGAACCTTCTACTTGTCAACCTACACCCGTTACTCTCTAGTCCTATTATATTGAGATACTTCGAAAAAGCTATCTCTATCTACGTTATCGAACCCATTCATAATTTATAAAACCTGGATTAGATCACCTCTTAGCCTCCTAGTCTCGAGTGTAGTCAATTTTAACTCCTTAAGTCTATCCTCGTACGACTTTGACCTAAGCAACGGAATCATCTCAGTTGCTCGTCTTTGAACTCTTTCGATTTTGTCTATATCTTTGCGCATATGCGGATTCCAAAATTGGACCGCTTACCCCAAATGCGGTCTAACTAATGATTTATAAAGAGGAACTATAATATCGCGCGATTTGTACTCAAAATTCCGAGCTATAAAACCTAACACTTTGTTCACCTTATTGACCGCTGCTGTACTTTGTATCGCTACTTTTAAATCACCAGTGACTATAACTCCTAAATCTTTTTCCTTCTCTACGCTTGTTAAATCTTTCCCTGACATACTATACGCAAAATTACCGTTACGCGAACCTATATGCCCAATTTTGCACTTATCGACGTTAAATCTCATTTGCCATG
Source organism: Bathynomus jamesi (assembly GCA_023014485.1). Classification (NCBI taxonomy): domain Eukaryota; kingdom Metazoa; phylum Arthropoda; class Malacostraca; order Isopoda; family Cirolanidae; genus Bathynomus; species Bathynomus jamesi. The sequence continues at coordinate 479,873 of JAJOZX010003099.1, read as the reverse complement.
TGACTGACCAATCAACGATTTTATTCAGATCTTCCTGGATTTTACCTGTATCTTCGTCATTAATCGCCCTACCACCCAGCTTCGTGTCATCCGCAAACTTTGAGACTGTACTGAATAGGCCGACATCTAAATCGTTAATACATATAAAAAAAAGCAAGGTGCCCAATACAGAACCCTGAGGAACGCCACTCGCTACATTAGCCCAACACGACTCCGCTCCATCAAGGACCACCCTCTGTTTCCTACCTCGCAACCACTCTTCTAGCCAATTTATTACTACACCCCTGATTCCATGAGCTTTAGTTTTTTCAATGAGTCTTTTGTGCGGTACGGTGTCAAACGCTTTTTGAAAATCTAAATACACTACATCAACCGCCCGATGACTATCGTAAACGTCAACCACGCTTTGAGAAAATTCTAAAAGATTAGTTAAGCAAGATTTGTTTCGCCTAAAACCGTGCTGCGTATTTCTAACTAAGTTGTACAATTCTAAGTATTAGACTATACGATCCCTAATCATTGATTCCAGTAGCTAACCTACAACAGACGTTAGACTGATTGGCCTACAATTTCCCGCCGCACCTTTATCGCCTTTCTTAAAGATAGGTGTTACGTTTGCTAACTTGAAATTATCTGCTACGCACCCCTCAGAAATAGACGCATTAAAAATCTTTGTTAGCGGCAAAACACTGCTATCTTTTAATTCTTTTAGTTGTATGGATATATGGAATTCGGCCCCGGTGATTTACGCGTTTACATTTTATCAATATATCGGATTACCCCCCCTTCACGAGCCACAATATTATCCAAAATATTACTTTATCAGAAGGTATTATGTCTATGACCGTAGGGATATTCGTTACATCTTCTATAGTAAAAACTGACGTCAAAAATTCGTTTAGCAAGGTAGCCATTTCCTTGTTTTCAGAAACTAGATCTCCGTTTACATTTTTGAACGGCCCCAAGACACATTTTACTGGATTTCTATTGTTGACGTATTGAAAGAATCGCTTGGGGTTTTCTTTACCGTCACGAGCTATGGAGATTTCAAATTCGCGCTTGGACTTTTTTATTACACTTTTCGCCTCACGCCTTAGAGATATGTAGTTGTTTCGTAACAACAAATTGTCTTTATCACACTTATGTAGCCTATAATCCCTATTTCTACTCTTTATAATGTCTCCTACTCTAGAAGTAAACCACAAGGGCTGGTTGTTTACTTTCGCACGCTTAATTTTGTACGGTACACATTCCTCATTTATAGTCCTAAATACTGTTTCGAACGATTCCCACATTAGTTTTGCGTTGGAGTTCTCCATTACGTTTTCCCAATTGACGTGTGACAATTTATCTCAAAATTTACAACAGTCTGCGTGCTGGAAGTTAGGAATTTTAGTCGAGTTAGTTGGTTTCGAGTGACTTACTGAGAGGACGAACTACCATATTGTGATCGCTATTGCTTAACGGTTCTATTACTTGAAGATCAGAAATTAGCCTATCATCCGTAGGTATTACTAAATCTAAAATACTGTCCAACATCGTAGGTTCCCCAACCTTTTGAATAAGAAAGCTATCCTCGAGAAAATTAACTAAACGATTACCTTCCGCGTCTCCTTGCATTGTATCATAATTCACGTTGGCGCAATTAAAGTCACCCATAACTAAAGCCTGCTCACTACCGATTATTCTCTTTAGTTCACGATATAACGCTTCGTCCGTATCAGCTGTTTGATTAGGGGGCCTATATATAACAGCAACAAGAAGTTTGAAATCGTTCAATTTAAGTTCTGCTATAGTCGAATCTATCGGTTCTGGAATTGTGTGCTTTACTTCTTTAACGTTCGCAATATTATCTTTGATATACAACATAGCACCGCCTCCTCGCCTATCTATTCTGTTTTTAACAAAAAGTCTATAACCTTTAATTTGATACTCCCCTACCAAGTCACGTGTTTCAGTGCTAAGCTACGATGCATTTATCGCAATTACATCATAGTCTTTACAAGCAATTAAAGAAAAAAATTCGTGTATTTTATTTCGTAGACTGCGAGCATTTAAGGATAGAACCTTGAAATTGTTTGTAATTGCGACACCTTCGCGAGCGCAGGTAAAATTTGTGGAATTTACGCTGGGACCGTTCGAGTTACGGCAGCCTGAAAAGAAGAGACAGTATTATGAAATAGTCTTCCTAAACGCGCAGCTCCAACGTCATTAAGATGAAGTCCATCTCCGAGGAACAAGTCCATCCTGCCGTAGAAACTGTTCCAAAAATTCGCAAAATGCACTCCTTCCTGTTGGCAAAGAGACTTTAGGTTATTGTTAATATAGGTCACCTTGCTGTAGAAATCGTTACGTTGGATAATTCGAGGAAGTATACCTGTTAAAACAATCTTATTAGTTTTCACCTTTAGTCGCTCTAGTAAGTCCCTGTACCTAGCCAGCTGTTCTTCCGATCTAGAATTTAAAACGTTATTAGTACCGACATGAATAACATACGTTGTGTCCTCGGCGGTACCGTCTGTAAAATGGTCAACACTATTAGTTATATCCTCCACCCTTGCACCAGGGTAGCAGTAACGGCACCTACGACGAGGGTTTCTCCTACAGAATTCCTCGAGCTGCCCTCGAACAATGTAATCGCCAACAAGTCGTATTTCCGGTTCATCAGCATCACCGAAACCTAAAACAGAAAACTTATTGTTTGTTATTACTGGTAGACAAGTCTTAGGTTTTATTAATGGGGCTCAATTACGCACTCAAACGAAGGGTTGGGAACTAGGAGAAGAGAGAGGGATATTAGTACTATTTATATTATTAGTAGAAACTGAGGCAGGAGGGGTCGTAACTGGAGTCTCAAGGGATTCTAGTTTTGTCGTCAGGAGCATCACGCTTTCGTGAAGCCTCACTCTGGCCTCCCTCTCACGCTCTAACTCGTTCCTCAGGGCTTCCATGCTTGAGCACCACCTGCAAATTAACTGTTCATTATTAATAGCCATTGTAAACGCGTTAGCGGCAAATTTCCATTCACAGCGACTGCAAGTATTTGACGGGGGTGCCATGCTTTTAATTAGTTAAAAAAAAAAAAAAAACGAGCGTTTGGAAATTAATAAATTACAACGTACAGTAGGTCTGCCGCGTTCTTGAAACGCAGAAACAGGTTCTTGTAACACAAATTTATACTAAATGAATATAATGAAAGATCTGTAAAAGAGAGTGAAAGATCTATATATATATATATATATATATACATATTGATGGATACCGTAATGAAATTGACTAGATTCTTTGGATCTGATATATTTGCATGTCGGTAATAAATATATATATAGTGTAACATATTTGTGGATAGTAGTCTATTATGACTTGATCATCTGGATCCAGAGATTCTATTTTTACTTTTAAATTGATATTTGATTAGTTTTAAATTGATAATTATTTAGTTTTGTAAAAATTGGTCGTTGCCAATGTAGAGGCAGTTTTTACATAGTGGAGCCACCTCGATGGGCCGAAGTGGCCCCTAGTTTGCCTACTATAAAAATTTCTTATGTTCTATATTCTTTGTGGTTCGGAACCCACGTAAAATTGTAGGTCCCCTCCGCCACCACGGAGGACATGCACAATACACAATTACGACCGCAGTTAGGTAGACCAGCCATGAGTGGATCCTAGGGTCTTTGTTGGTTTGAAACATTTTAACATTACTGTATAACATTATAACAAGATATATATAGGAGGAGAGGCTTGGACTCTCGGCCGCGCCGTAAATTTTATATATGTCATAACAATGAAAGCGGCGTAACACGCCGTGAGTAAAAGCGAGAATAAGAAGGGTCCCCCTTCCCCGTCGCTCGCTCGCTCTGTGGCTAGCAGCAGCAGCAGCAGCAGCAGCAGCAGCAGCAGCAGTAGCGATGGTAGGAGATAGTGAATTCCCACCGATGGTGCATTTTTACTAAGTATCTATCTGGTTGATCCTGTCAGTAATCAAATGTCATATGCTTATCTTACCTATATATATATATATATATATATATATCGTGACCCGACAATTCAGCGCAGGACAATTCAGCGCCGACAATTCAGCGCCGACAATTCAGCGCCGACAATTCAGCGCAAGATAATTCAGCGCAAAGACAATTCAGCGCAAAGACAATTCAGCGCAAGACAATTCAGCGCGAAAATACCAACAAAGAAGAAGAAAGAACAAATCCAGAGGGAAGAGAGGCTTGCAACTGTTAGGTTAGGTTAGGTTAGGTTAGGTTAGGTTAGGTCTCTAGTTTTTGAAATAAAATCTTAATTTTAACAATTCTAACAAATTTTGTTTTTTTAAATAAAATTTTAATAATTATACTCCTTTGAATTTTATCTCCGATTTGTCACTCCTTCGTTATGTCACTCCTTCGTTACGGTATTTATGTCACTCCTTTGTTATGTCACTCCTTTGAAATGTCACTCCTTCGATACAGACCCAATTTAGCATATATAAAAATATACAAATTTTTCTCTTTTTCATTTATTGCGATTTATTTTTATTATTTTTAACTAAACTTTTAACTGTACTGACTTACGCTGAATTGTCGGCGCTGAATTGTCTTTGCGCTGAATTGTCTTTGCGCTGAATTGTCGGCGCTGAATTGTCCTGCGCTGAATTGTCGGTGCTCCTATATATATATATATATATATATATATATATATGACGAATGAAACCACGAAGGAGAGGAAACACAAAAAGGTGCTCAAGCGCTTTCGTCTAATGACATCCACAGGAACACTGAAGTACATAAAAGGTTACGGCCTATATATAGGTTATAGAAAGAAAAAAAATAAATAACATACATACACACCAACATATATATATATATATATATATACATACATATCTACACACATACATATATATATATATATATATATATATATATATATATATATATATATATGCAATAAACGGAGAAGTAAAAATAAAAATTAAAAATTAAAAATTAGAGGATTAACAAAGAGGCAAACAGATTTGTAAGGAAAAATATCGATTTTTAGCACAAGATCAAATGAATTATAAAAATACAAATTTATACTGGAAATCTGCCCGGGTTTTAACACTGCCTTTTAGAGTCAAGTTTCGATATATATAAAAATAAAATGAAGCTTAAAAGTTAATAAAGTAGCGTACAAGTTTACCAAAGATTTAGCGTCCTACCCTTTTTATCTAAATTTGTTTTGAAGGAATTCAAAACAACAGGATCGAGTTGAAAAAGACCTTTGCTTATGTTGAAGTTATTTGAAAGTTGGATAATGGCAGACTCAAGAATATTTCTATTGACAATGTTGCTAGAATGAAATAAAACTGAAGCATTATTCCAATCAATACAGTGGGATAACTCTGACAAATGGACAAAAAGAGCACTGGACAACTGTCCTGTTCTAACGGAATGTTGATGCTGTTTTATACGTGTGTGCAAATCCTTTCCCGTCTGACCTATGTAAAAGGAATCACATTGTTTACACCCAATTTTATAGATGCCTGAATTATTGGTAGGGCTATTTTTTACTATGATATTTTTCACAATATTGTAATATGAAAATACTACATTAATATCCAAAAGTTTAAGTACATTAGCAATGCCTAAAAAGCCCGGGAAAAATGGAAGTACTAAAATATTTTTTGACAAAGTACGAGTGTTATTATTGACACGATAGAAAGTTCGTTTTGCCTTGTTGAGACAAGATTCCATAAACGCAGATGGGTAACAGATCACTTCCAATACCGTTGATTTTTTCCAATTCGGCATCGATGTATTCCGGACTGGCGATCCTAAGGGCGCGGAGAAACATTGATGAAAAAATGGCCTTCTTAGTGGGGGTGTCATGTCCCGAGTAAAAGTGTACGTAGGACAAATTGTTTGTTGTTTTCCGATAGATACTAAACTTAAAACCTGAGCTTTCCCTATGTACCCGCACATCCAAAAATGGGATTGAATTGTCTTGTTCCACTTCTAAAGTAAACTTAATGGAGGGGACTTGATCATTTAACTGAAGGAGGAAGTTATCCAGGTCACGATTCATGGGCCAGATACACAAAATATCGTCGACGTACCGCAACCAAGGGATGCCAACCCCCAGGATTCTCGGAATGTAAGTAATTTCGAAAAACTCCATATAAATATTGGAGAGGAGGGGCGATAAGGGGTTGCCCATAGCCATCCCAAACACTTGTTGATAATACTCGTTATTGAAAGTGAATTTACAGTCTTTGATGTAAAGCTTAATAAGTTCCAAAACAATGTGTGAAGGTAGTGGCAGGTCATACTTATGTAATTCTTGGGAGAGAAAGTCAAGCATATCATCAATCGGCACTTTTGTAAACAATGAACAAACGTCAAAACTGATCAATCTATCGTTAGTTTCAGTACGTGAATTATTCAATTTTTCAGTAAGATCCATGGAATTTTTTACATGTGAATCAGAGATAGTTCCGAGAATGGGGGACAAGACTTTGACAAGCCATTTGGATAGTTTATAAGTAATAGAGCCCACCGAGCTAATAATAGGGCGCATAGGGTTGCCAGGTTTGTGGGTTTTAATAAGACCGTAAAGGTAGGGCAGAGAAGGTGAAGTGGACATGAAAAGCGGAATTAAGTCCTTATGATCTTTGAGAATGCGTTTCAAGCCACTATTAAATGATTTGATGACGTCATCCTGCGGGTTCTTCCTAAGTTTGCTGTATGTGGCGGGGTCCTGGAGAGGCTCGTTCATCTTTCCGATGTAGTCCACTTTGTCCATAATAACTATGGTGTTAGCCTTGTCTGCTTTAGTAATATGGAGCTCCCCATCTTTTTTTAATTGTGAGAGGCCATCGCTCGCGAAAACGTTTAGGAAAGTTATCTTCGTAATTACCATTCGCCGCACTATAAACGAGGCCTTCAACTATGTTAAACAAATACTGAGGGAGATTACACTGTTTTTCAAAACACGCGAGACTGTAACAAATTTGTAAAGCCGAAGGTTTTTTAACAATAAAAAAGGACATACCATATTGAAGGGCACTTTTTGCATCGTCACTAATGTTTTTCGAAGAAAGGTTCAATACACACTTTGAGCTTGCTTTTTTACTCCACTGACTATTTCGAATGAGACTTTTAATTTTCCGATCCAAAATGTTACGAAGTGAAGTAGTTCTCCGACGCAACTCGTTGTAAATTTCATCAAACAAAGGTTGGATCCACGGTTGGGGAATAACGGTTACAAAATTATGTTTGGCGATGTTTAAATTTTTGAAGGCGGACCACTCATTTTGTCTGGTGACTTCAATATGTTTCTTTAAAATTAATCTGCTGAAGTTGTTGAACGGATGGTCGTCAATTTGTCTGAGGCGAATCGGAAGCAGGGATTTGGGAAGAACTTGCTCCTCTAGACAGTTAGTAAGAAACTTTCGTCGGATACGAATTGCATGCCCCTTCATTAATGTAGAAGAAAACACGGACACAAACGGAGACAAGAGAGGGAACAGCCCCTTCTACATTAATGAAGGGGTATGCAATTCGTATCCGACGAAAGTTTCTTACTAACTGTCTAGAGGAGCAAGTTCTTCCCAAATCCCTGCTTCCGATTACATAGGTCAGACGGGAAAGGATTTGCACACACGTATAAAACAGCATCAATATTCCGTTAGAACAGGACAGTTGTCCAGTGCTCTTTTTGTCCATTTGTCAGAGTTATCCCACTGTATTGATTGGAATAATGCTTCAGTTTTATTTCATTCTAGCAACATTGTCAATAGAAATATTCTTGAGTCTGCCATTATCCAACTTTCAAATAACTTCAACATAAGCAAAGGTCTTTTTCAACTCGATCCTGTTGTTTTGAATTCCTTCAAAACAAATTTAGATAAAAAGGGTAGGACGCTAAATCTTTGGTAAACTTGTACGCTACTTTATTAACTTTTAAGCTTCATTTTATTTTTATATATATCGAAACTTGACTCTAAAAGGCAGTGTTAAAACCCGGGCAGATTTCCAGTATAAATTTGTATTTTTATAATTCATTTGATCTTGTGCTAAAAATCGATATTTTTCCTTACAAATCTGTTTGCCTCTTTGTTAATCCTCTAATTTTTAATTTTTCATTTTTATTTTTACTTCTCCGTTTATTGCATATATATATATATATATATATATATATATATATATATATATATATATATATATATATATATATATGTATGTGTGTAGATATGTATGTATATATATATATATATATATATGTTTGTGTGTATGTATGTTATTTATTTATTTTTTCTTTCTGTAACCTATATATAGGCCGTAACCTTTTATGTACTTCAGTGTTCCTGAGGATGTCATTAGACGAAAGCGCTTGAGCACCTTTTTGTGTTTCCTTTCCTTCGTGGTTTTATTCATCATAAATATTTTTCATGTGTTACTTTCGTGAAATAATTTTCATATATATATATATATATATATATATATATATATATATATATAAATATAATGTTATAATGTTTCAGACCATCAAAGACCCTAGGATCCACTCATGGTTGGTCAACCTAACTGTGTTCGTAATTGTGTATTGTGCATGTCCTCCGTGGTGGGGGAGGGGACCTACAATTTTAAGTGGGTTCCGAACCACAAAGCCTTAATTTTACTACCTTAAACTATACCCAATCTATCAATATATGCGTCTAATCGATTTTTAAACATGTTTATAGACGTGCTACTAATTAATTCTACCGGCAAACTATTCCACCTTGCTAAACGAATTCTTTACGTTAGTTTTTACTATAGAAGATGTAACGAATATCCGTACGGTCATAGACATAATACCTTTTGATAATGGTAATATTTTGGATAATATTGTGGTTAGTGAAGGGGAAGTAATGCGATATATTGATAAAATGAAAACGCGTAAATCACCGGGGCCGGATTCCATATATCCCACACAACTAAAAGAATTAAAAGATAGCATTGTTGTGCCGCTAACAAAAATTTTTTAATGCGTCTATTTCTGAGGGGTGCGTACCAGATAATTTCAAGTTAGCAAACGTAACACCTATATTTAAGAAAGGCGATAAAGGTGCGGCGGGAAATTATAGGCCAATCAGCTTAACGTCTGTTGTAGGTAAGCTACTGGAATCAATAATTAGGGATCGTATAGTCGAACACTTAGAATTGCATATACTAGTTAGAAATACGCAGCACGGTTTTAGGCGAAACAAATCTTGCTTAACTAATCTTTTAGAATTTTTTCAAAGCGTGGTTGACGTTTACGATAGTCATCGGGCCGGTAGAAGTAATTAGTAGCACGTCTATAAACATGTTTAAAAATCGATTAGACGCATATGTTGATGGATTGGGTATAGTTTAAGGTCGTAAAAGTAAGAGTAGGATAAGATAGATTTTGATTCTCTTTTCATTAAAGATCACAATAACCAGACTAGAGGTCATAGTATGAAATTATTTAAGCCAAGATGTAGAACAAATTTAAGAAAACATAGTTTTACAAGTGCTGTGGGATATAGGGAGGCAGCATCTTGGGTTAGGGGATACTCTCTGTCCTTACACACCCCATTTAAAGAGATTCCTCTGCCGAACGGTACCCCCCATAATACTGTGTGGTATTGAAAAACTCATGATCTTCACTTGTCCCACAAACGCCTTTAAATGGAAACCCCTAATCGGTGCACACACATTTCTACATTACTGTACAGTCTTTACAGCCACATCTACACTTTTCCTCCTAATTATATATATTGTAATGTATATGGTTGTAAATTGTGACTTGGTCCGCAATTGATATGGACCGTGACTTATTTTTGGTTGGCAAGGTACTGGTGTTGATGGATACCGTAATGAAATTGACTGGATTCTTTGGATCTGATATATTTGCATGTCGGTTATAAATAGATATAGAGTGTAACATATTTGTGGATAGTAGTCTATTATGACTTCATCCTCTGTCTGGATCCAGAGATTCTATCTTTAGTTTTAAATTGATAATTATTTAGTTTTTTAAAAATTGGTTGTTGCCAATGTAAAAGCAGTTTTTACATAGTGGAGCCACCTCGATGGGCCGAAGTGGCCCCTAGTGTGCTCACTATAAAAATTTCATATGTTCTATGTTCTTTGTGGTTCGGAACCCACGTAAAATTGTAGGTCCTCTCCGCCATCACCGAGGACATGCACAATACACAATTACGAACACAGTTAGGTAGACCAGCCATGAGTGGATCCTAGGATCTTGGTACAATATATATATATATATATATATATAAATAAATGTGTATATATGTATGTATATATATATATATATATATGTAAAAATGAACAATGAATAATCCATATTCATTTTTACATAATGTTGTGCTGTTATGTAGTATAAATATTATTATTCAACCATATTCATCTATATGGACGTATAGATGAATATGGTTGAATAATAATATTTATACTACATTATCATGCGTTATGTTATATCATGTGTGTCATGTCCCATGTACTTGTGGTGTACGAATAACCATATATAATAATCATATATTAATACCATATATTATAACCATATATTATAACCATATATAATAACCATATATAATAACCATATATAAATATAAAAACACTGTAAGAATTGTAAATGACGTAATGTACTTTAATGAAACTATTTTAATTAAACGATCATAATTTAATATATAATGTAGTAATGTGCTTTAATGAAACTGTAATTAATGATAATAACTTGTAATGTACTTTAAATGGAAGTGTAATTAAACAATAATAAGTGAATATGAATTAATTGGTAATTGTAATCGTAATTGTAATGAACCAAAATTAATACGTACTCAGTCATGTACTCAAATTGTACTTATGTACTACTAAGAAATGATATCGCCTTCAGAAATGTAGACGGCGAAAAATACGATTATTTTATTTTTTTATTTTTTTTTTTTATTTGGAATCTTTCAAACATCTGATCATGTGTTTAAAAGGGGGGAAACTTAACCTTCAACTGCATTCCCCCAACATTTAGACTTATACGATAAATGTAATTGTAAAATTAACTTCACTTCAATACGGCTCTCTTCTTTGGTCACTACTACGAGACTCCCTTGTTAGCAGCCTCGCTGCGAGGAGTGGGCAGAGGCCCCTTGCCTCCTTAATTTTTAGATTCCGGCCTGAGCCATGCATGGTCGAAAGAGGTCGAACCTCTACCCCTGTAAATTCAGAGCACTACCTGTAAATTTTTTAGAAGTAAATTACAGTAAAATAAAGTCTTTATCTTCCCCATGGAGCCGTGCTCTCTTCAGAAAACTTAGTCATTAAAATCTCCCGATACGTTACAAGAAGAATCGGAGGAAACCCTCAGAGAATTTAATAAGCCTCTCAGAATCCTCCGTGCCACTAAAGAAGAACTCGGAGAGTCGTATAGAAGAAACTACTGCAAGTAACAGATCCGTTGAACCTCCCAACCAGAACCCCCGTCGATTCGAACCAACCCAGGGCCATAGACGGAGGGGTTAACATACATATATATATATATACACACATAAATAAATATATATATATCCATATATATATATATATATATATATATATATATATATATATATATATATATATATATATATATTTATTTATATTTATTTATATATATTTATTTATATATATGTAAAAATGAACAATGAATAATTCCTATATAATCCTTATAAAATCCTTATATGGATCCTTATATTCAATGTCTTCATACAGTACTTATGTTTGAATGGTTTCTATGTTCGAATATTCATTTTTACATGAGGAACCAAAGTCGCCTGATGCGAGTTTGGATAGAATTTCGATATTTGCTTTCTATTTTTGTAGTGTCACAACCATGCTCTCTACCATTTCTATGGTTTACTCGTATCCATATTTCCATTTTTCATTTGTTAGAGAATTTATTATACTTAATTATTGTTGTCTTGCATCTAACACCCATCCCTAAATTTTATTAGATTATGCGTACATATTGCATGTGGCATGATTTGAACCCTTGTTTGTACTTCTTTATTCATTACTGTATCTCTCTAATTCATCTCTTCTAAATTCTCCCGATAATGACTTGTACTGTACGTCAAATTAAATAACTATGGCGTATTAATTATGAATTGACGTATGGCATAAGTTGAATAACTATGACGTCATAAAGTAACTTAATTCTCTTCACGTTTTCCATACCGTGAATACTGAATCACGTATTTAGTATGTGGATATCTTTCATAGTCAATGTATGGTAAATTCTTTAACATAATAATAAAAACTTTACACTCTATAGTCATTATTTATGTTGTTCATTCATACATCCATATCTTATCTCGACCGTTATCTTTTATTACTTGTATTAATTATTCATTCATCGACCTACCTATTGTCTACCTATTGTCAAACTATTGTGCGACTACCAATATGTGTACAATACTTTGTGCATTCGTACATGAACCCTGATGATCATGATCACGTACATATGGTAGGGCAGCTAAACAAGTTGAAGTGGACAATCCGGACAAAAGCACCAAACTTTCCCTACTTGTATATTTTGGACCAACAATTAAAAATATCCCCGGAACCACCTTCAGAGACCATTACTTGGCCGCCATATTGGACTTCAAGATGGCCGCCATAGACAAAATGGAATTTCTGATATAAGTTTCAATAGAGAATTCCCTTGGCATGTTTGGCATCAAACTATATGTTTTTTGGCATGATCAGATCAATAAAACAACTTTTAAGCTGATCAGAAGTATGTTTACTGCAGAAATCACACTTCGTACAACATTACAGTGAAAATCGTGAATATTTTAACACAAAAACCATGTTCAAGAAAACCATGTTTAAGAAAAATCAACGAAACTATAACAATTGAAGATTTCACCCACCAAAAAGTAGACCTTTAGCTCTATAACTGAATGTGGGAGAGGAAAATTGGCAAAATATGTGCATTTTAAAAAATGAAATTCTACAAAGGTCAAAATGCTACCCTTTCATATTTGCACAATTTTCATGCATTATTCGTGGTTCTATAGAAAACTTGTATTAACAACATTTGTAGAGTAAGGGCAGGGCTATTAAATGGGCACCATAAAATGGAAATATCTTGGTATTTAGCATTGCAATGCCTACTGTCCCAACTCACCCCGCTCGACGCTATATGTTAAACTGCACAGTTGCAGCTACACAGTTCTGTACACTTCCACCTGGCCTTCTTGCAAGCACACCTGGTGCCACATCCACTCTTGCTCTTGCAGCCGCATTTGACCAATTCGCTGCAAGCTTTAGATGCTACTGGTCTTGTGGTCCAAACTGGTGTCCATGACTGGGACTCTTCGCTAAAGGTCCATCCCCATCCTTCAGGAGTTGGAAGATTCTGTTCACTTCTCTCACAGGTCGACCATATTCCTCCCTGGTATGTGACCCTCCTGGTGTGTTGGAGAAGAGCATCCTGAGTTGGTGGGATAGTCTCCATAGCTTTTCCCTTCTGACAGAACATGACCTTTCTTGCCTCATCTACACGTTCAATGTCACTGGTGTTGTCATAGAGGACAACTGTGTACCGTTCAAGAAGCTTGAAGTGGGGAGTTTCGGCGTCAACATCTGCAAATGGATTTCGTGCCATGAATGTGAATGCTTGTGTTACCTCAGGGTAATGGTGCCATGCTGCCCATGCCGTATTCTTGCCCCTTCCGTAAAAGGATGATGTTGTATCACATCCCGTGAAGCAGTGAAACAGTGGTAGGGATGTGCATCTCTCTTCACCCAAAGAGGCACAGATTGTGTTAATATGATGGTAAGTGAAGTTTTTCCCAGTGCCAAAACCAACCCAAATATTTACTTCAGATCTTATGGACGTCAAGTGATGGAATTTTCCTATTAGAATGACAATAACATCCGTGTCTACAGTTCTGATCATGCAGTTAATGTGCCCTTCCTTTATTGCATCTTGAAGATGAATGAACAGTCTAGTGTCTGCCTCCTCATGGTCGCATCTTGGCATTGTGCGGTCGGCCCCATTGATGATGACTTCAGGTCCTGATGTAATAACAACTTCTTTGTTGTTAGGAACTTCCATTGCAGCAACCTTGTCTGATAGGAAAGCGAACAGTTCTTGCTTGTTTCTAGAGTCTCGAAGGAAGTCATGCCAATTTAGGGGTAATTTGGTTTTTCCTTCAACCTTTCTTCTGATTCCTTTTCCCCGTTTTTCTCTGGTAGTCTCTTTTATGGTGCTTGCAGTGTAGGTATCCCAGACGATGTCAATTCGCTGGCAAGTTTCTAACTGTTTGATGAGATAAGGGACGAATACACGATCTGCATACTCTTCAAAGTTGGTAACACCTGCAGTAGACAGCAAATGGACGATGGCAGCTCCATCAAGAAGTTTCACATCAAAAGGATCTGGAGGGTTGTCCTTGTTTTCAAATGTAATGATTTTCAGTAGGTCAGCGTGGTATGCTGACCATGATGTAACATCACCCTTCCCTATCGTGTCTTTCTCCAAGATCCTGAACGCTTCTTTCATCCACTCCTTTTCCTGGAAACATGCTTCATGTTAGTGTCCCTCAATAGGGTCAGACACATTAGACAACTTCAGGACTTCTACCTTGGTTTTGTCCATTGCAACAGCTGGTACAATTGAGTAGGACATGAGTAACTCCAAGTCCTTTGAACCTAGAGAAGGTAGCACAAGATCACCTTGTTTGGTTCCACAGTTTGAGACAGTTGGGAACTGAAACAGACTAATCCCTGTACCATGAAATGATCCAACGGCAGTTGCACTAGATGGGTTGTAATCCAGATTGTCAAGTGTCCCAACAATAAATGGTCCATGACGAAACTGAGCTGGTACAACCACTCCTTTGGTCTTGAAGTTCTGGCACACTGCTGTTGCAAGTTGGCTTTCGACTTGAAGAATTCGGTCATAACTCACACTGAGACCCAATTCATATAGTTGTGTAATTAATGATTTTGACCGAATTTCAGTATGAATTTTCAGACCAAGATACAGAGGCAATGGTGGTTCTCTTTCCAAAGAATGGCGAACCTTAGATGATGATGTATGCTTGTTCCTAAAATTAAAAAGGATAAGTTGCGAGACAGTGAGAGTTGCAGGGGAGTCTTCTGGTGTTTGGTCCTTCACGTCAGCACCATTTGTGATCATAGATATAAGGGTTTTCAAGGTTGTAGACACCGATTCCTGTTGACAACCAGATGAAAAGGCACCTGCAAACTTGAATCCAGTAAAGTTGACGATTTCCTTGCGTATGATTCTAGCAGCTTTTGCAAGAATCATAGTATCTCCTTCAAAATTCTGTCTATTTGTCTCTCTGAGCATTTCCTGAATTCCCTGCTGAAAAACTAAGATTTTGTTCTTGCCATCACTCACTTCCTGGGCATATGGGAAATACTCCAGAATCTTCTCTCTGAATCGTCTCTGTTCATTTCCTTATTAATACCTAAGTCCCGAAGTCTTTTTGATACAGATCAAATAGCACAGAAAACTTCATTTGAAAGATTCCTTCTTCCACGCAATTTTCTACATGATTAACGACCTCAACTATTGCCTTTGCTTTCATCAAGTTTTCTTCATAGCCTTCTTCCTTGCTCTGTTTTTGTCTCAAAAGTGAGCGGTAACGGTTCCGATAAAATGTCAAGCATTGCAGATGATACTTGGCTTCAATGGCCATGAGATCACCACCTCCTATTCTAGACATTAGTTCTGTGTCACTGAGTTCTGTAGCCATCATTCGTAAATTGACGTCAGCGCCAAATGTACTGAATTCGTGAAGATGCCCATGTGTTTGTTGACAAAACACACAAGTTGCTTTGTCCATAGGATGCCGCTGAACCCGCTTCCCCGTAGATGAACTGGTTTCACCTTCATCCGCCCTTTCTCTCTTTTTGTAGCCCTTTCAAGCTTTTCTTTACTAAATTTAACATGGCATGACTTGTGCCACACAGCTTTATTCTGAACCAGATCTTCAACAGTCACCTCTTCATTGAAAAGAAGAGGAACTGGTAGTCTTCCAAGATTCTTGAATGCGTTGACATTCTCCATAAATGTTGCATATGCTTCAGTTTTTTTACCACTCACAACATTGAGTGGACATTTAAGAGTCTCACCTTTGCTCTCTTGACAAACCATGCATTTGCTCCAATCCATGTTCACAAATCACCTGCAAAACAGAAAAGCACATATTATATAGTTATATTATTAAATATTTTACATTAAATAAACATTTAAGGGTAATTCTGATTATTTTATAGCAATCCTGGCATCGAAATATGTAGGTTTAGGGACTATTTATTTACAATTACTCCTCACAATAGTTTGTTGATTTCTAGCTGGCAGCCATCTTGGATTTCCAAAATGGCAGCCAAGATAGGGTTGTGCGTCTTGGTTCCGGGGAAAAATTGGTGGCTAAGGTCCTGAACAACATTTGAGCAAGTTTGGTGCTTTTGTCCAGAATGTCCACTTACTTCAAAAATCAGGGTCAAAGCTACTGCACTAATAGTTACGTACATGTAAATACGTCCACATGTATTCCTTTTACTTTTTCTTTTAATTATTTCACTTCTCGCAAGATATTCATAAATTCTTATACGAATGTTCGAATTCCGCTGACAGCAGCAAAAAGCGAGTTCTTCTGAAGTGAAAATCTTCTCTCTTGTTGCTTCTAATCATAGAACATTTTTATGTGTGTCATTTTATATATATATATATATATATATATATATATACCGTATGTGCCCATGTACTTTGTGTTATATTCGTAACATCTTAATTGTCCATAAATATGAAACACTGTAAAAACAAAACAAAGCTATAGTTAACTGTTCAATTGAAATTAACTGTAATATTTTAATATAATGTAATTAATGTACTTTAA
This sequence comes from Bathynomus jamesi, assembly GCA_023014485.1. Taxonomy (NCBI): domain Eukaryota; kingdom Metazoa; phylum Arthropoda; class Malacostraca; order Isopoda; family Cirolanidae; genus Bathynomus; species Bathynomus jamesi. Next base: position 462,955 of record JAJOZX010003099.1, on the reverse strand, counting down.
TGAAACTGTAATTGACGATAATTAGTGAATGTGAATTAATTCGTAATTATAATCATAGTTGTAGTAAACCAAAATTACAATGTACTTAATAATGTACTTAGATTATACTCAATGTACTACACCGAAATTGTCGCCATTTAGGAATGTATACTCGGCGATATTACGATTATTATTTTTTTTTATTTATTTTTTCGTTTTATTTTGAAATCTTTCAAAATTCTGATATGTGTTTAAAGGGGGGAACTTAACCTTCAAATGCACTCCCCCAACATTTAGACTTATATGATGCTTGTATTTCTAAAATAAGAGACACTCCCTTGTTAGCAGCCTTTCAGCGAGGAGGAGCCCACCTCGAGGAGGACGAGGCCCTCCTCACTTTTAAATTCCGGCCTGAGCCATGGTCGAAAGAGGTCGAACCCCTCAGCCTGTAAATTAAACTTAGAGGCTGAGCATTACCTGTACATTTTAGCAGTAAAATACAGTAAAAGAAAGATTTTTATCTTTTCCTTCGAGCCGTGCTCTCGTCCGAGAACTCAGTCAATAAAGTAGAGAAAAATAATTTCCCGATACGTTATAAGAAGAATCGGTAAACCGTCAGATAATTTTATATATATATATATATATATATATATATATATTAGGGTGTCCCAAACTCATAGGGGGCCAAATTTCTTTTCGGGATACAAATCCGCTCGTGTTGCGCTCCCTGTAAAATTTCAGAGAGATCGAAGGAAATTTAAAGGTCCCGAACTTTGAACACTTTATTTCTCCTCTTAACTGAAAGGCAAATTAACTGAAATATTTCTCTCAAAAGTTCCATCACAAAGATGATTATACAAAATAAACATGTATTTTAATCTTAACACACAAACAACAATTTCAAAGCATCACATTTATGCATTTTAACTAAACACGTGTTTCATGAGATCCGTTTTTGTTCCCTTCCGGCTCACATTCCGTCGGTGTGAGTGGACAGTTCGAAGGAGGAACTGGAGGTCTTCTTCATCACGGCACAGAGGTTTGCTTGTGTATTTCTCAATGAGGGCGATGCCTCGCTCTGCTGCATCATTGACCACGATCAGTTCTGCTGTCGGCTCTTTGCCAGACGGTAGTTTTCGTCAGTAGGCCATGTTTCAGGGTCTTTGGTGAGGAACGTGGGCTCAACTTGGAGAAACTGGAGGAGTGTGGTAGATCGACTCGTCACCCACGGACTTAAACGGCCATCCACTTGCAGTCTCTTGCCTTGGACCCGTTTGAGCCCTTTCCCAGGGCGCTTTTACAGGTTAGCCGTCATGTTACGCTTTTCATTGTCGTCAACTCTGTCATCAAACAGTGCAAGACAGATTAAGTCCTCCGAGGTATACCACAGATGACGGAGCACAGCCCGGTAAGCTGTGTTTCCAACGTCCTTGTCAGGGTAACCTACAAGAAGATTGCACAGCCTAACGTCATTTTTGGGAGATTTGATGGCGATGGGAGCCTCTTGCCAGTGACGCACGTATACAAGGCAGGCTCACGAAGAGAGCCATACGGCGAACCCCTTGCAGTTCTTGGAGACGAAGTTCGGAGAACTGGGACTGCAGTAATGCTATTTTCAGGCAGTAAATACCTTTGGCCATCCATCTGGCCTGATGGTAAGCCCCTGGAGGCCGAAGCTTGTAACGTCCTACGTCGTCTCCGAGGTACAAGAGGCTCAGTCGAAGTAGTTCTTCATAATCCTCTCGAGGATGATTACCACTTCTTAGGGCATCGCGGAGATAGTCTATTACCTCAAGTCGCATTTGTGAAAGGCAAGCATTGTCATTTATGAAGGCTTTAGGCACCTCGTCCTTGTCAAATGCATCCAACTGACAGTGGTTCATTGATGGCCAGGCCTCCTTGAATCTCTTGAAAAGTGGGATTTGAGGACTTGGTGGTGTTCCTAGGCACACGACGAAGACATCCTTGAGAATCACTTCGTGAACGTGATGACGGCAAGCAAACCATAAAAGAGATCTTCCCAATGCCGCTTCCAAACGCGCACACGCACCTTGCACTATCCCTGTGTTTGATGCCGTCGTGTCAAACACCATGCCTATGATCTTGTCCTCAATTCCGACTAGGGTGAGCGCTTGATGGACTGCGCTTGCCATTTGCTGTCTTGTGCCGTCTATTATTTTCGGTGCTCCTAATAGCTCTTCCACACCATCCCCAGTCACCACAACAGCAATCCGATCGACTGACTTACCCTCCTGTTCGATGTCAGTGAGTATCTTTGTGTCTCAGTGGATCTGCAGTCGAGGTGGAAGCTGCTCGAGGTGGCCAATAACATTGGTCCCTATCATTGTACGGGCCTTTTGTCGGAAGCGGTGAACCGTGCTCTTTGATGGAACACTGTCAGGACCGAGAGCTAGGGATTTTGCAGTCGCAGCAAACGCTGATGTTGCCTGTCGAACAGAAAGGCCCTCGCGATCCCAAGTTGCTGCCAGGTCAAGATCACTCAGACTTTCTTTTAGTCTGTCATGTTTGGGAGCTTTCGAAGGTTTAAGTCCACAAGTGACGGCTTCGTTTCCACTGTCAGCTGACGATGTGCTAGAACTGCTGTCGGTAGCCTCTTCTGTGACTCCTACAGCTAGAGCCTCCTCCGTTTGACGCCGGTGTGCCCGCTCAAGAGCTCTTTCCCTTTCCTGTCTTTTCATTGTGGCTGCATTATATTTTCTATCTTCACCTCCCATGTAACTCGTATGTCGATCTGCCCTTTGGGAAATGAGGAATTCCTTGTATTCAAGAGGGATATCTCCCCGATCCAGAACGTCTGAGCGGGCGACATCAAAAATATCCTCCATATCAGCCAAGAATACATCCCGCTGCATATTGTAAGTCATTCCAGTCTTGTTCTTGTTTTTATGCAAATTTCGATACCTCTAAACCAAAGCTTTCAGTTTAGGCGAAGCATGAACGGAGGTTGTTGCCAGATTCGAGTTGGCTCTAGCCCAGATTTCTAATACAGCCGATATTACAGCCTTGACACTGTTGGAATCTGTCTTCTTTTGGTCGCGGTGATGGTAGAAGAAAAGGAGCAACACGTCCATATTACTTGGTAATCGAGATTTAGCCAGCTCTGCATTCGGAGACCTCTCAAGAAGCCACAACTTGATGTTTGATCTTGTCAACACCATAATGATCAATTCTGAAACCAAAAAAAGGTCATCAAACGTCGGGACCTCTAAATATCATCTGATTGAGTTGAAAATCACACAGCCAATGCTTTAGCCCAAACCACATCCGGGCATGACACGAGTGGTCAGGTCGTCTTAAGAAAAAAAATTGGGACACCCTATATATATATATATATATATATATATATATATATATATATATATATATATATATATATATATATATTGAAGCTATACAAAGGACTTTTACGTCTAAGATAGAAGAAACGGAAGGTGAAGACAACTGGTCTGGACTACAATCCCTGGAACTCTACTCTCTTGAAAGAAGGCGCGAGCGGTACAAAATAATATACATATGGAAAATACTTGAGGGCTCTGTCCCTAACCTCAGAAATGAAATAGAAACAAACTGGAATGAGAGAAGAGGCAGATTTTGTACGGTCCCAGCTGGGATGGGACAAGGGGCCATGAAAACGAGGATGAAAAATACCCTCAGAATAGGGGGCCCAAAGCTTTTCAATGTCCTTCCAAAAGAGGTGAGGAATCTCCAGCACACCGACCTGAATTACTTCAAGAAACAGCTGGACAGATTCTTGTGCAAAGTCCCTGACTAGCCATGCGTGGCTGGCTACGAGGGAAGGAGGACATTAGAGAGCAATTCCCTCCTTCACCAAGTCCCGCAAATGAGGCGGGATCCTGCAGAGGGGTCGACCGCAGGTCGATCCTAAACAGTCTTTCAAACTCAACAAAAGTAACAAAAGTAAAAAATATATAAATATATGTAAAGGGTGTCCATAAATTATTCACCCCATTATAAGCCTTAATAAATTCGTTATTATAGGAGCTATTTTAAAACGGTTTGCGGCAATTAATAACATAACTCAAGAAATTTTTTCTTTATTTCGCAGAACACCCACAGGGGCACAATGGCGACAGTGAAGGAGAAAGCAATGTGTGTGCTATGGATGTGGGAAACCAAATCTCCAATTACTGTACAGAGACGTTTTCGGGAGGAATATCAGAAAACTCCACCAACAAAGCAATCACTCAAGCGATGGCTGAAACAATTTCAAGAAACTGGCAGTGTGCTACATCAGAAAGGAGCTGGAAGGCCTAGTGAGTCTGAAGATAAGATAGCAGGAATTCAGGAGGCGTTTATCCGAAGTCCTACAAAATCCATCCGCCGAGCAAGCCGAGAACTGCAAATATTGCGTTCAACAGTGCCTAAAATGGTTCACAAGAGGTTGAAACTTTATGCCTACAAATTGCAAACCTTGCAGAAACTTCTACCAAATGACAAACCCAAACGGGTACAGTTTGCTGTTGACATTCTTGACCGTATTAATGAAGATGAGCATTTTTTGAAGAATGTCGTTTTCAGTGATGAAGCGACATTCCATCTGTCTGGTAAAGTCAACAGACACAATTGCCGTGTATGGGGATCAGAAAATCCGCATGAATTTATTGAACACGAACGCAACAGTCCCAAGATAAACGTTTGGTGTGCTCTCTAACCGTGTGATTGGACCATTTTTCTTCCATGAGAACACTGTGAAGGCTACAAATTACCTAGATATGCTTAAATGGTATGCTGCACCTCAGCTTGAGGATATGCAGCTCCGTGTGTTCTTTCAGTAAAATGGGGCACCGCCACACTGGGGTTTAGAAGTGCGGAGGTTCCTCAATGAAAAGTTCCCTTCTCGTTGGATCTGGCGAGATGGCCCTATTCCATGGCCTCCTCGTTCCCCGGATATCATGCCCCTGGATTTCTTTTTATGGGGCTACACAAAGGACAGAGTGTATGCAAAGAAGGTTAATAACATCACAGAATTAAGACACCGGATTTGAAGAGACATTAGCTTCCATCACGCAGGACATGCTTCTTAATGTTTGGAACGAAATCATCTACCGCCTTGATGTTCTGCGTGCTACCAATCGGGCTCACGTGGAGGTTTACTGAATTAAAACAAAAATTTCTTGAGTTGTTATAAATTGCCGCAAACCGTTTTAAGATTGCTCCTATAATAACGAATTTATTAAGGCTTACAATGGGGTGAATAATTTATGGACACCCTGTATATAAATAAATATTTATTTATATAAATAAATATCTAAAAATATAAATAAATGTGTGTGTGTGTGTATATAAATAATATGCGTCTAGGAGAATTTGTCTTAAACAATTCGTCTAAAATACAATTTGTCTAAATCAATTTGTCTAAAACAATTTGTCTAAAATAGTTTGTCTAAAATCAATTTGTCTAATAACAATTTGTCTAAAATACAATTTGTCTAAAAATAATTTGTCTAAAATACAATTTGTCTAAACAAACAATTTAATATAATATAGCATACAAATTGGTGCCTGATGTACAATGCTATTTATTACTTGCCACGCCCCATCTTAAAAGGTTACCTCTTGTGCGGAATAGTACATCGAAATAGTTTGTCTAAAATAGTTTGTCTAAAAATAATTTGTCTAAAATACAATTTGACTAATAACTGAAGATAACTAGAAATGCATTTGTCTGCTTGATAAATTTGGAGTGAGGATGAAAAGATTGAAAATGGGTTGATTTTATTTCATAATATACCTAACCTAACCTAACCTAACCTAACCGGGTTATGGGTTCCGGGATAACTGATTTCGATGTACTATTCCGCACAAGAGGTAACCTTTTAAGATGGGGCGTGGCAAGTAATAAATAGCATTGTACATCAGGCAACAATTTGTATGCCATATTATATTAAATTGTTTGTTTAGACAAATTGTATTTTAGACAAATTATTTTTAGACAAATTGTATTTTAGACAAATTGTTATTAGACAAATTGATTTTAGACAAACTATTTTAGACAAATTGTTTTAGACAAATTGATTTAGACAAATTGTATTTTAGACGAATTGTTTTAGACAAACTCGCCTGATTCGAAATAATATATATATATATATATAATATATATATATATTTTTAAAGTTCGGGAAGAACCGATTCGCCTCTATTTAAAAGGGCATATCTCGGCCGGAAAAACAAAGAAAAAGTGAGAGGAAAGACAGAGGAAAAAGAAAGGGTAGAAGGGACAGTCGAAATGGAAAAAGACCAAGGATGACAAGGACTGCAGGGTCGAGCCCCATCATCCTTGGGTGCTAGGGCCGGGAGGGCGCACGTGAAACCTCCAGGAACAAGCACGTACAAACGAGCACAAAGAGCACTCAAGAGCACGAGCTTAGAACCCCCTTGCGGGGATATATATATATATATATATATATATAGATACACACAGACAGTGCATGGAACAAGGAACCCTTCTGGGGTAATTAAATCCACTATAGTCCGAATAAGTAATGGTAAATGAAAAATACCATAGTTTTTCTTTTTCATGATGCTAGCCCGACGTGGGCAACGGGTCACTCGCAAAGAGGTCCCATAAATATAGCTTCCCTCACCAGCTATCTGCAAAGCAGAGAGGAGGGAAGCTATATTTATGGGACCTCTTTGCGAGTGACCCGTTGCCCACGTCGGGCTAGCATCAGGAAAACGAAAAACTATGGTATTTCTCAATTACCATTACTTATTCGGACTATAGTGGATTTAATTTTCACAGAAGAGTTCCTTGTTCCATGCACGGTCTGTGTGTATCATAAAAAACTCAGGGGACCATTATGAGTTAATTCCCATATATATATGATACGCACAGACCGTGCATGGAACAAGGAACTCTTCTGGGATAATTAAATCCACTATAGTCCGAATAAGTAATGGTAAATGACAAATACCATAGTTTTTCTTTTTAATAATGCAAGCCCGACGTGGGCAACGGGTCTCTCGCAAAGAGGTCCCATAAATATAGCTTCCCTCACCAGCTATCTGCAAAGCAGACAGGATCCAGCTTTGGGACATGGATCTAGGGTTTAAAGCAACATAGCCCCACCACATTTAGAACCTCAATATAAGTAAAAGACTCGTTGCATTCACGTCGGATTGAATAAATCAAAGAAAAAGGGGTAACTATTATATTTTTAGCCAAAACCAAAACTTAAACCTCAACTGGAAGAATTGAGCGTCCACTTTTCAAGGCACATAACATGTCCGTTTCATGATGGAAATGAACTCAGAATGGTTCCTTGAGTTTTTTATGATACACACAGACAGTGCATGGAACAAGGAACTCTTCTGGGATAATTAAATCCACTATAGTCCGAATAAGTAACGGTAAATTCCTAATTTACCAAATATATATATAAATATATATATATATATATATATATATAAATAAATATATACGGTTCCAGAGTAAATTCCACAAATTTCCCCTGCGCTCGCGAACGTGTCGCAGTTACAAACAATTTGAAGGTTCTATCCCTAAATGCTCGTAGCCTACGAAATAAAATAAACGAATTTTTTTCTTTAATTGCTTGTAAAGACTATGATGTAATTGCGATAAATGAATCGTAGCTTAGCACTGAAACACGTGACTTTGTCGGGGAGTATCAAATTAAGGTTATAGACTTTTTGTTAAAAACAGAATAGGTAGGCGAGGAGGCGTGTTATGTTGTATATCAAGATAATATTGCGAACGTTATAGAAGTAAAGCACACAATTCCAGAACCGATAGATTCGACTATAGCAGAACTTAAATTGAACGATTTCAAACTTGTTGTTGCGGTTATATATAGGCCCCCTAATCAAACAGCTGATACGGACGAAGCGTTATATCGTGAACTAAAGAGAATAAGGTAGTGAGCAGGCTTTAGTTATGGGTGACTTTAATTGCGCCAACGTGAATTACGATACAATGCAGGGAGACGGAAGGTAATCGTTTAGTTAATTTTCTCGAGGATAGCTTTCTTATTCAAAAGGTTGGGAACCTACGAGGTTGGACAGTATTTTAGATTTAGTAATAACTACGGATGATAGGCTAATTACTGATCTTCAAGTAATAGAACCGTTAAGCAATAGCGATCACAATATGGTAGAGTTTGTCCTCTCAGTAAGTCACTCGAAACCAGCTAACTCGACAAAAATTCCAACTTCCAGCACGCAGGACTTTGTAAATTTCGAAATAATTGTCACACTTCAATTGGGAAAACGTAATGGGAACTCCAACGCAAACTAATGTGGGAATTTGAAACAGTATTTAGGACTATAAATGAGGAATGTGTACCGTACAAAATTAAGCGTGCGAAAGTAAAAACAAGCCTTGTGGTTTACTTCTGGAATAGGAGACATTATAAAGAGTAGAAATGGGGCTTATAGGCTGCATCAGTGTGATAAAAACAATTTGTGGTTAAGAAATAAACCACATATCTCTAAAGCGTGAAGCGAAAAGTGTAATAAAAAAGCCTAAGCGCGAATATCTCCATAGCTCTTGACGGTAAAGAAAACCCCAAGCGATTCTTTCAATACGTCAACAATAGAAATCCAGTAAAAAGTGTCTTGGAGCCGTTGAAAAATATAAATGGAGATCTAGTTTCTGAAAACAAGGAAATGGCTACCTTGCTAAACGAATTTTTTACGTCAGTTTTTACTATAGAAGATGTAACGAATATCCCTACGGTCATAGACAAAACACCATTTGATAATGGTAATATTTTGGATAATATTGTGGTTAGTGAAGGGGAGGTAATGCGACATATTGATAAAATGAAAACGCGTAAATCACCGGGGCCGGATTCCATATATCCCATACAACTTAAAGAATTAAAAGATAGCATTGTTGTGCCGCTAACAAAGATTTTTAATGCGTCTATTTCTGAGGGGTGCGTACCAGATAATTTTAAGTTAGCAAACGTAACACCTATCTTTAAGAAAGGCGATAAAGGTGCGGCGGGAAATTATAGGCCAATCAGTTTAACGTCTGTTGTAGGTAAGCTACTGGAATCAATAACACTGGCCAACAAAATGAAACTTTTTCTCATCACAAACATGATCACACTTTTCTTAATGCATTTCTCGCGCTGATTCCGAATCTGGTTTTATTCCTTTTCTAGCACGTATGGTTATATAGATACACTGGTTTTGATATTTTTAAGTTTTTGATATTGCTATAAGAAAATTTATGGATGTATAGATCACACTTAGGAATGCTAAACAACAAATACTTCAAATACCTTATTCAATGTACATACTTATAAATAAAGAATATATACATTATTTTATTAAAAGCGCTGTGAGTGTGATTTCCTTTTGTAAATTTGGCCTGGATTGTCACGATACAGCATGCAACAATGGTCCGCCATCATGCTTTCATTCCAATATCCTTGGTAGCGCTTCTCCATCATCTGAATATCTTGATGGAAGCGCTCTCCTTGCTCGTCACTCACTGCACCAAGGTCTTCAGGAAAGAAATCTAAGTGGGAATGCAGGAAGTGAATTTTTAACGACATTCGACACTCCATTTCTTTGAAGGCATCAAGGAGGTTCTTGACTCCATCCTTATACGCAGGTGACTTGTTGCTTCCAAGAAAGTTTTCACATATCCATTTGAACGCCAGCCAAGCCTTCAATTCCAGCGGACTTAGGACCTTTTCAAATTCAGTGTCATTCAAAACCTCCCTTATTTGTGGCCCAACAAAAATTCCTCCCTTCAATTTTGCTGCAGTAACCTTCGGAAATTTCCTTGAAAGGTATTGGAACCCTTCAGAATTGACATTACCCATTGCTTTAACAAAATTCTTCATTAAACCAAGTTTAATGTGAAGAGGTGGCACATAGATCTTTTGGGGATCCACTAAAGGGACAGACTGGACATTGCTTATCCCTGGGACATATGTATACCTAAGTGGCCAGTCACTTTTGGTGTAATGTTCTATAGTGGCGCGACTGTCCCACAGGCAAAGGAAACAACAAAATTTTGTGAATCCTGACTGCATACCCATAAGCATTCCTATAACTTTTAGATCTCCACAAACATTCCATTGATGACTGTCGTATTTGATTGCCTTAAGTAGTATATCCATATTGTCATATGTCTCTTTTAGATGGACGGAATGGGCAATGGGATGGATGGCATTATATTACCATTATGCAAAAGAACTGCTTTCAGGCTTCTCTGCGACGAATCAATAAAGAGGCGCCACTCAGATGCCACATACGTCTGAGATATGGCTGTAAATAGTCCATTGATGTCATGGCAATAACAGAGAGGACCGTCTACTGAAAAGAATGCTGTTAATTCAAAATTCCGCTTTCGGTACTAACTAATACGAACATTGTTCTCAAGTAAATTGTTCTCCTTTAGTCTTGAGGCGAGAAGCTCTGATTTCTCTTTAGACAGCGATAAGTCTCTAACAAGATCATTCATCTGTCCTTGGGTTAACTTTTTAGGCTCTAAATGTCTACCTTCAAAAGTGTACTCTGGTTCTGTAGATGGTCCGGAAACGCCAGTTGCACCTTCATCACTTTCCATGTCATTTATGATAGAATCTAGCCTATCACTTGGGGGAATTGGAATGGGCAATGTTTCATCATGTTTTACTGGTCTACGTGCTGAATCCAAGTTTGGATATACAATCTGGTGTTTGTTCTTGGCAGAAAACCCCATTAAGTTCACATTACAAAAATAACAGTCTTCATGATGATCTCTCGGCTCCCTCCATATCATGGGTATGGCAAATGGCATTGAAGCTTTCTTTTTGTTAAGCCAATCACGTAATCCATTTGAACAGCCAGAACAGATTTGATGTGGCGCCCATGGTTTATCTTGGTCACGTAGATGGCAACCAAAGTATAGCTTTTATATTTCTTAATGTCGGTTGTAATACTTCGTCGCTGTGTTTTAGTTGTCAACTGGCCGCATACGAAACAGAACTTGTCGGGGTCATTCTTACATTGTCGAGGCATGTTGACTGACCTGAGCAAACTATAAATTCAAAAAAAATGTACACCAACTTGACACAACAAGTTCTTGGACTGGACTGATCTTTTGACACACAAAGCACGGCGTTGTTGCCTGAATCACAATGCTGCTGGACGTAAAAGCTCACACCAGAAATACATAAGATGTATAATTAAGATAATTGAAATAAATAAGATGAATAAACTAAAAAAACACAATCAAATGTTGAAATATTAGTATTTTGCCTATTTAAAATGGTTAAATCTGTGTAGTTATATATATGCCTTCATCTTGAAAACTATACGTGCTAGAAACAATCTGAATGCAGTTTTGGAATCAGCGTGAAAAATGCTATCCAGCCACCACAAATTTTACTCTGATGAAAAATCTTTGTTGACCAGTGTAATTAGGGATCGTATACTCGAACACTTAGAATTGCATAAACTAGTTAGAAATACGCAGCACGGTTTTAGGCGAAACAAATCTTGCTTAACTAATCTTTTAGAATTTTTCCAAAGCGTGGTTGACGTTTACGATAGTCATCGTGGGGTTGATGCAGTGTATATAGATTTTCAAAAAGCGTTTCACACCGTGCCGCACAAAAGACTCATTGACAAAACTAAGGCTCATGGAATCATGGGTGTAGTAAAAAATTGGATACAAAAGTGGTTGCGAGGTAGGAAACAGAGGGTGGTCGTTGATGGGGCGGAGTCGTGTTGGGCTAATGTAGCGAGTGGCGTTCTTCAGGGTTTTGTATTGGGCACCTTGCTTTTTCTTATATATATTAACGATTTAGATGTCGACCTAGTTAGTACAATTTCAAAGTTTGCGGATGACACGAAGCTGGGTGGTAGGGCGATTAATGACGAAGATAGAGGTAAAATCCAGGAAGATCTCAATAAAATCGTTGATTGGTTAGTCACATGGCAAATGAGATTTAACGTCGATAAGTGCAAAATTTGGCATATAGGTTCGCGTAACGATAATTTTGCGTATAGGATGTCAGGGAAAGAGTTAATAAGCGTACAGCAATAAAAAGATTTAGGAGTTATAGTCACTGGTGATTTAAAAGTAGCGATACAAAGTACAGCAGCGATCAATAAGGTGAACAAAGTGTAAGGTTTTATAGCTCGGAATTTTGAGTACAAATCGCGCGATATTACAGTTCCTCTTTAGAAATCATTAGTTAGACCCCATTTGGAGTACGCGGTCCAATTTTGGAATCCGCATATGCGCAAAGATATAGACAAAATCGAAAGAGTTCAAAGACGAGCAACTAAGATGATTCCGTCGCTTAGGTCAAAGTCATACGAGGATAGACTTAAGGAGTTAAAATTGACTACACTCGAGACTCGGAGGCTAAGGGGTGATCTAATCCAGGTGTTCAAAATTATGAATGGGTTCGATAACGTAGATAGAGATAGCTTTTTCGAAATATCTCAATATAATAGGACTAGAAATAACGGGTGTACGTTGACAAGTAGAAGGTTCGAGACAACAGTTGCCAAAAACTTTTTTACGCATAGAATAGTAAATAGCTGAAATTGTTTGCCGGTAGAAGTAATTAGTAGCACGTCTATAAACATGTTTAAAAATCGATTAGACGCATATGTTGATAGATTGGGTATAGTTTAAGGTAGTAAAATTAAGGCTTTGTGGTGATAGATCCCACAGCTCAACACAACTGTTGTGGGATATATGGAGGCAGCATCTTGGGTTAGGGGATACTCTCTGTCCTTACACACCCCATTTAAAGATATTCCTCTGCCGAGCGGTGCCCCCATAATACTGTGAGGTATTCAAAAACACATGATCCTCACTTGCCCCACAAAAACCTTTAAATGGGAGACCCAAAATGGTTGCACACACATTTCTACATTACTGTACAGTCTTTAGAGCCACACCTGCACTTTTCCTCCTAAGTGTATATATGGCAATGTATATGGTTGTAAATTGTGACTTGGTCCGCAATTGATATGGACCGTGACTTATTTTTGGTTGGCAAGGTACTGGCAGTGTTGGATACAGTAATGAAATTGACTGGAATCTTTGGATCTGATATATTTGCATGTCATTTATAAATAGATATAGAGTGTAACATATTTGTGGATAGTATTCTATTATGACTTATAATTGATAATAATTAATTATTTTTAAATTGATAATTATTTAGTTTTGTAAAAATTGGTTGTTGCCAATGTACAGGCAGTTTTTACATAGTGGAGCCACCTCGATGGGCCGAAGTGGCCCCTAGTGTGGCCACTATAAAAATTTCTCATGTTCTTGTGGTTCGGAACCCACGTAAAATTGTAGGTCCCCTCCGCCACGACGGAGGACATGCACAATACACAATTACGAACGCAGTAAGGTAGACCAGCCATGAGTGGATCCTAGAGTCTTTGTTGGTCTGAAACATTATAACATTATATATATATATATAAATATAAATATATATAATATAAATATATATATATATATATATATATATATATATATATATATATATATATATATATATATATATACTCATAAATATATATAAAATTTATATATATATATATATATATAATATATATATATATATATATATATATATATATGTATGTAAAAATGGACAATGAATAATCAATATTCATTTTTACATAAGAACCAAAATCGCTTAACGCGAGTTTGATAATAATTTTACTTGTAGCTTCCTATTTTTTGTTCGTGTCACAACCCTACGATCTACCATATCTATGGTTTAGTCGTATCCATTTTCCATTTGTTATAGAAGTTATTATAATTAATTATGATTGTCTTGCATCTCACCCTCGACCCTAGATTATACATACACATTGCATATAAGAGGATTGGAACCCGTAGTTGTGCTTCTTAGTCCTTGATACCCACTCTGTCTTTAATTCGTTTCTTTTAGGTCCTCCCAAATGATGACTTAGTTATACTGTATGTATGACATAATGTGAATAACTATGACGTCATAAAGTAACTTAATTCTCTTCACGTTTTCCATACCTTGAACACTGAATCACGTGTTTAGTATTTGGACATCTTCCCTATTGAATGTATGGTAAATTCCTTAATAATAATAATAATAATAATAATAAAAAGAAAAAAAACTTCATTCTCTATACATCATTATTTATGTTGTTTCCTACCTATTGTCTATTGATGCCTATCAACCTATCAGTCCATATTTTACGCGTGTCTATATTACGCACACAACCTATTCTGTTACTTACATGTAAAATACGTCCACATGTATTTTTTTCTTTTTTTGCTTTTAAGTGCGTGCACTCCTCACAAGATATTCATAAATGCTTGGGTAGGTAAGTGGTCGAATTCGCGAATCACAGCAGAATTGAACGTTTCTAAGATAAACAACATCTTTCGCTCTGATCCAAATTTATAACATATTATAATGTAATATAATATATTATGTTGTATATAAGTTATCTTGTCATGTCTCATGTACTTGTGTTGTACTAATAACCATATATAATAACCATATATAATAACCATATAATCTAACCATATAATCTAACCATATAATCTAACCATATAATATAACCATATAATATAACCATATATTATAACCATATATTATAACCATATATAAATATAATGGTAAACGACGTAATGTACTTCAATGAAACTATAATTGAATGTAATGACTTTACATATAATGTAAGAATGTACTTTAATAGAACTGTAAGGGACAATCATAAGCGAATGGGAAGTAATCCATAATCGCAATCATAATTGTAATAAACCCAAACGAAAATGTACTCAGTCGTGTACTTCAATTGTACTTGTGTACTGCTATGAAATGATATCGCCTTCAGAAATGAAGATTCGGCAAAAAAAAATCAGATTAGTTTTTATTTTTTATTTACTTTTTTTTAAAAATTCTTATTTGGAATCTTTCAAACATCTGATCGTGTTTAAAAGGGGGGAAACTTAACCTCCAACTGCCATCCCCCAACATTCAGGCTTATATTATACATGTATTTGTAAAATGAAGGACACTTCATCACGGCTCTCTGCTTTGGTCACTGCTAAGACTCCCTTGTTAGCAGCTTCGCTGCGGGGAGGGGGCAGAGGCCCCTTGCCTCCTTAATATATTTTTAGATTCCGGCCTGAGCCATGGTCGAAAGAGGTCGAACCTCTACCCTTGTAAATTCAGAGCAATTCCTGTAATTTTTAAGAAGTAAATCACAGCAAGCGAAACTTTTTATTTTCCCTCTCGAGTTGGGCTATCTTCAGAGGAATTTAGTCAGTAAAGTAGAAGAATCAGAGTATTATTGAAAGAAAAGAATTAACAGAGTGTCGACCTCATAAAGCGAGAGAAAAGAATTAGAAAGTTATAAAAGAAAAGTATCAAGAAGAAATATCCGTTGCAGCCTCCTAACCAGAACCCCCCCGTCGAATCCGCACCGACTCAGGGCCATAAAAGGAGGGGTTAACATATATATCTCTATATATATATATATATATATATATATATATATATCGGGTGGCCACAAAAAAACTTTACTTAATTGAAAGTTTAATAACTGCAACAATTCAAAACGTATGCGATTAAGATTTTGCACACATTAACAGATGCATATAATCTATAATTGTTGGAATTTTCAAATTTGTAGGTTCTATAGTTTTGTTACAGTGAACAATTTAAAAGCATATGTCTAAAAATAGCATGCCTGGTGTGCATCTGACACGTACGTGCGCTAGCGTAGGCTAAACCTAATGTAGCGTAGTATGACACGCGCGCTGGCGTAGGCTAAACCTAATGTGAATTTGCTTTCTTTTATTTTTCCGCTAAAACCCCGCCAGCATGACGTTAAGTAAAAGTGATAAAGCCGTCATAGAAGCATGTTTCAAGGAAAAAGGTTGGACTGGAAATAGGATTGTCCGAGAATTCCCCGCAAAGAACTGGACTCGTCAAAGTGTTTATAACTTAATAAGAAAGATAAAGGATACTGGATCAACAGCTAGAAAACCCGGCAGTGGCAGGCCCAAAAGTGTTTCAACAGAAGAAAATAAGGCTGCCGTGGAGGAACTGATTCAATCCCAGGAGAATACACCATGAACTTATCGCTCCCAGAGACAGATTGCGTACGACCTTGGGATTTCTCGCTCCTCTGTACAAGGGATTGTAAAACGTTTGAAATTGAAGGCCTACAAGAGAATTCGAGTTTCTCGGCGTGATGAGAATGTAAGACAGCGTAGAAAGACCCGCTGTAAATCCCTATATGAACGCTACTCAGCTGAAGACGTGCAAAAAGTTGTGTTTACAGACGAAAAGGATTTCACGTTGGAGGTGGCCAAAAACAGGCAAAATGACAGGGTTTATGGTTCAAGGAAAAAGGACATTCCTCCCTCCAGGCTTTATCATGAAACCTCACGATTCAGCAGAAAAGTAATGGTATCGGCGGGAATTTCATGGAAGGGGAAAACACGAATTCATTTTATTGCCACAAACGAAACTAAAGTTAACTCTGAGGGCTACATCAACCTGTTAGATAATGGGTTACTTCCTGATTGTCGTCAGCTGTATCCTGATGAGGCCTACATTTTCCAGCAAGATGGGGCACCCGCCCATACAAGCCGAGCGACCCAAAATCATCTAGAGCAAGAGACCCCTAATTTCATCAAAAAGGATGAATGGCCGCCTCAGTCTCCCGACTGTAATCCGATGGACTATTCAGTATGGGATTCCCTCATGGTGAAGGTTTACGGCAGCCAGAAAGACAAATTCACCGAAGATGAACTTAAGGAGAAAATCAGTAGAGCATAGGAGGATATCACCTTAGATGAGGTTCGAAAGTGCATCTCCTCGTGGAAGAAGCGATTGAGGGCAGTTTACCAACAGGGAGGTGGTCACATTGACCATTTGTTTAAGTAAATTTTGTTAAGTTCAAATTCATTTTCTTCGGCATGCTATTTTTAGACATATGCTTTTAAATTGTTCACTGTAACAAAACTATAGAACCTACATATTTGAAAATTCCAGCAATTATAGATTATAACCAACTGTTAATGTGTGCCAAAGCTCAATCGCATAAGTTTTGAATTGTTGCAGTTATTAAACTTTGAATTAAGTAAAGTTTTTTTGTGGCCACCCGATATATATATATATATATATATATATATATATATATATCAGAGGCGACTGCCGGGGTCCTGCAGGTCTGGCACAGGCTGACCTAAATTTAAAAGAAAAATATATTTAATTTCCTGGTCACCAAGTAAAATTTAAATTTGTGTATTTCAAAGATCTATTTATTATGGTCACTTTATTCGAGCAATATAAATTTTAGAATGCCGCATTTTTTCCTTCTCTCCATGCGCCGCTTCTTTGGGCAAAGTCAGACTTGTTTTATGACGCCTGAGCGACCGAGCGCATTAAGCCACAAAGCCAGGTCAGGCATCATTTCCGATGCCTTGGATCACAGTTATGAAAAAATGAAACTTTTACGAAATTTAATGTAATTTAAAATCAACATTAGTATAGCATCTGTCAGAACAATCAGATAAGTATATAATTTTGTTAATCTATTTTTTCAAAGTAGAGAAAAGCGAGTTTTTCAGATTACAAGTCAGGCATATATCTAAGTGCCTAACATTAAGCTGGATGCCAAATCTCATCCTCAGAAAGCTGTATGAGTGAAAATAGAGATATGTGGCAACTATGAATTGCGCACGGCTTTCCTCATTGTCAGTTACCTCAGGGACCGTGTCGTATTCGTTTCAATGCATTTGAATGGTTTTTTTTTTGTGCTTTTTTTTTGTGCGTGTGTGTGGTGTGTGTGTGTGTGTGTGTGTGTGTGTGTTTTCTTTTTCTTTTTTTTACTCGACCTTAGATACCCATTTACATTGAAGTACATTTATAAAGATCCTGATTTTACTGCCTGCAAAAATGTCAAAGAACTGCTAAAATTATGCATTGACTTAGATTTAGAAAAAGCTTTAAGCGAATCTGCAAAAATGTTTAGATTGATTTTAACTATACATACCAGTGAGCAGTGCATCCACAGAGAGAAGTTTTTCAACATTAAATTGAATTAAGACGTATCTAAGGAAGAGAACTGGTCAGGAAAGACTAGTATGTTTAGCAAGAATTGCAATAGAGAAAGAAGTTGTGGTTTCCCTGAGAGGCAAAAGATTCTACATGAAAAGGTCATCGAAGAATTTGCATTGAAACCGAGGAGGTTCGAGTTTATGAATAAATGACTCATGGTAGATTAAATATGAAGACATTCTCTAAGGACATAATAAAATACAAGTAAGTTATTATAATTATTAAACAATTTATTGATTTAGTAGGCTTTAAGTAATTTTTGAAAACAAAGCAAAATTATTTAAAAAACAAAATTTACATATTCATTAATATGAATTCTATCGAAGTCATATCAAGCCCATCATGCTTGTGCCTAAAAAGTCTGGCGTCGCCCCTGATATATCTAAATAAATAAATATATATATATATATATATATATATATATATACAGGGTGTCCCAGAATTAACTATCTATTTCAATGAAATCGAACAAATTTTTTAAAAACACACTTTTATTTATGTTTATCATGTTTAGTATGTGTTAAAAATGTATAAATTTCTAAATTTTTTTCATAATTTTATTTTCATAATTTTTTCATTATCTGGTCCAATGAAAGACCGTCTGAAGTCATAGAATGGCAAAGAGACTCCAAAAGTTAACTTGTGGCTTGGAATGACCAAATCCAAAATTTATGGCCCATTCTTCTTTACGGTGGCAACTGTAACAGGTACCGTCTACCTTGATATGCTTCAGCAGTTTCTCGAACCACAGCTTCTTGATGATGGCATTCTTGATAATGTTGTGTTTCAACAAGATGGAGCACCATGTCATTATGCTCTAATTGTTCGAGAATACCTCAACAGACGCCTTCCGAATCGGTGGATTGGACTAGGAGGACCTCGACCTTGGCCTCCGCGTTCTCCGGATTTGACACCCCTGGATTTCTTTGCATGGGGTTTCATAAAAACAAAGGTTTATCGCCAAAAGATCAATGCTTCTTGTTGAAACACAACATTATCAAGAATGCCATCATCAAGAAGCTGTGGTTCGAGAAACTGCTGAAGCATATCAAGGAAGACGGTACCTGTTACAGTTGCTTTCGCAAAGAAGAATGGGCCATAAATTTTGGATTTGGTCATTCCAAGCCACACGTTAACTTTTGGAGAGTCTCTTTGCCATTCTATGACTTCAGACGGTCTTTCATTGGACCAGATAATGAAAAAATTATGAAAATAAAATTATGAAAAAAATTTAGAAATTTATACATTTTTAACACATATTAAACATGATAAACATAAATAAAAGTGTGTTTTTAAAAAATTTGTCCGATTTCATTGAAATAGATAGTTAATTCTGGGACACCCTGTATATATACATGTTAACCCCTCCGTCTATGGCCCGTGTTGGTTCGAAGTCGACGGGGGTTCTAGTTAGGTGGCAGCAACGGATGTGTGTCTTGAAGTAGTTTTCTTCTATATTACTCTCCGAGTTCTTCTATAGTGGCTCGGAGGACTCTGATAGACTTACTCAAAATGCTGAAGGTTCCGGATTCTTCTTATAGCGTATCCGGAAAGTTTAATGAGTAAGTTCTTCTGAAGAGAGCAAGGCTCGAAGGATAAGTAAAAACTAGCTTCAACTGTAATTTACTGCTAAAATGTACAGGTAGTGCTCAGCCTCTGAATTAGCTTCTGAATGACAATGGAATAATTTTAGTGGGTTTATATACCCAAAAACTGCTAACATTATTATTAAATGCTAAAAAGGCTGTATTATTTTTGCACAATATTTGAAAATAAGTAAATTTTTAGCTGTGGTAAGGCTTGAACGAGTAAACAAAATATTTGAAGACGAAACCATATTTTTATCTTAAACCGCGACTTTTCAGATCTGATGTTATCATGATCTGCCAAGTTAACTAAAAGTGGAAATCGGACTATGCATCTTTACACTAAAATATGCATATGAGTGAAATTTTAAGGTTTAAGATGTACAATTTTAATGCTTAGGCAAGACATGATCTCATTGTTTATAACGAAAGAGAGTGTATACAAAATGTGAACATTGCAAAGCTTAAGCAGGATTCCTTATTAAGCGAAATCTAAAAAAATGATTATGAGATTTTAAAAAACAACAGGTCACCAATTATTTAGCAAAGTAGAAAGCAAATCAAAAATTTTATCCAAACTCGCGTTGGGCGATTTTGGTCCTTATGTAAAAATGAATACACACACGTACATACATATGAGTATAGGCATTATATAAAGTTAAATATATAAGAATATACAGGATTATATAAATACATGAACCATATAACACATGAATTTTTAAAATGGATACTTTTTCTTACAATGGATACAGAGACTATATAAATGAATACAAGAATTACATGAAGGATAAGATAATATAGGAATATGGGAATTATTTATGGTTCATTTTTACAGGGCTCTTCCCTCTAGAATGATATTAATATAATAACGTAACATCCTAACTAATGCTAACTAGATGATAACTATTGGTTTTATAATACAGATTTATATATACAACATAAGTCGGGTGGTTAAGTCTAGTTCACGTGGTCTGGGTACGCACTCTTGGTCGTGCATAAATAGTTTCATGTTCCGTGTCACTTGGTTTTCTTTGTTCCCAGAATGATCTTTTCACCACAAATATACCGAGGATAATAGCACACACAATAATGATACTAACGGCAGATGTTGAGAAAATGGTTACCGGTTGTAGTATTTGTAAGAGGTTGTTTTGGTTATCATCCGAAATTTTAAACCGGCTCAATTGATCATTCCATTCAGGGGCATGTAGTTCGGGTAGGATGGTTACAGGTTTTATGGAGAGATTTAAGATCTCTATGACGGGTTTAAATTTAATTTGCGACGGGAATGGGTATGAGTTATTAAGGGTAACCTTATACGGGTTGTATATTTGGAGGGCTTTTGAACGCAAGGAGCAACCAATTGGTAGCCGAATAACCATAGGGATTTGATGAGGGAATAATTCGATGGACACTCGAGAGTAGCGGCAGTCCTGTTCGCGAAGAAACCCAGATGTCTGGTCCAATTCGTAGTTGGATGGTTTTAGGGGAATTAAATTTTTAAATGAACATACGGGGGCATGCCGGTCACGAATTAAATCGATAAAGCAAGACCTAGTAGTTGGAAGAATAACTGGTTTGAGTGGAGGGCAGACGAGTTGTTTATTTGGTTGCGGGAATCGGCAATGCCGGACGTCGCTATCTGACATCATAGAATAAGCTGATAGATCTTTGGTGAGGAAAAGGTAAGGTGGTACGGTGGGTAAATACAATCGATAGACATTAGAGTTATTTTGGTAGGGTGTTGGGAAAGGGTGAAATTTATATACGTCATAAGTGAGGACATCGAAAAATGGTATAATTATGAGGTATGTGTAGGGGCGTGGTCCATGTACAGTCCAGGTGTATTCTAGAAATTGAGGGTAATTAGTGTGGTTGAGTGGGAATATGGGTGATAATTTTAATTGTGACTGGGCGGTGTGAATCAAGGACTGAAGTATTTCCCATGGTATTAGGGTGGAAAGAGTGATTTTTCCATGGGCTAGCTGGGTTGCACGCAAAACCTTGGAATGAATCGTAGTTATTCGTTGTAAGTATTTATCGATTAGGGTTACTTGTAGGTTCATTATCTCTATTAATTCTAGATATCTTTTGTGTTCTTTGTATTGAGCTAACATGGATTCAAGGTATGTGAATCTGTCCGAAAGGGAGTGAAGGAAGCGATTGTTTTCGTGTAATGACCTAATAGTTTGTTCTAACATGTGTCCATTATATTGTCGATTTCGCGCGAAGAGATTCAATTTAAGTTCAATTCTTTTAATATCTTCTTCGGTGCTAATCCGAATAAACCTTTGAACAGTTTCCCTCCTATATCTATCAGTCCCCTTTTACTTCTTTGGTTAAAGTTTTCTGAATTTTTAGTTTCAGTTTGTATCCATGGTAAGGCTAATATTTCTGATAGGGCGCGTGCTGTAGTTTGAATATTTTCGAGGGTATTTTCTAACAGAACGCGACTAATCTGATCTTTTCCTTGGAAAGAATTTGGACTTTACTTTAAACGTTTTTAATTGGGTTTGTATCTGAAGGAGATTGATTTTAATTCTAGCAGGGGGTTGCAAATTTATATAAAGGTCTGCGTGCCCTTTCAAAAATTTACCTTCTGCAAGTTTTTCTATAACAACTCCGGTAGAAATTTAATGCTAGGTCTACAAGAGTAAATAATTTGGAAAATTATAAGGGGGACAATTTTATTCATTTCTACGCCTTAAGTTATACGGAGCTGGGGGTAGTTGTGTGGATACTTGTGTGGATACTTGTGTTTGTGGGCGAAGGGGTCGGCCTCGTTTTGGTGGCAATGGGGGTCGACCGTTGAGCTCGGATTCTGAGTGGGTTCGTTTCTTATGTGAAGGTTCTAGTTCACGTGGGTGATGCATTTGCGGGCGGTATGTAGGGTCCGTGCGTCGATCATCAATCGGCGAGGGTGGTGACAGAGGAGATGGTGGAGTTGGAGGAGATGGTGGAGTTCCACTGAGTGATCCTCTCGAAGGGGTTTCTCCAGGGTCTGGGTCCGATGGGACGCTTGGCTCTGGGGCCTCCTCTTGTTCAGAGATTGCCTCGAGTACTGGTGGTATTACGAGGTACCAATCTTCGTCATGGGTAGCGGTTCCCGCGGTGACCACTTCAGTTTTTTATCCCTGCCCGATTTGTTAATATCTTGACCTTTTGAAGGATAGGCGGCTCGAACGCCTGGCAGCTGTTTTTTGGGAAGGTGTTGTTCGGAAGCTATCTTCAAATTGTCAGCGTGAATGATCTTTAGTTTGGAATGATCCCGGAGGTCGAGGATTTCATAACGATTTTTTCCGAGGTTTTTCATAATCCTATATGGGCCATCCCATTTTGGGTATAATTTGCGATGAGCACCTGGCGGTTTCACGCTCTTCAGATAACATCGCATACCGACGATTATAGTCCGTTGACGGGGATGACGCCTATGTTGCTCTTGCTCCATCTGTTGGTTTCGTTGGTCGAGGGCATAGCGGATTATGTCAAAAATCTTGAAAGATCGTTCAGCTAGTTGCTGATTTGCTTCTGCCATTTCGGAAGATGTTAGGACTGCCGGGTCGGTTTGGTCGGGCAAATCAAAAGGTAGACGCTTGTCGTAGTGATAGAGAGAACGAAATGAGGGGTGTCCCCGATGGACACATTATAGCCATTGTTGATGGCTGTTTGTACCATGGGAAGGGAATCATCCCATGTACGGGAGGATGCATCGACAACGTGGCGCAGGGCTTCCAAGATCTTTCGATTGTGCCTTTCCACTAAGCCGTTTGCCTGCGGATGGTATGCCACAATGTGTGTATTTTTAATTTTACACATGTTACAGAGTGACTCGAACAGTTTGGAAGTGAAACTAAGGGCGTTATCCGAGATTAGGATGGAAGGAGTGGTATGATTTTGGATGACGCGTTCCACTAGGGCTCTTGCCACAGTTTCCGAGGTCTGGTCTGGAATGGCGGCTACTTCGCTGTAACGCGAGAAGTGGTCCGTAAACACAATGATGTACTGATTTCCCTTTGATGTTTTGGGAAATGGTCCCAGTATATCCATTCCAGTTCTTTGCCAGGGCCTTTGGCATACTGGATATTTATGCATCGGAGCTGTGGATGGTACGTTGCCCTTATGCTTTAAACACGACGGACATTCGGCGATGTATTCTTGTACCTTTTTGTTCATCTCGGGAAAGTGGTATCGCTCCAAAAGACTCTTGATGGTGCGATCCGGCCCCATGTGTCCATACAAAGGTGAGTCGTGACAAAGTCCAATGGCTATATCGACGAGATCCTTTGGTATCTCCACGAGGTCATTTCCATCTTCGTTCCTGAAATGTACGAGCCCATCTTTGAGGTTGTACTGTTCTTTTACCTTCGATGGTTCCTTTTGTTCCAGGCGCGCCCGAAGGTTCTGGGTGTGTTGGTCCTGTTGTTGGGAGTATTGCAGACACTCGTAGTCGAACACAGGAGAATTCCTATTTTATTCACTCGGGCGTCGGGCTTGAGTCTCGACAATCCGTCTGGAATAACTTGCAGTTTTCCCGGTTTGTATACGATTTTCGCTGCAAAGTCCTGAATCAACAGAGCCCATCTACTCAATCGTCCTTCAAGTAGCTTGTCCTTGAAGAGGTACGTGAGTGGCTTATGATCAGTCTTGATGGTTACATCGTAGCCATAGACGATATTTCGGAATTTTTTCAAAGCCCAATATACCGCTAGGGCCTCTCGGTCCGTAGTGGAATAATTCCGTTGAGGTGCAGAGAGAAGTTGACTGGCATAAGCAATGGGTAATTCCACACCGTCTACGTCCTGTAACAGGACGGCTCCTAGTCCATAGGAGGAAGCATCTGTGGCTATGATGAAGGGTCTTGTGTAATCAGGATATTGTAAAATGGGATGACAGGTTAGTTTATTAATTAAAGTTTCAAAGGCATGTTGGTGATCGGATTCCCAGTTAAATTTCGAATTTTTCTGGAACAAATTAGTAATGGGTTTAGCAATATTCGAAAATTGGGGGATAAAGTTCCGATAGAATCCGACAAAACCAATAAATGCACGGGCGTCGTCGATGGTCTTGGGTACAGGGTACCTTTCCAGGGCTTCGAGTTTGGCTGGATCAGGTTTAATTCCTGTGGACGAGAGTAGGAATCCTAGGTATACCAGGGATTCTTGTAAAAAATTGCACTTTGCAAGCTTCAGTTTAAGGTGTGCTTTTCTCAAGTGTGATAGCACATTCTGAAGGCGTTGAAAGTGTGTTTTTATGTCCGAACTGTAGACGATAATATCGTCAAGATAAACGAGAGCTTCGACACCTAATAGGTCGGAAAGGACTATATTCATCAACCTAGAGAAATTAGCAGGCCCATTTCGGACTCCGAAAGGTAAAACCTGGAATTCGTAATGGCCTCGGTTAGTGGAGAAAGCAGTCAATGCCCGAGATTCGGGACTGACCTCCATTTGCCAATAACCCGATGCTAAATCGAGGGATGAAAAGAAGTTCGCTTTCCCTACGTTCAGAATTGTTTCCTGCATGTTTGGAATCGGGAAACGGTCTGGGATGGTAATGTTGTTCAGGCGTCTAAAATCTATACAAGGGCGAGATGTTCCGTCCTTTTTGGAGACGAGAATCATGGGAGCGGACCAGGGACTAGCTGAAGGCTGAATGACATCCTGCTCCAACATGTCCTTGATGTGTTCCTCAATAGTGACTAACTGGGAATGTGGAACCCGATAGGGAGGAATGAAAATGGGTTTGGAATTGGGTTCCAACTTGATTTCAAAAGGGACCAAATTAGTTCGGCCCAGAGGATCTCCTTTTAGGGCAATCACATCTCTATTTCTTATCAGGAAATCGAGAAGTGATTCCATTAGTTTGGGATCCTGTAAAGCTGGTGACTCCTGAAGGGAGTGCTCCAGACATTTCTTATATTCTTCTTTTAATATTGAAGGATTTAATTCTAAGGAACTGGAAACACGATTTATCATACTGATGGGGAAATCTGAATCTACTTCTACTGTGGAAACAGTTCCTATTTTCTGATTTGAAGTTAATTCTATAGGACTTTTTCCTTTGTTTAAACAAACAACAGGGATAGCTGAATTCTGACTCTGACTAAGGACTTGGGCAATAAGAACATCTCTTTTGAAATTACTTTTCTCTGTAATCAGAGTACGCTCTGACTCTAATAATTTTCCTTGACTGTTAACTACTTTTGCTAGGAAACAAATCTTCTCATAAGGTGCTACTGTTATATGCTCGGTAGGGCATATGAAAAATTGTGAATCTGATTCTGGTTCGGCGACTAAAATTTGCCTTATTGGCTGAACTGAAGCTGGCTGACTGGAAACTGGCTGACTGGAAACTGGCTGACTGGAAACTGACTGTCTGGAAACTGACTGACTGAAACTGGCTGTGTTGATCCAACTGGATTCAACAACTGGAACTGATTACCCTGGGGTCTGATTTCTGGAGCGGTTGTCCCTCTGGATGCAACCGGCTGACTTGATCTGCTATCAAGTGGAGGGGGTTTCCTATTTCTTTCGGAAATCTGAACTGAGCTAAGTCTATTAGCATTAAGTTGTCTGTCATTCTCGCGGAGATGGTGTGTCCTATTTCGACACTTTACTAACTTTCCGGCTGGGTAAATCTCCCATTGATTCCGGTTAAAAAAATCCATACCTAGTAGGATGTCTGTCTGAAAGGTGGCGACTGTGTCCACTATACAACATTTCGCGGGGTATACCGCGTTTCCAACTTCTAAATATAACTCAATTTCTCCATATGTGGGTATGGGTGTGCCCGTAACTCCTCTGAGTTGGCAGGATGGTGCCTTAAGTTCATATTTGTAATTTGTACTCTCTAGTAATTCATCTACACATTGTTTCTTAATTAACGTCGCGTGTGCTCCTGTATCTAGGAGAGCAGTTAATTCTTGGTTATCGGTGCTACAATTTATTATTAAATCTAGGAGGTCCGCACCTATTATCCTGATGGGGAGTTTGTGTGCGTATCTGGGCTCATTACTGTAATTTAGGAGGGAGGAGGTTGAACTGCCGCCTCCAATGTAGGGTCTAAAAAAGGGCTCGAATGGTCTTCTATGGGAGGACCTGGGTCATATTCTACGGGAATATCATACGCTGGAGGGTGTTCTTGAAAACTGTTCTCTGGGGAAAATGATTCCTCCACGGGTACTTCTACGTACCGAACTAGTTGACCTTGCTGGTTGTTGAGGTTTGTACATGGGGTAAGAGTGTGGTTGACCCTGTGGTCGTGATCTATTGGGTTGGTAGTTCGACTGAGGCTGGGAATGGACTGGTTTCTGGGGATTGGATGACTTTTGGGATACGTTTTGGGAACGTGGTTGGTTTGGTTTCTGAAAGTGGGGTCTATACCCTGCAGGGGCTTTATCAGCACACTTTTGGCGATCGCCACGGCGATGACCATGTTCGTGACAGTGGGAGCAATACGAGGGGTAATTACATTGACTTATCATGTGCCCAAAACTATCGCAGTTAAAACACTGTGGAGGAGGGCGTGTATTCTGGGTTTGGGGGCTTGTTTCTGGGGTGTTCCCTGCATTAGCCTCGATTTATAGGGTTGTTGTTGTTGCTGTTGGTGTTGTGGCTGCTGCTGCTGAATATAATGTACAGGGGTTTCTCTACCCTTTCGGTAGTTGGTTTGCTAAATCGGGGTAATGTTCCCGTGTTTTGTTTATGGCTACACTTACAGGTTTGTCAACATTTAAAAACTCCTGAAACTTTTTTTTAGGTGCTCCGGGTAGGTTTTGGTAAATGGTTGTGGCTACTATTAGATTTCTTTGTTTCGAAGTGAAAGTTATGCCACATGCATTTTCTGCGGCCCGGAGGGCTTCTCCTACAAGTTTATGTGTACGTGTAATAAAATTGTTTAAATCTTCGTGTTCCTCTTTCTTCCATTTAGCTTGGAAGACTGCTTCTAACGTGGCTAAGGGTTGTGCAAGGGTTATTTCTTTAAAAAATTCTAATAAGTTTTGTTTAAAATCGTCCCGTAGCTTCGCTTGATGGGACGTAAGTGACTGTGTCATGAGCATTCCCTTCTTTCGGGTCAATAAATCTTTTTGCTTCCTAATTTTTATATCATATCGGTAATATTTTCGCGTAAGAAATGTTGCTCTAAAGATTCAACCCAAGGTCTTACGCGTGGTTCAACAAAACGATTATCTATGGTCCCCTTAAAAATTAAAACAGTATGAGGAAGGTTTACTAGTCTGCCTAAGTTAATGTATGCTGGGGCGGGGGTTTGAGACTGAGACATATTGGCTTGTGTGTTTGGGAGTATGTTTGAAGGGCGCGGGGTAGGTGGAAAAATGGGTGTAGGTAAATTTTCGATGTCAGAAAGCGCACCGTCTGAATCGCTCATATGTGAAGGTACTTATTAATGTGTTCTAATTAGGTCTGCTTGACCGATCTTAATTTATGGAATGATCACTTAAGGGGTTTTCCTAACTACACTATCTAAAAAAATAAATGCACAACAATTTGCCTAACTCGGGGAAAATTTGAAAAGATTGCAAACAAAAATAAAAATGTAAACAAAATTTCACTCGAATGTACGTGAAGGTATGGTAATACTATGTTTGGTACATTAAATAAAATTATACTATACTAACTAGAATAGTAAAAATAACTGAAATAATTCTGTGACAATAATTCTGTGACAATACTGTTTTCAATAAAAAAAATGTATCACTGGTGTCTGAAGTGTTCACTGTGTTTTGTGTTAATTCTGGCTCAATACTAAATATTAATTGTTAATAATAATGACTTTTCAAATGTTTAGAAATTATTTTAAAAAAGAGTTTTGTACTTAACAAGATTCCTACGGCGAAATCCTTAGAGACGTGTCCTGAAGACGTGTCTTGCTGGCCACTTGTTCCTGGATGAAAACTAGGCGTGGAGAACTTGGAGTCGTGACGCACCGGTTCAAGGGTGGATGTGACGAACTAGAAGTCGTGACACGCCGGTCAAGGGTGGATGTGACGAACTAGAAGTCGTGACACGCCGGTCAACTGGGTGGATGTGACGAACTAGAAGTCGTGACACGCCGGTCAACTGGGTGGATGTGACGAACTAGAAGTCGTGACACGCCGGTCAACTGGGTGGATGTGACGAACTAGAAGTCGTGACACGCCGGTCAACTGGGTGTTGGTTCTGGTTCCAGGGTCTGGAAGACTGGAAGAATCCTGGAGTCGTGAAGATCCTGGTTAAAGGGTCGCCAGTTGTTAACCCCTCCGTCTATGGCCCGTGTTGGTTCGAAGTCGACGGGGGTTCTAGTTAGGTGGCAGCAACGGATGTGTGTCTTGAAGTAGTTTTCTTCTATATTACTCTCCGAGTTCTTCTATAGTGGCTCGGAGGACTCTGATAGACTTACTCAAAATGCTGAAGGTTCCGGATTCTTCTTATAGCGTATCCGGAAAGTTTAATGACTAAGTTCTTCTGAAGAGAGCAAGGCTCGAAGGATAAGGTAAAAACTAGCTTCAACTGTAATTTTACTGTTAAAATGTACAGGTAGTGCTCAGCCTCTGAATTAGCTTCTGAATTAACAATGGAATAATTTTAGTGGGTTTATATACCCAAAAACTGCTAGCATTATTATTATTAAATGCTAAAAAGGCTGTATTATTTTTGCACAATATTTGAATATTTGAAAATAAGTAAATTTTTTAGCTGTGGTAAGGCTTGAACGAGTAAACAAAATATTTGAAGACGAAACCATATTTTTATCTTAAACCGCGACTTTTCAGATCTGATGTTATCATGATCTGCCAAGTTAACTAAAAGTGGAAATCGGACTATGCATCTTTACACTAAAATATGCATATGAGTGAAATTTTAAGGTTTAAGATGTACAATTTTAATGCTTAGGCAAGACATGATCTCATTGTTTATAACGAAAGAGAGTGTATACAAAATGTGAACATTGCAAAGCTGAAGCAGGATTCCTTATTAAGCGAAATCTAAAAAAATGATTATGAGATTTTAAAAAACAACAGGTCACCAATTATTTAGCAAAGTAGAAAGCAAATCAAAAATTTTATCCAAACTCGCGTTGGGCGACTTTGGTCCTTATGTAAAAATGAATACACACACGTACATACATATGAGTATAGGCATTATATAAAGTTAAATATATAAGAATATACAGGATTATATAAATACATAAACCATATAACACATGAATTTTTAAAAATGGATACTTTTTCTTACAATGGATACAGAGACTATATAAATGAATACAAGAATTACATGAAGGATAAGGTAATATAGGAATATGGGAATTATTTATGGTTCATTTTTACATACACATATATATAAATAAATATATATACATATATATACAGTATATATATATAATGTTATAACGTTTCAGACCAACAAAGACCCTAGGATCCACTCATGGCTGGTCTACCTAACTGTGTTCGTAATTGTGTATTGTATATGTCCTCCGTGGTGGCGGAAGGGACCTACAATTTTACGTGGGTTCCGAACCACAAAGAACACAAGAACATAAGAAATTATTATAGTGGGCACACTAGGGGCCACTTCGGCCCATCGAGGTGGCTCCACTATGTAAAAACTGCCTGTATATTGGCAACAATCAATTTTTACAAAATTAAATAATTATCAATTTAAAACTATTTAATTATCAATTTAAAACTAAGGATAGAATCTCTGGATCCAGAGGATGAAGTCATAAGAGACTACTATCCACAAATATGTTACACTCTATATCTACCTATAAATGACATGCAAATATAACAGATCCAAAGAATGCAGTCAATTTCATTACGGTATCCATCAATACCAGTACCTTGCCAACCAAAAATAAGTCACAGTCCATATCAATTGCGGGCCAAGTCACAATTTACAAACATATACATTACAATATATATACTTAGGAGGAAAAGTGTAGGTGTGGCTGAAAAGACTGTACAGTAATGTAGAAATGTATATAATATATATATATATATATATATAATAAACAGGAACACCAGAGAAAAAATAAACATCCTTCAAGGTTTAATAGTACCAACGTTTCGGAATGCACTAATTCCATCTTCAGGGCTAAAACAATAAAATGCCAAATCACATACAAAATACAAATTGCTTAATAACAATTTAAAATAAAGTTAAAAGTTATAAAAGTAGCTAAAAAAATATAAAACATTAAAACTAAAAGGTAAGTAAATGTGAAGTTAAAAGCTACAACTATAAAAAGTAGCTCGAAAAAATATAAAAGCATTAAAACTGGAAAGTAAATAAATAAAATAAACTTGTACCTTAACCAAAACATAGTAGACCGATGATTCGTCAGAATTTAGGTCTGGCTTTAGTTCATAAATAAACAAAGATTCCATAATTTTGAGCTTAAGGTCAAAATTTCCGGCAGCAAGTACGGCGAAATTAGATTGTGAAATTGGGTGTTAATGTTGTGCGAGTGATTACGTACGAAAGAATTACTGTAGGTAGTTTGCCAAGAGGTAAGTTTGTACGGACCGATTTACCGAGATGTTCGTAAATACGGGATTTTAAATGTCGTTTTGGTTTACCTATATATGACCCCATACAGTGGTCACACTTATATTGGTAAACTATGGATGACTTTAGAAGTGTAGGAATAACATCCTTGTATTTAAATAAATGATAAATCGATTTAGACGGGGTGAATATAATTTTTATACATAGTTGTTGGTAGAATTACTTGAGCAAATTTTAAAGTTTGTTTCTAATGGTAAAACTTGAGGTTTCCATATAAGGCAAAGTGAAATACAGGATATCTTTTGGAACTGTAATTAAGTCTCTAGTTGTGGGGTTTACTAGTCTATTTAAGGTTCTGTCTCTTGTAGTCTCCACCAGTCTAGAAGGGAAATTATTCTTGGTAAGGAGTTTTCGGATGAAATCCAGTTCATCGTCTAGTAATAGTAATCTGAAGAGATATTGAAAGCTCTCTTAGTCAGAGTCGAAATTAAATTTCGTTTGAAACCTAAAGGGATGAATCAAGAAAAGTTCGTAGTAAGATTGGTGAATGTCGACTTTCGGTAAACGGAAGTTTCAAAAGAGGAATTAGTTTTTATTACCTTAATCTCCAAAAAGGAGAGAGAGCTATTAGATTCAGCTTCTGAAGTAAATTCAATATTAGGGTGCTTAGAATTAAGGTAATTACGAAACAAAGGGATATGGTCCGGTGATTTGAACAGGAGAAAAGTGTCATCAATATATCTTCTATAAAAAACCGGTTTGAAGTTGGAAGGACACTCATTCAGCTATTTGACTTCATGATGACAAACAAACGCGTTAGCTAAGGTGGGACCAAGAGGCAGACCCATTTGAACACCTTCACTCTGTTTAAAATATTCACTGTTGAATATAAATATAAGGTCTTCCACGGAAAATTTTAGTAGTTCTTTCATTTGACCTTTATTAAAACCCTGCACAGTATCAGTATCATTAAAAAGATTGTAATTACATACGGGGCTCCAATAAACCTCACCCCCCCCCCCCCCCCCCCCGCGCCCATGGCCTAAACCATTAGAGGTACAGTAAAACTAAACATACCTTACAAAAGAGAATTTAATCCTGCATTTAATGAGAAACAATTAAAACTTGGTGTTCCCGCCATTGGCTTCCAAGACAGCCTGAATTCGCTTTGGGTAGCTTGCCAAAAGTGACGTGAATAGATCTTGATTGTTACGCAAATTTGCTAAAAGAGTTTCAATGTGTTGCGTCACTGTATCCTTCGAAAATCGATTTGCTGCAGGTTCTTGAAACAAGAGACATTGAACCTTGTCCTTTATAACTGATCCAATGTATTCAAAGACGTTCAGGTCAGGAGAATTTCCTGGCCATTCTTCATTTTCAAAGAAATCGATCTCATGGTTCCGCAACAACTGTTGAGTGGCTAATGCCTTAAAGCAGGGGGCCTTATCGTGCAGAAGTGTGACCTGATCGACATCCATAACATTGTTTGGGTTTCTTAGAAAAGGAATGACATGCTGGGATAGAATAATATCACGAAAATACTGTCCATCCCAACTCTGACCATTTGGCTTCAGCACCCACATGAGCTTCTTTGCAGTGAACAAAACAAACACACCAACACAGTCTGGACTTTTTAATAATTCGCGATAATGTTCATTGTTTTCGATTTCATCTGGTGTTGTGGCTCACACTCGATCATTTTGGTAGTTAGGCCGACGTGTTACGTAAACAAAAAATTCATCGGAGACAGCTAAATGCATGAAATCATCCACATCCTAATCTTCAAGATAATGGGCAAACCACATTCTGTCATCGATGTTAAGTTGAGTTTTTCTTGGCTTTGGAAGTTCATGCCAAGGCTTTAAACCTTGCCTATGACGGTACAGTCTAATGATCTCACCACTAACGATCTTTCCTCTCAACACTTAGATCTCTCTAGAAAGTTTAGCACAGCTTTTTTTCCGCTTACGTGTACCGCTTTCAGTGATGTCCTTTGTTTCCTGAGAGAGTGGCAAATTTGGGCGCCCAGATTTGGTTGTATCCATTTCACATTCATCCAAAGTTTTATTCCAATTTCTTTTGACGAAGTCCTCACTTCTTCGCAACTTTTTGGCAACCCATGAACGTGTTATAAAGGTGGCTCCAACATCACGAGCTTCCCGAAATGTTATTGCTCGTATGCGATCTATCACACGTTGCCTCTCCGAATCACCAATTAATTGAGAAGCCATTATATTATCACTTTATCAGCTAGAGTAATTTTAATACCTGCAATAAATAAAGAATTTTATATATTTTTATAATCACTAAAAACTATTTCGATATAAGTAAACATATAAGCTGCAAATGGGGGGCTAATGTTTTTTAGAACCCCTTATATAAATAGTTTTTGCAAGAGGCACATTGGTTAATAAAGATTTGCTATCGAAGCTAGCCATTGTGTACGAATTATTATTTAATGAGGTAATTTCTCTAACGAAAGAAGAAGAATCCCGTGCTGTATACAAATTATAAGTTACAGGTGATAGTATGGGAACCAAGAATTTTGAAAGGTTATAACTAAAAGTTCCTTGTGCCGATAAAATTGGCCTAAGTGAACAATTAGGTTTGTGTATTTTAGGGAGTCCATACATAATACCTGGGCTGGATCCACAAACAAATAATTTAGAAAAAACTGTGTCTGAGATTATATTATTAGATTTAAGTTTTCTAAGACACCTATTAATTTTATCTTCCTGTTTTAAAATTAAAGCAAAAATGTCACCAGATACTTTAGCAAATCTAGTTGCTAAATTATTTGTCCCCAAAGATATCCTGTATTTCACTTTGCCTTATATGGGAACCTCAAGTTTTAACATTAGAAACAAACTTTTAAAATTGTTCAAGGAATTCTACCCACAACTATGTATAAAATTTATATTCACCCCGTCTAAAGCGATTTATAATTTATTTAAATACAAGGATGTTATTCCAACACTTCTAAAGTCATCAATAGTTTACCAATACAAGTGTGACCACTGTATGGGGTCATATATAGGTAAAACAAAAAGACATTTAAATTCCCGTATTTACGAACATCTCGGTAAATCGGTCCGTACAAACTTACCTCTTGGCAAACTACCTAATTCTCTCGTACGTAATCACTCGCACAACAATAACCACCCAATTTCAGAGTCTAATTTCGCCGTACTTGCTGCCGGAAATTTTGACCTTAAGCTCAAAATTCTGGAATCTTTGTTTATTTATAAACTAAAACCAGACCTAAATTCTGACGAATCATCGGTCTACTATGTTTTGGTTAAGGTACAAGTTTATTTTATTTATTTACCTTCCCGTTTTAATGCTTTTATATTTTTCCTAGCTACTTTTTATAATTGTAACTTTTTAACTTCACATTTATTTACCTTTTAATTTTAATGTTTTACATTTTCTTAGCTACTTTTTATAATTTTTAATTTTACTTTAAATTGTTATTAAGCAATTTGTATTTTGTATGTGATTTGGTATTTTATTGTTTTAGCCTTGAAGATGGAATTAGTGCATTCCGAAACGTTGGTACTATTAAACCTTGAAGGCTGTTTATTTTTTCTCTGGTGTTCCTGTTTATTATTAAACTGCGTTTTCCACGCCATCAATCAATAGCCGATATATATATATATATATATATATATATATGTGTGTGTGTGTGTGTGTGTGTGTATACTGTTAAATTGTCTGCTAATACGTGATTTTCGAAAGTAGTTTCAGCAAGTAAAGGTGTTATTATTGCCCAAACTTTTAATGACTTGTGTACTTTTTCTATTGTTTTCGAAGTGTTCGTATTTACGAAATGATTCTTTCCACTTTCATCTGAATACATTTTACAACGTTTCACCAATTTTCATTATACCGTTTTGAACATTTTTCATTAATTCCATATTCGTTCTATTTCCTTACAGGAGAATCTTGTTTGAAAATTGCCTGCTTCTTACACTGCACATGTTTTTAGGGTGTGAAAGCAATGTGTGGAATCCTCAACCACGGGTCGCTACATCATCTGAATGAGTAGGACAGAATAAATTTTAATAATTTTAGCTAAAAACTGAATTATATTAAAGAATTTGCGGCTTTAATGTACATAGTATGGGGTAGTTGACTGGGGAAAATGGGGAAAAGGAGAGAGAAATTTCTATGACAACCAGACAATGTACTTTCAAATGAGGAAGAGAGAGAGTGAGACTGATCTAATAAAACAATACACTTGATTTTACACTCGCTCATTGATGGTCTGTTCTACAGAATCAACTTGCGGTTTACTCCTCTGTAGCATCCCGACTCATTTGCAGGGTTTGATGGAGGAGGGAATTGGTTTCCGTTCAGCTCCTATCCTCGTAGCCAGCTACTGACAATATATCAAGTTATCCCATAAGTAATGTCGTTTTTTACGATAGATTAAGCTTAAACTAGTCCTACTCGGTTTAAGCATAAATTTTACGAAGGTTATATCTACTGTAAGAGGAGATCTATCGTGTTTCGCTACATACTTTACAGACCTTGACCAGTGAAGACGTATGTTTTGCTTTATGTGGACCCCTCATAAACATGGCGGTATCAGAAGAGCATATCAAGCCTATAATGCTTTACGAGTTCAAAAAAGGGAATAGTGCTACTGAAGCAACGCGAAACATTCAGGAAGTTTATGGCAACGATATTCTGCATGTGAGGAAATGCCAAAGATGGTTTCAAAAGTTTAGGGATGGTGACTGCTGTTTGACAGATGCAGCACGCTCTGGACGCCCTGCTGAGTTTGATGATGACCTGCTGCTAGCTGCACTTGAAGAAGACTGTTCAACAACTGTCGAAGAATTGGCCCAGAAACTCAATTCATCCCTGTCCACCATCCATCGACATTTGCAACAACTCGGGAAAGTGCCTAAGTTAGGAAAATGGGTGCCACATGAATTGTCGGTCGACAATCTGAGGGTGCGGGTAAACATTAGCACAGCTCTTTATTCCCGTGAACTCCAAGATCCGTTTTTGCACCGTTTGGTGACTGGTGATGAAAAGTGGACACTGTACCCGAATGTTAAACGCCGTCGACAGTGGGTTTGTGCCGGAGAACTAGCGACACCACAGCCAAAACCAAATCTTCACCCTCGGAAGGTGTTGCTTAGTGTTTGATGGGATAAAGGTGGTGTAATACACTTTGAAACCTTACCACATAACCAAACAATCACCGCTCAAGTCTACTGTCAACAACTGGATCGATTGAACACTGCACTGAAAGAAAAGAGACCTTCTTTGGTTAATCGGAAAGGAATCGTGTTCCACCACGACAACGCACGTCCTCATACCGCTCGGATCACTTCTGCAAAAATTGAGGAGCTTGGGTGGGAAAAACTTCCACATCCTCCATATTCTCCAGACCTTACGCCTTCAGATTATCATCTCTTCAGGAGTCTGCAAAACTATCTTATAAACTATTTTATAAACATGGCATTGGAAAGCTTGTAGGACGTTGGCAAAGTGTAATTGATTCGATGGAAAATATATACTAGATTAAAAAGTTTCAGTCGAGTTTTTTTTTGTCCTTCAGATTCCGATCTAAAAAACGTCATTACTTATGGGATGACCTGATATTCTAATGTTAAAATTATATATCGAAGTAATATTTGTAAAAATAATATACAGTATATATATATATATATATATATATATATATATATATATATATATATATATATACAGGGTGTCCCATAAGTCCGGCATGATAGGAGACATTCATACTTTTCTGTGTCTACAAACCATAATTCACATTTTTCTTATGCTCGGGATGCCAATTTCCCGTCCACCATTCTGTTCAGTGACGGGGCTGTTTTTTATGGAAATGGTGAGGTAAATCGACAGAACACCCGCTACTGGTCTCAAAACAACCCTCACTGGTATACCTCTTCAAAGGAACAAGGTGCATCTCGGGTGATGGTATGGTGTGGCATTTGGAAGGGTCGCATCATAGGCCCCCCTCTTTTTCGATGAACATGTCACTGGAGGCACCTACTTACGTATGCTCAAGGAAGAAGCATTTCCCAGTGTCTTGAACGAAGAAGGAAATTTCCCAACATGGTTCCAGCGTGGGACACCCTGTATATATATAATATATATATATATATATATATATATATATATATATATATATTATATACATATATATATATATGTATATATATATATATAATATATATATATATATATATATAATATAATATATATATTATGTATATATATATATAATATATTTAATATATACAGGGTGTCCCATAAGTCCGGCATCATAGGAAAAAAATAAAAAGGCAAAACAAAAGCTTTTATTTACAGAACGTGCTCAATATATCCACCATTGTTTTCAATACACAAATTCAGACGTGATACCCAGTCAGCAAACACACGGTGAATGATGTCAGGAGTAATGGTGTTACATGCCCCAATAATGTGCTGCCGCACATGTTCAACACTCCTAATTTTCTCTGCGTATACCAGCGCTTTCCCAGAAAATCTTGTCCGAATATGTTTTTACGAAAGAAAATATAAAATAAACAGAAATAAATGTAAATTAAATAAGTTTGCACTTAATTAATTCTGGAACTAATTTAAGATGGATGTAAAAAATTGTACTAATTTATAAAACATGATCCGATTTAAGATTGTTATGCAATATAGTGTAAGTATATTAACACGACTAACTTTTATTTTAGTCTTTAAAATCTATTTCATTTTAGAACGTTAGAGTAATCTCATTAAAGTATATAAGACTAACTTAGCCAAAGAGATACTAACCTAACCTAACCTAAACCCTAACTTAAACAATAATTATTATTAAATCGAAATATCATCGGGTTGTTAATAAATATCCTTGTCTGAACGACGGGTCGCTACATCAAAATGAAATGCAGTGTACGATATTATATTTGCCTATTTAAAATAACAGATAATGATTTGAAACATTAACTATACGTAAAAATAAAATGAAGGGATTATACGTAATTATGTCGCATTCTTTCATGTATACTTTTGGTAAACCAACATTAGTACGTGTAATTTAACGAGGCTAATGATTAAGCCCCACTGAAAAAATTATCTCTACTTTCTTTTACATCTGAGTGATCATTTATCTCTCTCTCTCTCTCTCTCTCTCTCTCTCTTTGTGTGTCAGTTACGCGCACATACAGCATCTTCCTACTCCTGATGAATCATGCACCCAGATTTAGTGTACACTTTTACGAAGTTATAAAAAGAAACGAAATATGTTAATGGTCAAAAGCGAATAATCCACTTGACCTACATTAGAATTAGGTGAGTTGGTAGCTGGAAGCAATACCAACGCCAGGAACGAGAGATGTCACACGCACACACACACACACACACCTTATTCTTGTATATCTTTAACTTTTATTGTATTATTAAATAAGTCTTACAGTAAAACAATCGAAAAGATAAATGTTATAAATTATGAAACTAAAAGATAAGTAAAATCAATTGCTACTGCTTTTAATGACAAACTCCGTGAGAGACCTGCAGTTGTTCAAGCATCATTTGGAAAACTGTAAACTCGTTTCAAAGAAAGGGGAATTTTGTTAAAATTTTATTATTTAATATAAATGTGTATATAGATTTCTCCTGTACTAATATTATTATTTATGAATACACACACACACACACCACACACAATATATATATATATATATATATATATATATATATATAGCTTTTAAAGTGTGTATAGAATGAACTATTTTCATTGTATATTTATTTTTGTAGATGACAGTGGAAATAAAGAACAGAGGAAACAGAAGAAACGAAGAAAAGCGAAGTTTTAATAAATAAATACTTAAAATAAATGGTGCTATCTGGCAACCTCTCCACATTTAAATAACTAAAATAAAGATTTGACAACCCCTTCATATATATTTAAAATAAATATGTGGCAACCCCTCAATATATGAACAATTACAATAAATAGTGCGATCTGGCAACCGCTCCATATATAACAGATGTTGGTACCCTGAACTCTCATTATGCGCATGGCGTACAGGTGAAAATATGGTCTCTCTCTATCCTTCTTAGGTTAAGGTTTACCTTCTCAGGTTAGAATACACCTTTGTGGGTGAGGCCGTGCCAACTTCTCCCCCGAAAGTTAGGGTTAGCCCTTTTGGGGGAGGTCATCCTTCACCTCCCCCATTAACCATTTTTGCCTTTTTTTATGGCACCCTGGGGGAGGGGGGTTAGCACCTCGCAACAAGGGGGAAGGGGGAGGTGTCTTGCAACAAGCGGAAGGGGAGGGGATTGCAACAATAGGGAAAGAGGACTTGCAACAAGGGGGAAGGGATCTTGCAAAAAAAAGGGGAAAGGAAAGGGGTCTTGCAACGAGGGGAGAAGGGATTTGCAACATTGATCAACATTGCAATTGCACTCTAACATTTTTC
This sequence comes from Bathynomus jamesi, assembly GCA_023014485.1. Classification (NCBI taxonomy): domain Eukaryota; kingdom Metazoa; phylum Arthropoda; class Malacostraca; order Isopoda; family Cirolanidae; genus Bathynomus; species Bathynomus jamesi. The sequence goes on along the minus strand of JAJOZX010003099.1, from coordinate 423,323 downwards.
ACCCATATTACTCTCATCAGATCACCTAAATATTGTTACCAATTAGGGAAATTAGAAGAATGAGTTTTCTTCCTTTCTTCCTTTTTTAAACCAAACAATGAATGAAGTAAAAGTTCATGAATTATTGAGGACGATGTTGATTACAATAGGGCACGAATGCAGAATAAAAATAAGAATGACAAGATATGCTCAAAGGAGGGCGTTATTAATGGCCTTCACATGACGGCTGCTAGCTTGCGACCGAAGAGGTTCCGAAGTCCAAATTTTCGAAGTTGGACCAGATGTGAAGGAGGCATGATTCCGGGAGAATCCTTCTAACGAGGTCGAACGTCATCTTCATCTTGAATGTTGTTTATAAGAAGGCAAAGAGGACGAAGAGATGGTACATGTTTATTTACAAATGTTTCGGAAATTTTCATTTCCCATCACAAGAGCAGATAAAAAATGAATAAATATATTGAACGGAAACTTATAAAATATATTTAAATAAACGTGTGATATTAATGGTGTTTATATTTAAGTAATTAAAATTAACAATAAAATAATATAAAATATAGAAGAGTGATCAATCGTCAAATATAAAGTAAAAAGTGAACAAAATTTAAAGGAGTCTTACCAGGTTGTTATTGTCGGAAAGGGACTAATTAAGCAGAAGGTTGGGAATGATTTGTTGTTGGAAGGGGTCCATATTGAAAAAGTTGTTGCCAGACGGAGCGATGGTGGATTTCTTCTCAGTGGTATGATATGACAGTTTATTTTGGTATGTTTAGGTTAAAGGCAGAACTATAGTCGTTGAGAGTTAGTTTAATACTGAGGATATATAAAGACTCTAGAATGCGGAGGTTGTGTTAGATGGTTGGTTGTGTTAATAACTTTGAAATTGGAGGGAAGTAGTGGGTTGTTGTGAAGGTGGCAGTGATCTTTTATTGCTGATTTAGAGGGTTTATTTAAGGGTTGCGATGTTCTGGTGGAAATACCGCGATGCTCGTCCACTCTTGTTTGATATTGGCGAAGGGTGCTGCCAATATAGTTCGCTTTGCAGCGAACACAGTTGAAAACATAGATGGTGGACGAAGCAAGGGGCTGAGGTGTTTTTTCTTTGTGGTTAAGGTATGATTTGATGCTATTATTTTTTGTGAAAACGAATTGAAAGTTAATTTTGGGGTAAAGAGGGGTGAGTAGGAGCCGGAGTTCTGAAAGTATTTTGCAGCTGATATGGTCGTAATAGGAAAGTGAAAAGTATTGTACGTCTTTTTTAACGGTGGGAACTTTAAACGGGGGTTGATAAATATTATTAAGAAAATTTCTGGTTAAAAATTGTAAAAGATGTTTTGGGAAGGAGTTGTTGATGCCGAAATTATGAATGAATTCTATTTCGTTTGGAGAGATATGTACGAAGAGCAAAGATGATAGGCGCGGTGGATTAAAATTTTGATGCTGTTTATTTTGTATGGAGAAGGGGTGTGGCCTAGGAAATTAGTACCTAGGCCTGTATATGTCGGTTTTCGATATACAGAGGTACTGTACTTGTTTTGTTTTGTTATTATATCTAGGAAGGGTAGGGTGTTATTGGATTCGTCTTCTTTGGTGAACTTAATGTTTTTGTGTTGGGAATTAAGATAGTTAAGAAAAAGGGGAACATGGTTGGCATTGTGGAAAAGGAGAAAGGTGTCGTCAACGTATCTTTTATATAGGTGTGGCTTATAGTGGGTGAGGCAATGGAGTAGCCAGTTATTTTCATGGTGACTGAGAAAAATGTCGGCTAAAGTGGCACTTAAGGGGGATCCCATAGCTAGTGAGTCGGTTTGTTGATAAAGTTGTTGATTAAAAAAGAAATAAGTGTCTGAAGCGGCAACCGTTAGCAGTTTGGTGAATTCTTGTTTTGTTAAATTAAGGACTGTGTTCAGATTGTTGGCAAATAGGTTGTTAATACAGATGGCGATGGCTTCTTTAATTGGAACGTTGGTGTTAAAGGATACTATGTCGAAACTATGCATATGGAGGTTGTTTGAATTATTTATGGTCAGTATTTCTTTAGCGAATATGAATTGGTCGTTTTGGGTTAGTGGCGTTAAGGTGGAAATTAGGAATTTTGCTAGTTTGTAATTGTGGGTGGTGGAGGCCGAAAGGATGGGTCTAATGGGTAAGTTGGGTTTGTGTATTTTGGGGAGGCCGTAAAGAGTACCTGGGGATGAGCCGGAAGAACGCACTTGGTTGTAAATGCTTTCCGAAATTTTATTCTGATCGTATAGTTTCTGAGGAAACGGTTGATTTTGTCTTCAAGTTTTAGGGAAAGTGTTAAGGGATTGTCATTAATGTTTTTGAATTTGGTGGAATCGTTGAGAACGTTGTTAACCTTATTAATGTAATCCGATTTGTTAAGAAGGACGGCGCCTTTACCTTTGTCAGGGCGTGAGATAATGATGGCGTCGTCTTCAGATAGTTCTTTAAGGCAGGAAAGGTCTTTTCTATTGATTAGGGAGGAAAAACTTTAAGGTTTAAAATTATAAAAGTGTTTATTTGCGATGTGGGTAATTGAAGACTTTAAAAGAATGGAAGTTTTGTCTCGTCACCAATTGAAAATTTTTTTAAATTGTGAAAAAGTTTTTCGAATGATAAAGTGTTTAAAATAGTTTAGCTTAAAATTTGGTAATTTAAAATCTAGGCTTAAGGAGAGGAGTCGTCTTTCATTGGTACTTAAAGTTCTATTACAAAAGTTAAAGATAGTTTGATCAAGATTTAGGGGCTGAAGGTTGGAGTTTAGGCCTAATTGGTTTAATTTTCTCTTATGTCGTTGTTGAATCTGTTTCCGGTAGATGTTGGTATCTTTAATAGTTTGGTTTTTTTAACATTATTTAGTCTATAAGGCTTACGGATTCTTTCAGTTGGGTTAAAAGGAAATCCGCCAGCGCTCCGTCTGGCTCCAACTCTTCTAATATGGACCCCTTTCAACAACCAATGATTCCCAACAGTCTGCTTAATTGTGAAGTTGTTGGGATTTTCAAAAACTGCAAAAAAACATTGCCACATTAACTTCCTGTATTCGCACAGACAGACAAACAGACAGGCTGACCGACTCTGTGTTGACATTCTTCATCCCATAAGAGGTTCCCGTGCCAAATTTAGTAGTTCTAGGTCAAACGGTTTGCGCTTACATAAAGGACAAACAAACAGACAGGCGAAAATATAATATATATATATTAGTGATGTAGCGGATGTCATTTTTTCACATCCGCGGATGCGGATGCGGATGAGGATGTTTGATTTCAACATCCGCGGATGCGGATGCGGATGCGGATGTCTACATTTTCGTTATTTTTTAGGATATATTCGAGATTTGTTGTGTTTAACGTATATAATAAGTTATTATATAGAGAGAGCTGTAGCTATAATGTAGTATAATTGATTAATTGTACAATAATTGCTGTACTTTTCCCTGAACATATGAAATAATAGCAAGCATCTAACTAATATAGAAATCAATTAGTGAATTCGTCTGCAAATAAATTCGTTATATTTTGTTGAGTTTCAACCACAATTAGAAACCATAATTGTGTTACCCGACCTCTTTCCCCAACCTCCACCCTTAGAGAAAGAGATCTTTAATTAGCTTGATAACTATTTATATTAAGTTTAAAGTTTTATTAGGCATATTTATAAATGAGTAATTAAAATAAAGTAAACTAAGATGTTCATCGTTTAATATTCAAACTTAATTATAGGAAGGTTATGCTTAAGGAACATTAATTTTTCTGCCTTTTCTGCTGCCAGTCTGTTTCTCTTTTCATCATATATTAATCCAGCACTGCTAAATAATCTCTCGCTTGGTACGCTTGTTGGAGGACGTGCTAAATGTTTCCTTGCAAGTTTACTCAAGTATGGATAGATATTCTGCGTATTTTATTTTTCCACCAACTAATAGGATTGTCACATGCAGCCAGGCGTTTTTCTTGGTGATAGCTCTCGATCATTTTTACTACATCTTTTGACATCGCGTAGGTCTCGTCATCGCTGCTTGACTCAAGAAACTGAGAGAGAGATTCTGTGATAGATTTGCTTGTTGAAGGTGTTGGTTCTGTCACTGAAACTTTTATTCTTTTGGTGGGTGGCGAAGCGACAGATTCAAGAGATTGAAGCTCTTCAACTGCTTTGCCAAGTGATGATTTAACTCGTTCTAATGTACTAGGTGAAAATAACTTAGCTTTGTAACGTGGATCTAAGTAGGTTGCAAGAGAGTAACTTCATACAAGAACAGCCTCTCGTCTTGTCGCTTGCATCACTTTTGCGCACAATGAACTAGTTCTATTATTATAGTAGAATTTGATAATTTCCGCTTATTAATGACGTTTTATCTCAACGGTCCACATCCGCACGACATCCGCAGTCCAAAGTGCGGATGCAGATGCGGACGCGGATGCGAGAAAATATGCGGATGTTCCGCGGATGCGGATGCGGATGCGGATGTGACCTACGTCACTAATATATATATAATATATATATATATATATATATATATATATATATATATATATATATAAATATATATATATATAAAGGTGGTCCTTAGCTATATAGGGAAAAATTCAAGTTACGAAATTTAACTGCGCTACCCCCGGATTTCGTTAAAAATATCGAAAAGTGGTCGCAGACAAAATTTCACATGAATCGGAGAATATTTACTGGTACCACATTAAGGTGGTTCTTATTTTTGAACTTTCAAAATTCAATACGGCTACCTCTGGATATTGTTACTAGTCTCAAAAAAGGGATGTAAGCAAAATTTTAGCTCAATCGGCTTATATTATCTGCTAAATTATCTCAATGTTTCCCCAATAAGGGGGAAAATTCAACGATCTTCCGGTGCTTGTTTTTCTCCCCCTGCACATTTGGGTTCAGAACATTCTATCTCTATCTAATATTATCTCTTGGTTGCTGCTGTTTTGTGTGTTAACGGAGTGTTCCTTCTTCCTCAGGTGAATCTCGAGAATGGCATCGACAAGGACGTCTACTGAAGTGTGGTTAGTTGGCCAGCCAAGAAAGGAATTGATTGCAGGGAAGCTTCGTTCTTCGGGAGAAGTACTCCAGCGTCTGTTCCACCAGCACCGAAAGAAGAAAATGTTCCTCCGTGAGGCTGCAACGACTGTTTGCCGAGATGTGGGGGACTTTCGAGAAAGGGCCAGGATTCCGACCACGGCAAAAAGAAACGTCATCCCGAACATCGAGGGTCTGTATGAAAAATGCCGGGGTCTTGGAAAGACGAAGAGTAGGAAGTCGGAGGCAGAAAAAAAGAAGAGGAAGGCTTTCCTTCAGAAATTGGAGGAACTTTCGACGTCGCCCATGCCGATGCCAACAACTTGATAAAAATGAAGAGGACAAGGAGTTTCTGATGGTGCAGAGGGAGAAAGGAAGGCAGAGCTGCATGATGGGAGTAGATAAGAAGCTGGCGGAGAAGGAGTCCCGGAAGTTGAGCCGAAGCCGTGTGAGACAACACGTCAGGAACAGGACATGAAACGCTGCCAATCAGAAACCAACGTGGTGGAGCTGGAGAACTCTTCCAATAGCAGCGCCCATGAGACGGCGAACGATGAGGACTCTACAGCAGCAGGTCCTTCTATCTCCATGATGGCACCTCCGAAGCGACGACGAGCCCCGTTGACTCCAGCAATAGCCGCAGCATTTGATCGGACCAAGACCACCGATCGCAATGCTGCATACATCCTGACGGCGGCTGCTTCTGCGTATGGACGAGACAGTGGCCCTGAACCGGCAAAGTATCCGATGAGCCCGCATGAAGTTGCATCAGGAGACAGCTGAGGTCTTGAAGTTCTTCGATCCAACTGTGCCCCTCATTATCCACTGGGATGGTAAGATCATTCCCGATCTCACTGATGCCGATGCCGCTGAGCGTCTTCCGATCCTTGTTTCTGGCGAGGGATTGTTGAAGCTGCTATGCGTGCCCAAACTGCCTTCCGGTACGGGCGAAGCTGTAGCGAATGCCGTCATCGAGGCTCTGGATAAGTGGGGTGTGTCAGATCGTGTCAGAGGCATGTCCTTCGATACGACGGCAAGCAACACGTGAGTTCGTAGAGGAGCTTGCACACTCAGCCAGCAAAGGCTCGCCGTTAACCTCCTCCATCTTGCCTGCCATCACCACATGCTGAAAATAGTGGCCGAGCAAGGCTTCACTTTCTGCTTCAGGCCTTCCTCCGGTCCAGACATCCCCTTCTTCAAGAGGTTCAAGCAGAGGTGGGTTTTTTTACTTGAATGACTTCGAACCGATGAAAAATGACTCCTGGGCTGATGACATCATTGGCTTCTGCAAGCGCCAACTCCAGGAGACACGGCCGCGGGACGACTACAGTGAGTTGCTGAACTCACCATTGTAGTCATGGGGGCGTTCCCCCTCGTGGTATCCGGTTCATCCTTCCCGGTGCTTACCACCGCGCCCGATGGATGGCTTGGGTTATATACGCCATTAAGACCTTCCTCTTTTGCAACCAGTTCGAGCTCAGTCCACGAGAGACGCGAAGCCTCAGCCGTTTCGTCCCATTCGCGGTGACGACATACTGTACATTCCCGCTTGGTTCGAGGGCCCGCTAGCTGCTTCTGCGTCAGCCAAAAACCTTCGCTTGTACAAGCAGCTGGTTTCTTATGAAGACGGGGAGATTGCCACCGCGTGGTCCAAGGCTTTCGGTCGGCATCTGTGGTATCTGTCGGAATTGCTGGTTGGACTGGCGTTCTTCGACTTAAAGGTCACCGACGAAGAAAAGAAACAGATGGTCGCTGCTCTCCAAGATGAAGGATCCGAGGACCCACCAAAGCGGATTTGTGTCCCCGCGGATGCCACCCTGAAGGACAAGACAATGGCCAACTTCGTCACTTCGCGGTCTTGGCGTCTCTTCGCGGCTCTCGACCTCACCGACGGGTTTCTTGGTATGGACCACACCGAGTGGGAAGGCCGAGAGGATTACGAGGCTGCTTCTCGCCGCATCCGAAGCCTCCGTGTGATCAACGACCTCGCAGAGCGAGGAGTGAAGCTGATTCAGGAGTTCAATCCTTTCATCACCAAGAACGAGGATCAGCGCCAGTGCCTCCTCCAAGCCATTGAGGAGCATTGGAGGCGTTTTTCGGATGCGCGGAAGAACACTCTTGCCCAGAAATAGGCAACAATGAGTGGGAGTTGGGCTCCCATGAGATTAATATTGTACTTCTCTTAATATATATTGTTGTTTGCACTTCCCGGACTTTGTTTGTCTCCTCGTTTTTTTCTCATTTTCGAGTTAAACTATATAATCGATTGATGGTTGAAATATATTTTCAGTTCTAAGATTCCGTCCCATCAACCCCAAATATGGGGTTTCACATCGAAGACTATATAAGAATATCAGCGTACTGTTAGCATACTGACAACCAATGTGACACCAGATAATATAAACCGATTGAGCTAAAATTTTGCTTACAGAACTTTTTTGAGACTAGTAACAATATCCAGGGGAATTTCGAAAGTTCAAAAATAAGGGCCACCCTAATTATTTTTATGCAGGAAGGAGGAGCCAAGGGAAAAAAAAAAAATATATATATATATATATATATATAAATTATATATACACAGCGAAGCTTTTCCTGTTACTTATAGTGAGGCCGTTGATATTTGTGTCTAAAACAATGAATATGCATATACAGGATGTTCAAAAAGAAACGCACCCCACTGGCTTACTTAGAGTCTCTTTTTCATGGGCAGCTGATTTCAAAAGGATTATGGCCACCAAGATCTCCAGACCTTAGCCCACCTGATTTCTTTTTATGACTATTCTTAAAGAACATTGTCTATTGAAATTAACCTCATACACTGGAAAACCTTCAGGTCAACATTCATCGTACAGTAAACGGCATATCAAAAAGGACACTAAAACAAGTGTTCGATAACATGATTCGTCGTGTACAATTTGGTGAAAATCATAATGGCCAACACATTCAACAATTTTTGTAATTTACTAATAAACATGCATTCTCCAATGGGTTGCGTTTCTTTTTGAACACTCTGTGTGTGTGTGTATATAATATATATATATATACCTTACAACCTTACAAAGGTTCCGCGTGATGATTTCTCATTTCGCGAAGGTCAAGCTTGTCGCCCCTCCTCTCGAGTTGGCCTTGTGAAGTAGTGAGTTGGATTCTTGCGCTCTCCACCTCACATAGCCAGGTACGCCCGGCTATATATATATATATATATATATACCTTCTGAGGGTTGAAAAAAGTAAATAGATACACGATGATTGTTTTTCAAGAACAAATGGAAAACGTCATCATTGCCAGAACGCCCACTTGAATGATGTTTCGATGGCATTTTGTAATTTTTACATGGCACCTTCGTTATCTGTATCAATGTCTGCAATCATTATTGTAAACTGCAAGGGAGCTAATACTGTACCATGTGAGACAGAGTTTATGACTTCTGAGACTTCAGATTTAACTCTATTTACTACCATTCTTTATGTTGTTTGAGTCAGAAAATTAAATATCCATCTTCTTAGCTTTCGAGTAATTCCTGTATTCTTAAGTTTGTGTGCTATAATTATATGGTCACATTTATCGAAAGCTTTATTAAAGTTAGTATATATTACATCTATGTTTTGTCCTCGACATAATATTTCCAATATTTTCACCTGGAGGTCTAATAACTGTGATTGGCATGATCTTCCAGCCCTGAAATTATGTTGGTTTGGATTGTATGAAATCTTTTCCTGTACGTAGTAAGTAGTTTTACCTGTACGCTCAAAGCACTTTATGAGGTGAAAGGTGAGAGCTACTGGCCGATATTTGTTAGGAATTGATCTGTTACTTCCTTTAAATAATGGGGCAATGTTCATGTTCTTTAATGGAAGTGGAATTTGTTCTGTGTAGAGTAATTTTCTCCATAGCAAGTACTATGTTAGGGTGGAGCGAAAAACCTTTTTTCAGAAGTGCACTTTACTATAGTGTGAAAATGTTGCCAAATGGGGGAAACAATATTCATGTCAAATGTCACTTTATTCTGGTTATTTTGGTCTGCCACAGAGGGTGTTTATATTTCAATGAAATTGCCAGTTTCATTAAGTTATCACTCTTGCGTATGTGTGTTACTGTGAGGCGTGTGTGGTAAATTTGGCTTCTGTTATAATTTTATGCACGTTTAATATGTATATCTGTAATTTACTGTAACTTTATGCATTTTATATAACTAATGGTTGTAATTTTTTTCAGATATTTCAGAAGCATTGTGTGTAATATTAATTGATCTGATAAATAACTCCAAGTTTCCAAACAAAGTTTGGTTCTTCAGTGTTTGAAAATAATCTTAAAATGTCTACACAAAAACTTTTGAAGACGAAAATAGATTTGGAGTGTCCGGTTTTCGGAGCTCCAAAGGATTTGAGTTCAAATGTAATGCCTACATATTCAGAAATTATAAGATACTACAACTTTCTGCGTCATGAACTACATCGTTCTATACCTTCAAAAAACAATCCATCTGTATTCAAGGTTACTGGAGAAATGGCTTTAAAACTCCAGGAAGTATGGCGGAAGGCATCTGTCCCAATTTTTTTTAATGTAGAGTGCAACAGATGATTATAAGTCACTTCAATAAATACAGAAACCTTCTGAAAACCTACAAGCAAAGGAAATCGAATGCTGCATACAGTGCTAAAATAGAGAAACTTAAAGACCAGTGAAATAAATTATTTGACATTGCAGCATGCAAGTGCAAATATTTCTACAATTGTCCCTGCAAAAGAAAATCTAAGGTTCCACCAATTGAAAGATTGCTCCTCAGAGATAAACGAAATGAAAGAAAAATGTTCATGGGTGTAATTCACAAAGTTGAATCTGATAAAATTGAAAAGAGAGAGAAGATAAAGCAACTTCGATCTATACAAGCGGATAAAAGAATGAAAAGAGATAGAAATTTTCCACCTAGTAAGGAATCTAGAAGAGATATCTCCTCTGAAGAGGAGGAATTACTGACTGAATGTTCAAGTGAGTCATCTTGCAGCAATACTCATATGAGAGCGCCTCTTAAAGCAGCAGCAATAGCATGTGCTGCACTTCAAGACTTTGATTCGAAGGGAGCATAATAAAAATAGATCCAGCCTCCCGAATAGCTCGGATCCAGTCATTTTGAATGATTTCTAATTCGATGGAAGGAAGGATCAGACACGAGTACAACAGAAGGAAGGCCAAAACTATTACTAGCAAACAATGACGAAAGAACGCGTTGCATTTGTGAATGAACCAGGTTCAAAGTACTTACGTCATATTGAGCTGCAATCAGGAAATGCTTGCTAAAAATATAGCAGATGGAATAAAAGATTTTTTACAGTACATAAAATTAACCAAAACCATTTAATTGTAATTGGTTGTGATAGCACATATGTTAACACTGGGAAACGGAGGAGTTATAAGGCTTCTTGAAGAGTATCTAAAGAGACGATTTCAATGGCAAATATGTTTACTCCATGCAAAAGAGCTTCCGCTCAGACGCATTTCGAAACACCTCGTTGGTAACACCCTCAGTCCACAGCTCTTATCAGGTCCACTTGGCAAAGCCCTTAGAAATTGCGAGAATACTGATGTAGCTGTGTTTGAGCCTATCGAAATCAATCTTCGTCAGTTGATGTAGAGCTTAGTACAGGCCAACAGTATCTTTTTTATATTAGCCACGTAGTGGCAAGCGGACATTGCTCAGTTGATTTAGCGCGTCGAAATCTTGGAAAAATGGTTCATTGTAGGTAGCTGACAACAGCCAATAGAATCTTACGGCTTTATATTGGGAGTGATGTGCCATCATCGAACCTTAAATGTTTAGCAGAGTATATTGCTTAGGTGTATTCTCCATGTGGTTTATGATTAAAACTAAATCATCTTGCACCGAAGGAGGAAATCATATGTTTGAAATGATTCAACACTCAAGATACGTTTATGATAACCTGAAAGCAATAATTGATCCTGACATTAGAAAAATGCGCATAATGTTCCATAATATCTAATAGCATCATTGCCTGGATTCTATCATCTTCTGTAATGTTACCATGAAACTTTTAAATATATATAACTTCATCATTTTTCGTCTATGTTATGAAAAGAAAATTAAAATCCTCATATATTTATACATTTCAACCTTTCAAATGTTCCGTATGATGATTTCTCATTTCACGGAGGTCAGGCTTGTTGCCCCTCCTCTTGAGTTGGCCTGGTGAAGTGAAGAGTTGGTTTCTTGCGCTCTCCTTTCCACAAAACCAGGTACTCTCGGCCCATCTGGAATTGTTCTGAGCTTAGCGTCTAGTCTTCTTTTGAACAAGTTTATCATTCAACATTTTTCCGATCTTGTCTTTGCAGTTTCTTAATTTTACAGCAACTTTTTTTCCCTTGCGGAACATTGACCACTTTTGTCTCTCGAACCTGCTTCTCTTTCCTCTGTTGTTTTGAGACATGTCTTTCCACAATTTCTAGCGTCTTCTCTTCTAGAGTTAGCATCTGTTCCATTGTTTTTTCCTTAAAGACAGTTCTCCAGTCTATTGCATCCAAGCTGGATACAATACCTTCCCAATTTATAGCTTGGCGTGAAAATTAATGATTTCAAATTTGCCTCCTTCTTTCCTTCCCTTCTTTTTTTAATTGGTTGTTATTTCAATAATGTTGTGATCTGATATTATAGTTCAGGGTATTTCTCTTATCAATTAGGTTGCTGTTGTTTGTGAATACCAACTCTAGGCAATTGTTTTTTTTATTGTATTTTCCGTTATTCTTGTGTTGCATACTGTACATTCATCAGCTAGAGGTCGCAGCATTTTTGCAAGCTCCTGGTCTTTCCGTGTACCTCCCTTGACTTGATTTATACGTATATTTCTTCCGATCCGTTTATATTTCATAGATAGAAAATTAAAATCACCGCATAGTCTAATATTTGGGGTTGGGGAGTGTACAGCTTTCATCCAGTTCCTGACCTCTGTAATGGTATTTGAGAATTTTCTACAGATGTACAGATCTACAGAAGCTAAGGCTAACAAAGACCCTAAGATCCACTCTAATGTTAGCCCGAGAGAAAGGAAAGAGTAGGGGGTTAAGAGAAGAGAATAAGGGGTTAAGTAAGTAGCAACACCTATCAATCGTGGGTTAACATTCATTCAGGAAAAGAGAAAAAAGACTCACCATCATCATCCGCCGGCCACTGCCGACAAGTTAGAAAAATAGTCGGAGAGAATAGGAAAGATTGCAGAACAGTCCTCTACTCCATAGGGAGGTAGAGCCCACTCTGCCGGAAAGGGGTGAAAGATGAAAAGAAGTAAAATAAGAACGCTTACAAACCATGCAATACATTCTTAACTCAAAAACAACACATTCTTAACTCAAAGCAACACATTCTTCCAGCTGTTACAGACCGATCCTCAACTCCATAGGGAGTAGAGGATACAGCCCACTAGGCTGGAAAGGCGAGAAAGATGAAAAAAAGTAAAATAAGAACGCATTACAAACCATGCAACACATTCTTAACTCAAACGCTATCATACCATGCAAACTACAGACATGCAATAAAGAGTTACAGACATGCAAATAAGGAGAGAAGAAAAAAAAGTATAAAAAATAACAAAAAGTGGGTTAATTTACTCAACAAGCTACAACTAAGTTCGTGTTAGTCTAATTTTTTTTTTTATGGCCTATCACACGCTGGCATGTCACAAGCTGGCATTAGACGTCAACAGACTCATCCCCGATTACCACCCCCAGATCTCCTGTTGCCAATTTTTTTTTTATTTTAAACAACGTTAATATTTTTAAAATGTGTATCTAGACGGTTTTTAAACACATTAACGCTGGTAGAGTTCACGACGGGCTCGGGAAAATTATTCCATTTATTAATTAATTTAAACGTAAAGAAGTTTTTAGCGATATTATTAATGAAACATCTGCCACGCAACTTAAATCAGTTATTACGAGTATTGCTATTATCGAAAGTGAACAGTTTGTCAAATTTACGTTATCGATGTTATTAACGATTTTGAAAACTTCAATAAGCTCCCCCCTTAATCTCCTAGTTTCGAGTGAATGCAAGTCTAACTCTTTAATCCTCTCTTCATTAGGCTTGTTGCGCAATGACGGAATTAGTTTCGTGGCACGACGCTGAACCTTTTCCAACCTATCAATATCCTCACGCAAATACGGGCACCAAAACTGAACGGCATATTCTAAATGAGGCCTGACTAGTGACTAGGGACTTGTAAAGGGGCAATATAATATCCTTCGATTTAAATTCAAAATTACACGCTATGAATCCTAACATCCTATTAGCTTTTGCGCAAGACTCCAGCCACTGGTTCCTAACTTTTAAGTCCTTAGATACGGGTACGCCTAAATCTACTTCCTCGTCAACGCTCGCTAACTCTCTATCATCCATCGTGTACGTGTAATTATTGTTACGAGAACCTATATGCAAAATTTACATTTGTGTACGTTAAATTACATCTGCCACTTATCCGTCCACTCCATAATCCTATTTACATCGTCTTGGAGCCTATTTCTATCGTCCTCGTTAACAACCTTACCGCCTATTTTAGTATCGTCCGCGAATTTTGACACGTTACTAGTCAATCCTACATCTATGTCGTTAATGTAAATTACGAATAGCAATGGGCCTAACACTGAGCCCTGTGGGACACCGCTACCTACATCCAACCACCCCGATTCAGTACCATTAACAACGACCCTCTGTCTCCAAGCATGAAGCCATTCCTCTAACTGAGTCTAACCAGTTAGCGACCTGACTGCGTATACCGTGCGCTTTAACCTTCGCAATTAATTTCCTATCGAACTGTATCGAACGCCTTTTAAAATCTAAATAACTAACGTCAGCCGCTCTATGCCTATCGTATTCGCGTACTATTTCGTTATAAAATTCTAACAAATTAGTTAAACAAGATCTATGGCGTCGAAACCCATGCTGACTACTATTAATCAAATCTCGACTTTCTAAGTGATCGATGATACGATCCCAAACTACAGGTTCCAAAAGTTTACCGACAACTGACGTTAAGCTAATGGGCCTATAATTGCCAGCTACTGTGTGGTCGCCTTTTTTAAAATTGGGCGTGACGTTAGCTAATTTGAAGTCTTCAGGAATAATCTCCGTTTCGAGTGACTGATTAAAAATCTTCGTTAAGGGGCCTACAATAACGTCTTTCAAATCTTTCAAATGTCTGGGATAAAAAGCTTCAGGGCCTGGAGCCTTCCTAACTTTGGACCTTTTCCAATTTGTGTACCGTTTTTCATATAATTTATTTTTGAGAATATTTTTGTTAAAACTAACGAAAATATCACGACTTAACCTAACCAATTATCAAGAGCGTACAGTTGATCTATTAGTAAATAGTAAATACTATTCCAGAAACAAACAATGTTATAATTAATAATAGATCAACTGTACGCCCTTGATATTTGGTTAGGTTAATTCGTGATATTTTCGTTAGTTTTAACAAAAATATTCTCAAAAATAAATTATATGAAAAACGGTACACAAACTGGAAAAGGTCCCAAACTTTTAGCCAATCGATATAATGCGCAATCTCACCCTCGTAAACAGTTATTTCATCCAAACTAGTCTCGCTACTAAATGGAACGATATCGTCCACGTCGGGGACATTATTTACGTCTTCTACTCTTCTACGGTAAAAACTGTCGCAAAAAAGTTATCGAAAATACCCGCCATCGCCTGAGCGTCAGAAGCCAAAGCGCCGTTAACATCCACTAGAGGGCCTATGTTATCTTTTATCGGCTTACGATTATTGACGTAGTCAAAAAACTTTTTTGGATTATGTTTACTATCCGCAGCTATAAGTATCTCTAAATTACGCTTAGCATTCCTAACTGATCTTTTAACCTGACGTCTAAGCTCGATATATCTATTAAAGTTAGCTGCCGTGCCATTGTGCTTATTAAGTCTTTTCGCTCTGTCCCGCTCGTTTATGAACTCGTCTATTTCCCTAGTCCACCACTTGGGCCTACTATGATTTCTAGCGAGCTTGGGCCTACGAGGAATAAACTCCCTTTCAATATTCATAAAACTTTCTTTAAACGCCTCCCAATGCAAATTTGTGTCATTACCCAAAAATAAGTTATCCTAGTCCACTACTCTCATCCTATCAGTAAAACTATCAAAATTAGCCCTACGAAAATCAGGGACTTGTATTACGTTACTATCCTTAGTGTTTTCTATCAATAACTTAAACCTAAGAATTTGATGATCACTACATCCTAAACTCGCCCCTACTTCTAAACCTTCGACTATATTTTCGCCGTTCTTCATCACCAAATCTAAAATATTGTCACCGTGCTTTGGTTCAGTAACCATCTGTCGTAAAAAATTTTCTTCCATGAACTCAATCAATCTCAAACTCTCCTCATTACCAGTAAAAATCTCGTAATTAACATTAGAGCAGTTAAAGTCTCCAACAATTATACTATTTCGATTGTCAATAAAGTTACCAAGAAGTGAGTAGAATCTAGTATCGGTATCGAGGGGTTGAACGGGAGGTCTATAAACAACATCAAAATTAAAACTAATACTACGCGCCCTAACTTCAACGCATATCGCATTAATTGCTGCCGGAAAATCTATCTTAACTTCGATAGCCCTAGGGGAATTACGAATGTAGAGCAAAACGCCGCCACCAATCCTATGTAACCTATCATTAGTAAAGAGTTTAAAACCCGGTATATCAAGTTCCCCCAACAAGTCCTGAGTCATGATATTCAACAACCATGTTTCAGTGATAGCAACTATATCGT
>JAJOZX010003099.1:315000-402500 GCA_023014485.1 Bathynomus jamesi | reverse complement strand
GTGTGAACAGCCTTTCACGAGTGGTAGATAAAATGGGTAACCTGTCTCCCTCCTCGCTCTCTCTCTTTCTCCCTCTCTCTCTCTCTCATATATATATATATATATATATATATATGTATATGTATACACATACATATATATACACATATAAATTATATAAACATATATATATATATATATATATATATATATATATATTTCCACTTTTAAAAGTAGGTTTAAAGTGGAGTGTAAAGCTTGACCTTCGCCAGAATGAAAAATTCGGGCGAGAACCATCGAAAGCAAAGGCGAGCCTATATATGTACAATTCCGGAAAAAAGTTCATCTAAAAAATTCGTGGAAACATCTTTCCACAGTTGGTAGATAAATGGGTACCCAGAGCGCCCTAGTAGGGATCTCTCTCGCGCGCTCTCTTTTATATATATATATATATATATATATATATATATCCCCGTTATAAAGTAGGTCTAGGGTGGGGCGAAACGACTGACATTCGTCAGAATGAACAAGTCGGGTGGAAGCAAACGAAACAAAAGAAAGCCAATATATGTACAGTTCCGGAAAAAATTTCATCTAAAAAATTCTGAAAATTGGTACAAGAAGCATACACAAAATTTATAATCACGTCAAATTGCATTAATTAACTCACTCTCCGGCTAACTTAAATCGAATATTACGGTCTTTTTCATCTGTAACTTCTGCAAATTAAAACCGGACAAATGGTACACGTCGCATTAAAATGTGCAGCACAAATTAATAAGTAGAAAGGGAATATGATAAAGGAGGGAAATGAAGAGAAGAAAGGTGAAAGCGATATAAGCAACCACCTTCCTAAACATTTCCTAATTAAACGATGCAAATACCTGAACAATAGGAGATAAATATTTATGGAAAAAAAATTATTTATATATATATATATATATATATATAATTTAGGGTGATTCAAATATGGGGGTAAAAATTTTTTTTTTATACTTTAATGTGTTCAACCCTTTAAATGGTTCATTTCAGCATAAAAACAACTATCCTAAAATATTTTAGCAAATTTTTAATTTTTAGGGGTTGCTACCAGCAATTAAAAATTGACAGAACGACTCAAATTGTCAAATTTTTCCACACCACCCAGGGGGTACAGTACAAGGCGCATTGCTTTTTTTTAATGTGGAAAGCTCCCCCGTAGGTCCTACCATAACCACAAGCATGCATAATTAAACTAGCATGATATTTCAGACATTAGCTGTCCTTACTTCATCAATGTTTCTTTCTTTCTATCAGGGTAAACAGCCATGTAGTTTTTCACTACTTGTAACAAGAATTGTTTTTGATCTTCGTCATGTGTTAGTATTTTATTATATTCATCCATTAATTTTACTCCTCTTTCCGCTATATCATTCACGACTTTCCACTGTTTGATAGATTTCTTAGCGGAGTTAAACTCTTCATCATTATGCCATTCTTTAGCATCTTTGAGTAAAAATTTTGAACTAAATTCTGTTATTGTAAAGAATCTTTGAGTATTTGATGACAAAATCTTCTAATTTCTTCGTTGGAATAAGTGCAGGATCTAGAAAAGCCCGTTTTGCAGGAAGAGTTTCTGTTGTATTTTGCAAGGCCTTTACAATTTTGTTTTTCGTTTCAGTAGGCACTTCATCATCATAAAAGGCCAAGGCTACAGTTCTTCTGATAGGTACCAGAGGTGACCTAACAGTTTTTTAATAGCAACAAATGCAATTGTGTCATTTATTTGTTTGTAGACTACAAGATTCTGTAATAATTCCAGAGCAAGACGAGGAGCGCAAGATGGCACAGGAACTGTAAACCATGCCTTTACATATAACTGAGTAGCAAATAGACAGATGTCTTTTAGTCCTTTTTTGTCTTTTACTGAAATTTTGAACTGAGATTTGAACATAAAATTTTTTAATGAATATGTAATTTTGGCCATCCACCTAGCCCGATGAAGTCCCGCTGGATGTTTAAATTTGATATCACCTTTTGGTTCACCTCCCAAAAAAATAATTGTTAACTGCAATAGTTCTAGGTAATCGTCTCTTGGTTGAAATGTATCTAGTTGATTTGTTGCAAATATAATTATGTCATCTTTGATGTCATGAATATTTTCATAGATATCTGGATCTGATAATGCTGTCTCGTAGTCCTCCTTATTAATGCTTGACCATTTTTCTCTGAACTTCTTAAAAAGGACTATATCTGGGCCAGAAGATGGTGATAAAGACTTTGAAACAACAGCTTCCAGCATAATTTCAAATATATGGTGTCGACATGCCAGCCACAATAAATCGTTGTCGAATTTTTGTTCTAGAAGAATAGCTGCACCATTTCTAGGACCAGTATTGGCTGCCGTTGTATTGAAACACATGCATTTTATATGTTCGCAGATGTCCCATTCAAGCGATGTCTGATTGTTTGCATTAAAAAGAGACGCATTTCTATCACTCAATTTTGCAACATCAAGACTTCCTAATAATTTATCATCAAACAATTTTCTACGTTTGCCAACCTTACTTTTCCATGTTGAAGGTTGTGCAGCACAGAAACCAGATTCATCACTTTTACTCTCCTCTGATTCTGATTCTGATGATGTACTGGTGAGTATGATAGCCTCTTCACTCTTCTTTCTTTTGATCTCTTCTTCTGCTTTCCTCTTTTCATAACGTTGTTGCTTTTCTGCTGCTCTTTGCTCTTTTTTAGCAACAGCCTTATCAATGGTACCCATTTTTCCATGACGTCCTTTCTCACGTTGCATTTTCAAGAATTTCTTATCATCTTCTATTTTTATAAGCTGCATAGCATTCTCATGAGCAATGTCAAATAAGTTTTCCAGTTTATCTTTCCATTTTTCTTCTTTATTATTTAAATTTTGTGATCTTTTCAATTTGTTTGCTTTGTTTTTCTTAAGCAGCTGTCATTCCTTCAGTATTCCTTGAATTTTATCTACTACATGTATTCTTTGTTTTGCTGGTATTCCTGCTTTTTTCCAAACTGCTAGCACATCATCTGCAGTAGAGCAGCATGATTCTCTAATGTCTTGCTTTTTAATATTTCTGTAGTGCATGAAGAGGGCCATCATTTCCTTCTCTGATGGTAATACGGATGTTTTTAGTACTGCAGAGGGCTGCCCAATTAGCCATACTTCAGTTTCTTTTCTTGTAGAACTTCTCCCAAATGAGCAACTGGGTGATGGTGAGTTAGGCCTAGCTTCCATAATCGATTAATTGGTATCAAAATTACGAGTTCCAAGCAACAATTAAAAGCAAGCTAGTATATAAACCATTAATTAAAAATTCTGAAATATAAACAATTAAACATAAAATCATAAGTTGTAAAAACAAACAAATTGAAAAAGAGGGAAACTTTGACGCCTGGTAGCACATAGTAAATTTTATTTAAAATTCACCAAATTTGTCATACACTACTTTTTTGTCATAGGGAACAAAAATACAGGTTGAACAATTAAAAAAAAAACTTTGATTTTTTTGAATCACCCTAAATTATATATATATAAACAATTATATTAAACATCGTTCTGAAAATTGTGGAGTTTGACGGAAGCGATAGATAATATCGATTTAAATTTCTAATAAATAAACTTCTCTCCGCAGGAGTTTATTTCGAGATCATAGACATCATAAAGATTAAACTTCACGCGCATTTGACTCGCAAATTAGCGTTTCTCTCAAACATATGCGAAGTGTACCCGAATTCCGAATATATCTTCGAATGTCGATAAATCGCTTCCTTTTCGCGCAGTGATGATTTTTACTTTTTCCTTCAAGGATAAGGGACTTTAATAGTTATTTCAAGTCTCCAAGATTCGAGATAAGGTGTGCATCTTTAAATTATACAGCCCAGCGTCGGGTCAGCATACGAACCATGAGAAGTTCGAGTTTTAAATAGCTATAATTAAACGAGTCTTTGTGAAAAGTTGGTGATATTTTTTTAAAAGTCATTTCCAGTTCCTTTCGCTCTATTTTCACCCACACGTGTCTTCAATTTTCTCTGAAAAGTCACATCACACATATTTGATATTTTTTAATTTTATTTATTGTACCGAAAGCAAAGGTACATATGAACAAATCTCTCGCTCTCTCTCTATCTCTCGCTATATATATATATATATATATATATATATATATATATATATATATATATATTAATCAGCGAACTGCTCGAGATCGTAAACTTTGGGCTAATCACCCGCAACCAGCACGCATTTATTATTTTTAAATTTATTTATTGTATGGTGGAATTCTTACACGATACCATAAATTTTACAGCGGTTTTCTTCATGGGTAATTAACTATCTTCCACTTTTATGTTACAGGCATCATAAACCGTTTCACAAGCGAACCTCAACTCGCTCTCTCTCTCTCTCTCTCTCTCTCTCGATCGATCGAATACAAGATCAAAAAACAAAGCGTTTCTCGTCCCTCCACAAATGGGGATATCTGACACGCTCCAGATTTCACGGGAAAACGAATCACAGCCCTGTGGGAGGAGCTCAGGACCTCTGTTTGGCCGCTATGCAGGCCTACGCGTCAAGCCACACCCAAAATTCACCACTAGCCAATAGGAATCTAGCGTTTCTGTGTTGTGGTGTAGTCACAATCCCCCTTTATAAAAGGGGTCACTTTCATCTCAGAGCCTCAGTTCAATCGTTTTTCTTGCTTAGTGTTTTTGAAATACCAACCATGAGCCAGCTGTACGACTACCCCGATCTGTTTGAAGATCAAGATTTTTATGCTCAGGCAACGCGTCTAATTTTCAGCGCTGCAGATCGGGATGAACTTTTATCTACGCAGATTGTTACAGAAAATTGCGATGCATTGGAAGTTCCTTCAGACAATTCATTTGAAATGTAAATGATTATATTCTGCGGTCCATTCAGTGTTAGTTTATAAGTGTCTAACCTAGCTTTATTCTGAGTTTTCCTACTACGAAAAAATTAATCCCAGGACTCTTTCTCGTTTATAACAATATAACCTAATCGTAAAAGGCCGCAATAAACGCCTTTTGAAAAGTATTTTTAATTATTCTGTTTCCTTCGTGGTTATTTCGGCATATATATATATATATATATATATATATATATATATATATATATATATGTATACATATATATATGTACGTATATATATATATATATATATGGTGGAGCTTTAGTAATACATTACTTGATAATTTAAAGATGTATTCTTTCTCGTTTATAATTAGTAATCTAATTTCCTTTTATTGTGAATTTTTCCACAACGAAAAATTAATCCCTTTATGTTTTTAATTATTGTCTGTTTCCTTAGTGATTATTTCGGCGTGTATATATATATGGTGTTTTTATTTGTACATTACTCGATAATTTAAAAATTTATAGAAAGTTCTATAGATAGGATTTTTAAATTACCAAAACTTTTAATTATTATCTGCTTTTTTATTATAATTTTTTAAAATCGTGGCATTTCCTCTTACTGCAGCTCTTTATTTTTACTTAACTTTATAGGACCGATGGGGAACTTGAACGTGTTATAGCTACTTTTCGTTTCGATGAAAGGGCAATAAATGATATGGATGCTTCTCCGCACAGCCAATCCAGCGAACTGAATACAGAAGTCGAGGTATTGGCTCACATCCGGTCCAGCGAGTGCCAGTTCATCGAGGAACTAATGTAAGTATTTTTGAGGTTAAGACCAAAACACAATGTATTTTCGTTTATTAAATGGTAGAAAACATGTACAAAGCGGAACCAGTGTCCATTAAATAAGTCTTAATGCTACAAATAGGCCTTTACACAATACAGATATACAACTTTACACAATACAGCGGGTGCTAACATATGGGAACCTTTTTTTTATCTGTCTGCATATATTTTTAGCGTTCATTTCAGTGTTGCACAAATCGAATAATTTTAAAAAATTTATAAATCCCTTCCCACATGATATGTGCATGAGAAATGAGAGGGCGTACATCCCGCACGTGTCGCTATAATATCATTGAAAGCGATACGGGTTCCACACAATCTCAGGTACATGTAATTGCGCGATAAACTGCACAACCACAGAATCAATCAAGGGCTGAGCGCCGAATGAGTCAAAATAGTAAATTCTTTCCCTATTTTTAAAATAGTTTGCAAACCAATGAATCCCCTCACCCCCGCAATGTCGGTGTTAACGATAATCCCGTACCAGTTTCTTGTAGCTGGTAACTCCACTATTTCATTCTTCGCAAACACACCGATAAATTTTGAGCGTGTGAAACGGTCACTTTTCATTACTCTCTGGAGTGTACTCGGATCCATTTTAAAAGTCTGTGACCACGTTCCTGAAAGAATCAACTTCTATTAGTGCCTGTGATTCGAGGTAAACTAGCACACTTATAGGCGCGTGTGTAGGCTTGGCAAATTCCAACCTGACTGAGATATTCTTACTCTGTTGTGGACTTAAATGCGTGTTTACGCCAGCAGACCAGTCAGGCGTAATATCAAATGAATAAATGTTAAGTTCATCGACAAATTCTTTCTGCGTTACACCAAACCCAAGCTCATCACAGTCACCTGTATTATGAGCCAGATTACTATAAGCTCTCGCATAGAGCGGGAACGCCGCGTCTGATGAGTAATCCGTAATCATAGCCCCTTCGAAAGCGATGCATTTTACGTATAGAGTAATATTTTTAAAGCGGAAATTCTCGAATTTAAAGGCACTCTTTTCATATTTTCCATTCGTCGAGGCGTGGTCCTGTATTCAAATTAATATCCTTTTAGGTTGAACACCAAGGGCCACGTTTTCTAGTTGCTTCGAGGCCAACCCGGCGGGCACCGTGTATAGTTTGATCTGTACCCTGGTAATTGGGTATTTTACTGTGGCGTGTATTAAGTCTTTCTCAATTTCTATTTGTTTTGGCGAACTTAATTTCTCTCGGCGTATACGCAAATACGCCTCCATTATGTGAATCACAACGGGTTTCGCGCCCTCTTCTTGATCAGACCCCAGATTTATGCAGATCTCAGGAATCGTGCGGGTAAGCTTCAACTTCATATCCACCCCGTTCATCAGCAGTTTCTCCTGGAATGTGAAATCTGTATGAAGACGGCCAAAACATTCGTATATCTTTTTTTTAGAATTTTTTAATTTATCCTTTATACCGTTTTCATATTTAGTATGGTAATATCCCTCGGAGGTTAAAAATATGTCCTTCGTTTCTTTTCAAAAGTTGGACATTTACCAGATAGGATCGTAGGTGGTAGTACCCCGTTCCTGCCGAGATGTTAACGTAGTTTAAATAAACCTCACACTGGCTGAATATGGAGTGTAAAAAGTTGGTTTCAGGGTACGCAGAGTAACTATCATCGCAGTCCGTTCCATCAGAATGGGCTATACGCAGTTTAGCGTACATGTGCATGCAGCTCGGGTCAAAAAAGTAAGGGCCTGAGCTGGGTATCACGAATTCTCTTGGGGCACTCGGCGAACTAATTGTATTTAATGGATTAATTGTAATAAAGTCGCTATGCTCAATAGAGACCTGAGTTTGGGTCATATCAAAAAGGGAGAGTTCCGATTTATAGCATTGTGAACTACACGGATGGATGAAACGCGCCATGACGAGTCAGAAATAGTGCTACCTCTCTCGACAAATATTAGTCAGCCTATGATTCGTGAGAGTAGTGTCCTCAGCTTATATCACTTAAAAAGAATGAAAAGCCATAGGTTTTATACGCTTAAAGCACTTCTTTTTTATTTCCTTTTACGTTTAGCGCCACGTGATGGTAACCCCTTCTTCCTGGCAGATCTCTTCTTTCCACTAACACGCATTTTTCTCTTTGCATTTTTGATGATTTCGTCCAGAGTACGTTTTAAATGTTTTTTTAGAGCTTCTTTAGGCTTAGTTCCTCCCATTATGACTTCTGCCGCCTTGAAACCTGTTTGTAACACCTTCGAACCTAGGTATCTGGCACCCCTCTTCAACAGTGGGACAGCGGTGCGTAGTATGGATGAAAAAATGGACCCAAGTCCACTCCCACGCTGGTATCTCACTCATCGATAGACTGTGAATGGCCTTCGGGTCATAAACGGCGAAAGTGTAGTTTCACTGTTAAGCTCCCATCACCGAATGGGAAATTTTTTCCCTCAGTCGTTCTTATATATATCGAGATGTTGGTTAATAGATTAGTCGCAACACTCACATAATGGGGCTTGTCATATGTAATGCTGAACCTTTTCCCTCTATGGTTGGGGATGTGTACAATGCGGAGCAGGCGCGCCTGGGTGTCCCCAACAAATTGGTGCCCTACGATATTGCTGTAAAAATAGCACATGTCTGGGGGCGGAAATCTTTCACCCAATTTCTCCATCTTCAATTGACACATTAAGCTGGACAAGTCATGCTGTGCCTCGTGAAAGGTATCTCTTTGTAGAGCTGCGCTATATCGGCCCTCAACCATAATTGTGAACAGCTCTTTATCTTTAATATTTCTACTAAGCGTTGACTTTAACTTCAATGTGCAGGCAGGCGTGTCTATGTTTACGACTTCAAAAAGTAAATCGTACGACTTTTCAAGACTTGTTTAACCCGTCACAATTTCCATGGCTGTATCATAATGCCCGATTCCTAGCGATACATTTGTGTTATAGCACTTTTCCTCACCGAACAGGACTGAACGCATAGTATTGTCTCATAAACCCACCTCATAAACCCACCTCATAAACCCACCTCATACGAATCACGCTCCAATTCAATGGGTCCGTGGAGTTCTGTCAGAAAGTTGGCGAGGGTGTTGTTAGGATGTACAGAGAAGAAGAGGACGGGAGTGTGACATAGAAGTGGCTAGGCGCCATGTTGCATACTAATTAAGCTCCATTATTGCATCAGCTTTTATATAGGTGTTGAAGCTTTCTGGGTAACCTAGCCATTTCACCAGGTACATTTTTCTCTTTCCTGAACCTTTGCTGCCTAAAATTTTTTCAATTTTATTCACACTTTTTCCTAAATTAAATGTCACTTTCTGCAACTCCTCGCAGTAAAAGCCTGCGCGATCTCTTCCCCATTCAAATCTTCAACGTAATACATCATTATCTCACCTACAGGTCTCATAGCACGAACTTTAAAAATCTCACGTGTCCATCCTTGCTCAAATCCCTTCGCGAATTTATTTACCGAACGTGATAGCCTTACATAATCCTTGATTTTGAAATGTGTAGAGTGTGGTGGCGGTGCTCCATCTCTTCTCACCTCTTGGCGCGTACCTCTCTAAAACTTCGTAAGGTGTTGTGCCACTCGTACGGTGATATAAATGGTTGTATGACAAAGCCAATGACCCCAGAATTTTTTATATATCTGTATGTGTTTTTATGTGTAAAATAGCGATGCATGCGTTCCTTTATAGAAAGTTGAACTCTTTCAGCTAAAGAGGCCTTATGTATAGAACTGCTAGTGTAGTAACTGATATTAAATTCTGTCAGCATGTTCTGAAAAGTGCGACCTATAAATTCTTTCCCCATGTCCGTACAAAAATAGCCAGGAATCTTTTCTTCTATTAACATAAAAGTTTTGGTCGCTTTAGCAACTGTTTCAGGCGATTTATTTTTCAGGGGAATTAGCGACAGATATCTAGAGAATAGATCTATTATGAATAGGATGTAGCGGTATCCGTCATTATACACTGAATATCTTTGCATGTCTGTTAAATCCGATTGCTAAATAGAGTCAATCGAATCCGCTGTTGTCTTGGCCGTTTTAAACCTTTTTCTCACCGGTTTATTAGTGTATAAGCATCCTGTTCCCGCAGAAACCGCTCAACATCTTTTTTCCTTACTCCATAAACACCTCTGTACAGTCTATTAACCCTTTCACTCACTGGGTAGACAATTGTGTAGCTGAAAAATAAACCATACTGATTCTTATATAACCACACATAAAGGCAAATTTCGTTTTTACCCTATGTCATAATACGTGAGCGAAAGGGTTAACGCCACCATAGGAGGCGGGGTTAGAAATGTCACAATAGCGTTTACTTAATATGTTAGCCATTTGCGTATTTTAGAGACACGTGGAAAAGGTTGGCCGTTTGTTCTCTTCTTTCTCTTCTTCAGAGACGCTGCTGCTGGGGGCGATGGCGTACTCAGTTGTGACACATGCGAGACATGATTCAGGTCTTATAACCTATTCAGATTACCTATCAATGTTTTGGGGACAATTATTTGTTGTAGTCTTGTTTAATATGCTTCCATCCTGTTGGTGAAGGTATGTCCCACTTTCTCACCAGATCATGAACAATAACGATGTTGGATCCTTGTACCCTTGTTCCTTCAACAATGACCTAGCCTGTATCGGCCCACTGTATGATGGGGTCCTCAATCAATAGATTATAAAGACTTAAGCTTTTATTCCTCAATGTATGTGGGAGACTGTTTTTTAACACATGTTCGATGTGTTGTGTTCCGTTGTTCTTTGGTTGGTCATCTCTAACGTCGGGCCCAGGCCCTGTGTCGCCATGCTCAGCACTACTCGCGCTGTGACTAATAACCACGGGGAGCTCTGTAGGATTCTTATAATCTTCGTACTCATGAAGAAATTTCTGCAAAGCCTCTTGGTACAAGATCCTTTTCTCATCAGGTGACTTTTCACTGTTTAATAGGGCCAGCAACTCGCTTTCCATTCTTTTAAGCCTACTTTTACGGGGTTCTAGAGCTGTGTCTGGAATCTTTGAACTTTGCAATGAAGCATACACCTCTTGCAGAATCACAACCACTTTCTTCATTATATTAATCTAGTCAGTAAGGGGCCCAAAACTGAAAATAAGATGGGTAGGAATGATCCTCTCTTTGTACAATAATTCGCTTTTTCTTACCCACAGTTTGACCTTCATGAACGAGCGCTCGTATTATGTTCTTGTAACGACGTAAACGAGCCTTCTGGGAGGGTTTCATTGGCACATTACATTTTATAAGTAACATTAAGAGAGATTTCACAGACGCATTTTAAAAAGTCAGAGTCGATATTTTTAACAAACATCACGATATTTCTTCAGCCTATTTGTCATTCTGGAATATATACCCTTTCAGATACGCTTGGGAATATATTCGTTCTAAGAAGCACACTAAACGTGTTTCGCGGGTGAAGGTCACAAAGCAAATATCCATAACGCTGGCTTGTGGCTTCTTTATAATCCTCCAAAAACTCCTTACGCTGATTCGGGAACATTTGATTGGCTAATACCCCAATTTGTGACACATCTCTACGTTTGCGCAAATAAGACTAGATATTGTGTATTTAACGACACATCGCGCATGTATCTATTTTTGAAAAATAGATTCTGGTTGATGAAGAATACGCTCATGTTAAGATGGTGGGAGAACACTGTAAATGTCTCGGCAAACGTTTTATCCATTTCGAACATGATATCGTCAATTACAATAACTATG
Source organism: Bathynomus jamesi (assembly GCA_023014485.1). Taxonomy (NCBI): domain Eukaryota; kingdom Metazoa; phylum Arthropoda; class Malacostraca; order Isopoda; family Cirolanidae; genus Bathynomus; species Bathynomus jamesi. The sequence continues at coordinate 391,068 of JAJOZX010003099.1, read as the reverse complement.
CTCATTACCTTTTAACGAATTAACGTCATAGACACTCCTGTGGAACAAAATTTCATCTTGGTACTCGTTGAACACTGACTGATACGTCGAGTAGCACCATATTACTTTATACACAAATTTTGAGAACGTCCTCCCCTTATCTTTAATGATTTTAAGTATAAATACAGTTTTTCCACACCCTGTAGGGTCAGATATAATACATGTGGAGGGGCTTCTGAACCTGGATTTTTCTACAGATTCCATCTCTAAAACGTCACACCCCTAAGTGGGTCATTTACAAAATTTTACAAATTTTGAGGGTTCTCTACGCCAGTTATGATAAAAGTCGAAAATATGGAAGGCATCATGATTTGTGCAAGGGTTGTCTCGAGTTGCTGATGATATGGTGAAACATTGTAAGGATTGCTACATGGTATGTGAGCAGTGTAAAAGCCCCAAATGTGAAAGTCAGGTCGTTGAACCCGAGAAGAGAGAAAGTAATGTGTGTAGACGTACATTGAACTCCATAAATCAAATGACACTTGCAGGAAAATGAGGATTTGTAAGTGCGGTATGTTTCACATGATGGATAATTGGGGGAATTTCAAGCATAAATGCGATGAAATTCACTGTTCTACATGTCATGAAAAATATAAGGCGGATGGAGTGAAGCATGTATGTTATATAAAAGATGCTAAACATAAAAGTAGTTTTTGTATAACCGTGTACTACGATATAGAAACTTACACTAACGCTGAAACCAAAGAGGTCATTCCACATTTACTAGTAAGTCAGACTCCCTGTGATGAGTGCATGGAGTTCGAGTGTGATGAGTGCCACAAATGTGGAAAACGGACAAACGTTTTTAAAACGAATGCACATGACAGCGCTGTGAAAATCTTTGTATCCTATATTATTAAATTAGAGGACAAGTTCCAAAAAATTACTCTGTATATTCTTTCCCATAACGGGGCGAAATTTGACACAGTTCCTTTATAAAAGGAGCTGCTTGAGCACGAACCGTCTTCAATATTTTACAGGTGATCACTTGAAAATAGGCAACAAACTAATACAGATGCAGATAACAGGTAATGTACAGTTTAAAGACACCCTGCTGTTCACACCTTGTAAATTAGCAAAGCTGCCCAAGGTCATGGGCGTAGCCGCTGAAATTTCAAAAGGGTATTTCCCTTACACATTCCTCACTAACGAAATTTTAAATTATGTAGGGCTACCTCCACCAAAACATTACTTTAACTACACCAACATGAGTGATAGTGAGCGTGAAGATTTTGACCGATACTACAACAGTTTATTGAAGCTAATCCATACAATATGGCCGATGAATGTGAACGTTATTGTGTGAATGACGTACGTGTACTTAGAGTATGCTTTCAAGCCTTTAGAAGGATGTACATAACCTGCTTCAAATGCGATCCCCTGCAAGTCGTAACCACGATCGCATCATTATGATTTACAGTGTTCAAGAATAACTTCATGCCTAAAGACACCTTAGCTGTTATTCACAGAAACAACCCCCGCAGTTATGGGCACAATGCTATTTACTGTCTCATACACCTACAGCAGCAGACCGGGGTATACATATAACATGCCCGCACCACGGGTGAAGTACCCGTTAAGGTCAATGGTCGTGTTTTTTGGGTTGACGGCCTAAGTGAGGATCCAGCAACTGGTGAGAAGACTGTGATTTCCTTTAACGGCTGCTGGTAGCATGGATGTCCGCGCGCTGAATGTGCCGTCACAGGGGACCTTTATGGAAGATCCCCCGCCGACAGCCTCGCATGGACCCGTAACCGTGATCAACTTATAGGCTCCCAGTTCACTCACAAAATCGTGTGGGAGCATGAGTATGATGCACGTATGGAAACAGATGCCCAGTACCATGAAGAAATAAGGACCATCAAACGTTCAATGGTGTTGGACCCCCTCAAATGCGGTGAGAGCTTGTTTGGAGGGCGCACAAACCCATTCAAGCTATACTTTCCGCCTACGGAGGGCGTGAAACTCCACTACTACGACTTCTGCTCTTTATACCCCTACGTGATGAAGAACAATTCGTACCCCGTAGGTGCACCTGAAAAAATGGTGGGCCCCACCATACCAACCATCGAGGAGTTTTTAGCTAACTTGAATGAGCACTACTTTGGACTCTCTTTCGTAGACATGCTCCCCCCTCGCGATTTATGGATGCCGATCTTACCCATCGTTATAGATCACAAGCTCATGTTTCCCCTGTGCGTGAAGTGCGCAGAAGGGAACAACCAGTGGTGTAGTGCTAAATAAAGAAGTGAGGGAACGCATTTTGAAAGTGTCACTCAGATGCGGGGGAGACAATGGCGAGCGCGGCGAACCCATACAGCTGGGGGTCCGGGGGCACTGTAAGCTCCCCGGGAAATCTTTTGAAATCTGACCAATTTCAGGGATATTTTGAGGTCATATGCACTGGATATTAGGATATATTCCAAGGTTGAAGATGCAGTATTTCCAGTGTCATTAGATATACGACATCCAGTACGATCAATAAAAATAGCTAACAACTGGAATGATTAACTAAAAAAGTTAACAACTGGTACGCCGTGGTGACTGTTTCACCAGATCTTTATAGGCTAGCATTGCTTCAGTCGAAGCTAAAAGAAATGAAACAGTTAAAGATTCTTTCTCATATTTCTTCTAGGGGTGGGAATTAAAATTTCATGACGTTAGAGATTTGTAAGTTCGGATTTATTTGAAATAGTGAGGGAACGCCGTTCCGTCTACCAAAAAAAGTAAGGGAACGCCGTTCCCACGCGTTCCCACAGCACTACACCACTGGGAACAACGGTGATTGTGATCATAAAACCCACCAGCGTAAGATCAGAGGTGTATATACAAGTCCTCAGCTGGCCCTAGCCGTTCGCCATGGGTATAGAATATTGAAGATACATGAGGTGTGGAGGTTTCAGAAACTACCCAACCTTTTCACACCATATATAAACGCTTTTTTGAAGGATAAGGTCGAAGCATCAGGATATCCGCGAGGGGCTGATACCGAAGATGAAAAAACGGCTTATATTCAGCGTTACCGTGCCCATGAAGGTATACAGCTTGACCGATCCCAAATTGTTAAAAATCCTGGCAAGCGCTTTAGTGCAAAGTTGTGCCTAAAGAGTGTTTTGGGGAAATTTTCACAGAATACCGGCAAAGGGAACATCCATTTCGCACAAAGTTATAGTGAAGTCTGGGATTATGCCAAAGCTCCCGATAAAGAGGTTATGGAGATCGTGAATGTAGGTAATACTTACATAATAAAGTACAATATCACCGAACTGGCCACAGATACCTCACGGGTAACAAACATACCTGTAGCTAGCTTCACAACGGCCTACGCCAGCATCAAACTTTGGGGCCTATTGCACTCCCTTGGGCGGAGGGAGTTGTACGCTGACACAGATAGCGTGATATTCACAACGAGGGAAGGTGAATACATGCCCGCTATTGGGGTGTTCCTCGGAGGGCTAACTGACGAGATCAAGGATGAGTATGGTGATGGTGCATACGCAGACTCGTTTGTGTCAACAGGGCCAAAAACATATGAGGTACGGCTGAGGGTGGGGGATGATATGAAGTATATCGTGAAGGCTAAGGGTACCACGCTTAACCATGCGAACCGTCGAGTCGTTAACTTTGACTCGTTGAAGGATCTAGTGTGCTTGGAAGATGAGGGTAACCAGCTACCCCAACTGACTGTAGGGACGCACAATTTTCTGGCGCACAAACTGGGGTGTGTGAAGGAACTTAGGGGCACGAATGTATGCCGTAACACCTATAGGAAACGTTACCAGGTGCCTAGTACCTATGATACCGTTCCCTTTGGCTACCTTAATCCTTGATTGTGTATATATATATATGTGTATTGATATGTTTATTTATCACGTATATTTGCTTCAATTAAGGGGTTTCATTTTCTCCTTTGCGTGCGTGCGTGTGTGTATGTGCAGTAAAAAGCTAAGCTCCGACCACTGTAAGATCGGCAACGTGACTTCTGCCACTACCTGAGCATATCTCTATCCCTGCGTGCTCAGTTGACCTCTGCATACCCTTGAGTCAAGACGTATATTCTCCAGCGTACAAGAAAAATAGTAATGGCTACCTTTAATATTGCGTGTTCAACATTTATAAATTGGTATTCGGCAAAGTACCAAGTTGTGGCAGATACTGAAAAACTCCCTATTCCACCTTCCTTTAATACTTTTAAGGCTACATTGAGCCGTGCGAAGGACCAAGATGTTCGAATACTCTACGAGTATTCTAGCGGGGGCATTGTAGGATTTCGTAGTACAAACGATGTATTGAAGTATGTTTAGACCTAACCTTTATAAAGGCTCACATATACCGCGAAGTAGAAGAAGCAACACGTTCAAAAGATAAGCAACGGTTATGCATAGTGAGTCTTGTTGATGAGTGTTGTGACAAGCGATATTATGTCATGTTACATCATACCGACTACTCGTACCCTACGGTTGAGAATGCAAATCTTGTCATTGTGGAGAATCTTAGCTATTTTTACCACTATATTAATACATATCATGACGAGGTTTGTAGTGAAGTTGTAGCTAATGGGCTGTGTGAGTTTTTAACAGACTTTAGAGACGAGTATCGATTGGTCAACAAGAAGGATAAATATGGGCATATGTTTCTCTCAAATAGTGCACCGGATTGTGAAGATGTTTAGTTTGTGGAAATGAACGTCTGGTGAGTGATAAAACATTAAAGCCGGTATTGCTTCATGTAGCGGAAAATTCTGTTTGTCCAGGGGCACAAGTGTTCGAACAAACCTGTAAACGTTTCAGCAGTTTATGGTGTGACTCGCTCCCCCGAGCGCGCCGCCAACTCGTATACGTCAACAAACACACGAGTTCGAACAAACCCGTACACGTTTCATCAGCGTGACTCACTGCGCCCGTCGAGCCAATCCGTTCACCTGTAGCTCATAGTAATCTCAGAGCTTGAACCGAGTGAACGTGCGAATACGATGGAACTTCCTTTGAGAAGCATTCTCAACGCCTGGTACGATGACTCCGTGACGAAATCATTGTGCGTGTTCAGGCGTGAAATCGGCACCATTAACTATGTACTTGAAACGATTTGCAGGCAAGCAAGAAAACGTAATGTTATTTATTTAAGTGTTGAGGAGATGAATAGAGTCTTCGTGATAGCTGAGAAGTGGGGAGAGGACCGTTATAAAATACCTGCAAGTGTAGGTACAAGAAGAGAGCAGATTAATGACGCCCCCTCATATGCCGTTGTTTGCACGTTGTGTATAAATAACGATCAGCCATGCATTGATATACGACTGATGTGGAAGAATGCATCTGATAATAACGTTCTTGTCCCCACGCGAAACCGTTTCATTCCCGACAGAATATTTGAAATCGTCGGTTTCCGCAAGCTGAAGCCTATATTAGACGCTCGAGTTACGGATATGATTTATTTTGACACGGTTCTTGAATACGCATACACCACTCTGCTCGACGGATTTATCGAATGTAGGAATGAACAAGGTGAGAATGGTCTAGAGCTGGATGCTTTTTACAAGGTTTAGACTCTTCAAAATATCCTGAACTTTGGTACAAAGCACCTGAGCGGTACAGGGCAGAGCTTGCCTACACTGTTCACCCTGAAGAGCTGTACCTCTATATAATGAATAGCTGTCGTTACGACTTGGAAGATTACTTCAATTGCCGCTATGCAGAGTGAAGAAGAGTTCACGATTGAAAAGCTCAGGACGGTAAGAAAAAACCCTCGATTGGAAAGACGTGTTTATAAACTTGTATTTAATAATGATGTTGTGGTTAACGGTCACCTCTTTTTGCGTGCTTTTGATTGTATTCTAGCAGTGTTTAAAGATAACGTGCCAACCGAATGTACAGTGGGCACAAAATAGTATTGAACGATATGAAAGCCATTTATGTCGAGTATAGGCATCCGTATAACTTAAACGGTGAAGTGCTGCTTGGACGGTTTTACCTTGTAGTACAAAGTAATAACGATGTGAATGTAGACTCGATTATGTGTGAGTTTAGCGTTTTGCGCCCCGTAGAACATGGAGTATTTTGATGTATATTTATTATTTAATTGTATATATATATATATATATATATATATATATTATATTTATATTTATATATATATATATATATATATATATTTCCTGTTCTAATATGCAATTGATTATACTTTTCGTATATTATTATTTTCAATATATTTAATTATTTAATATAACCCGTAGAACAAAGTATTTTCATGTATATTTATTTACTTAATTGTGTATATATATATATTTCATCTGTATATATAACTGTATATATTATATATATATATTTCCTGTACTAATATACTGATGGTTATAATACAACGTTTTGTATATTTTTTATTATTTATTTCTCGTTCGTATTTCGTATGCTATTATTATTTTTGATCATATATATTCCATTGTATGTTTATTTTCTATATATTTCTGATTCCATTAATTCGTCTAAATAAACAGAATGATGTAATGGTGTTTTCTTTAATTCTTTTGGTTGTTCACCGCATTTAATTATATCAATTGGCTGGCTTCTAAAACGGATTTCATAACCAACTGTAAAGAATATATGCATTAATTAAATAAATAGCGCTATCTGGCAACTCACTCTGTACACCTGAACAAACCATTTACGCATTCTAAGCCAACTGGCTGTTTAAGTCAGAATATGTGCTTCAGTTAAATAAATAGCGCATTTGGCAGCTCAGCATTCTTAGCCAACTGGCGGATTAAGCCAGAATATATGCTTTAATTAAATAAATAGCGCAAACTGGCAACTCAGCCAGATAAGCCAACTGGCTGATTAGGAACTTATTAAGACAACGGCCGCTCGGCTGAAGTCTTAATATGAGCTTGGCTCCTGCCAGACGAACACCTCTCTTTCCTTCTCCTCTCTCTTTCTCTTTGGGGGATAACTCCGCCTCGAAGTTGTATAACCCCTTGTTGCTTTTGCAACATTCCCCCTCCCCCTTTGTTGCATAAAATCTTGCAACATTCCACCTCTCCCCCTTTGCTGCATAATATATTCCAACATTCCCCTCCCCCTTTTGTTGCATATCTTGTGCAACATTTCCTTTGCAGCATTGATCAACATTTGCAATTGCATTGCACTCTCTCCTTTTGAGCCCATACTACTAAGCTGTCCATGTGTAAAAACAGGCTGAGGAATATAAATATAAAATATCTGCGGTCAAATTAATGTCTGTATCAAGGCAGCCCGAGAGCAATGCAGCAGAATTATGAAGACGCTATGGTAATTGTAAGAAAATTTGGGAAGCCGAATCTATTTATTACGTTTACTTGCAATCCAAGATTGACTGAAATCGCTGAAAGCATTGAAGCTTATGAAAGACCAGAACACAGGCCAGATATTGTTGCAAGAGATTTTACATGAAACAAAAAAGAGCTGCTTTATGATTTAACAATAAACTTATGTTAGGTTAGGTTAGTAATTTTTTTGTTCTTGTACCAAAATGCAGTAGGCTCCCCGAATATATGTTTTATAGTGTTTATTGTTTTATTTATTATTAATCTCACATTTTTTTTCTTCTATGAACTTTTTCTCTATCTGGATTCATTTAAAAGTTGCGCATGCGCATGCACGCAGGTACTGGCTGTAGATTTTTTTAGTATATTCCGCTTAAATAGAAGAAAAAGAAAATTTTTCTTCTATGAACTTTTTCTCTATCTGACTTTGTTTGAAAGTTAAACATGTGCCATGCACACAGGCGTGAGCGAATGAAAAAATAAATATTCTTAGGATCCTCCCAGAACAGTCCTATCCAACGGTATAAGGATGAGTGCCCTATGTTGGGCGGTTTGCAAGAAAAATTTCAGAGAGACAGAAGGACAAAAATTGTGTATTATTTTATGTGAGGTGGAATAGTCTTTCGAACATGCTGTGCACGTGGTAAAGCCAAAAATGGAGTAAAAATTAATGATATATTCGACAAAATATGAAGGAAAAATAGAATTTGCTGTCGATATTTTAAAATTACTATTTGGTTTCAAAGTTTACATTTTCTTTCCTTCTTTATTTCTTTATTTTCTTTAATTTTCTTTAATATTCGTCCGGAAATATTTCTTCGCTTTAAAAGAAACAGTTTACATCTTCGGCAACAATTTCTTTTTCAAGTTTATTTCCTAAAAAACACTTAAAAAAAAAATTGATGTTATTTTAGCTTTAGGTTTATTTTTAAGGGAGTATAAATTATTATTATTATTATTATTATTATTATTATTATTATTATTAATTTCATTATTATCAGCATTAGGAGTGACGCTAGTGGTATAATATTTGGAAGTAAAGCATGGTAGGATTACTTCTCAGTCACTGTCATTGTCATTCCCATTCGCGATCCACAATTCAGAATTCAGAAAATGAAAATTCCATATATGAGAAAAAGAGTTTCTTCATTTGAGAAAGAATGTCATTCTCCTTCGCACCCGCGGAAAAGGCGGCAAATGAGAATGGCTAATATTTTCTAACCTAACTGAACTTAACCGAGTGTAACTTAACATTAACTTAACCTAACCTAATTGAACCAAAGTGGGAAGGCCGTGATCGAGAATGAAACTGGCATATAGTGGAAGTAGATCAATTTGAGAATTACGTCCTTTGAGATCCTAACTCGGACTTCTCATTGTTGTGCGCGAAAAATGGGAATGAGATTGAGTGGGATGGTATCATATCAGAACACATAATTTTTCACTTTAAAATTTTACTCAAAATCATTTACTTGAAGGTTGCGTGAGTGAATTTCTATTCTAAGAATTTTCAACATTTCACTTTTGTTCCAGGAATCAAAATTCCTAGAAAACAAAAGTAATGCAAAAAATAAGTAATAAATAATAAAATAATAAAATAAAATCGTCCTACCTCAAAATTTCTGCTCCGTTTTCTATAATTCTTTGCCCCTCAAAATGTCTTCCCCTTTTCCTTCCATTCTTCGTTCGTTAATAAATATCAGAAGAAGGTAATAAAATACAAATCGAATTTATTTTTGTTACTCGTCTTTGGCACAAGACCAAAACTTGCAGAAAAAAGGCAAAATTTCAGCTACTACATCAAAGAAACAACGTAAATATAGATTTAAGATAAAGATTTACATCAAAATTTGGCATCTAATAATAAGTACGAAGTATAAAATCTCGGGTTCAGTATGTACATCGTTTGAGCTTTTAATTAAATGAGCGACGATAGAATGAAAATTTTTCTTGGTGGAAAATTATATTTCAAATAAGGATGAATAACAGAATAACTACAATAAAGACTTTATATAATTATTCTTAAATATGAACGGAATATTGAGTTTCTGATACCATAATTTGGAAGATAAACGTTGGGAGTGGTGTCGAACTCAAATGAAAGGATTATCGGAGTTTTGGATTCTTTGCATCAGGTTGCATTGGAGACTTCTGCTCACTTTACAGAATCTCAAAATACTATGAACAGTAAACATCTGTGATGCCAAATATCTCGAAGGTAACAAGTACTGCAACAGCTTGCTAAAAGCACACTTGTGGAGAGTTTTGGTTCAATTTATTCATAACTCTTCATAAATCTTGAATTGGTTGTATAAATAAAGATGAAAAATATCAGGAAATTCGCCACCATTTTGATGTAGCATATAAGTTTCAATAATTCTCTCTAATATTCATTCTATCATACACAGAATGAAATATTTACCCGTACACCTTTTTTCCTGTTCCACAAGTAAAATAGAATGATTCTGGTGGATTTTTGCACGCAGAATATGAATATGGATGCGAAATGTTTCCATCTCCCAGAGTTTTTAAAAAAATTGGCAGCATTAGAACTACACTTTCCGGGTAATAGGGCCGAAGATGGTACTGTGGCACTGAAAATGGCTAAAACAGCAGTTAGATGAAGTGCACTTAATGGGGAGACCAATGGTTTGCCAGCAAATGGGGTTACAACTAGAAACAATGGAACGGGAGCGGTCATGGGGGATAAAATATATGTAAAATGAACAATGAATAATTCTTATATTCTTATATTCATTCGTATAATTCTTATATATTCGTATACTTATATAAATCCTTATATTTATATAATCCTTGTATTTATATAATCCTTGTATTTATATAATCCTTATATTCATGATATTTATATAATACTTATATTTGTATACATTTATAATATTCATTTTTACATAGAGACCAAAATCGCATAAACGCTGACTGACGCGAGCTTGGATAAATTTTTGATTTGCTTTCTATTTTAATTCTGCCAAATATATAATTGGTGAATTGTTTCTTTTTAAAATTACTTAATAATTTTTTTAGATTTAGCTTAATAATGATACCTGATTAAATTCTGCAATGTTCATTTTCAGTATACATTCTCTCTTCTTTATAAAAGATGAAGTCATGTCTTGCTTAACGTTTAATTTTAAATCTTAAACCTTTAATTTTTGCTCATATGCATGTTTAATTATAATTCATAATAAAATGCATATTTCATTTTCCATTTTTAGTTAACTCGGCAGATCATGGTAACATCAGATTTTTCAATATGCAGTTTAAAACAAAAATATGGCTTCATCTTCAAATATCTTGCTTATCTGTTTAGACGTTGCCACAGCTAAAATATTTACCTTATCTTCAAATATTTTTCAAAATAATCCAGCCTATTGAGAATAAAAAAAACAAGTCAACATTAAATAATAATGATGCCCACAGAATTTGGGTATATAAACTTATGTAATTTTTCAAATGATTATTCTGATTTGACTTATCTAACTTAGAGACTGAGCATTACTTGTAACATTTTAGCAGTAAACTACAGTAAGAGAAAGTTTTTAGCTTCTCCTTCGAGCTTTGCTTTCTTCAGAGAACTTAGTCTTAAATAGAGAGAAAATAATTTACTGATACGTTACAAGAAGAATCGGGGAACCTTCAGAGAATTTAATAAGCTTCACAGAATCCTCTGATCCAATACAAGAAGAAATCGGAGAGTAGTATAAGAGAGACTACTGCGATTCCCTATACAGTATCAACTACTCCAGAATAACAAATCCTTTGCTGCCACCTAACCAGAATCCCCGTCAACTTCGAACTGACCAAGGCCACAGACGGAGGGGTTAACAACTGGCGACCACTGCAACCAAGATTCTTCCAGTCTTCTAGACCCTGGAACTAGAACCAACACTCAGTTGACCCGCGTGTCACGACTTCCAGTTCTTCACATCCATCATTCGACCGGTGTGTCACGGCTCCAAGTTCTCCACGCCCATTCTTCGACCAGGAACAAGTGACCAGGAAGAAAAGTCTTCTCGACACGTCTTCAAGGATTTCGCAGTCGGAATCTTGGTAAGTACAGACCCTTTTTTCAAATTAATTACTAAACATTTGAGAAGTCAGTATAATTAAAAGTTAATAATTAATATCAAGCCAGAATTAACAAAAAACACAGTGAACATTCCATACACCAATGATATATTTCTTTTTATTGAAACTGTTATTTTCACTATTATAGTTAGTAGAGAATAATGTTACTTTATGTGCCAAACATAATATTAACGTACATTCACGTACATTCGAGTGAAATTTTGTTTATATTTTTTATTATTTTGTTTACAATTTTTTCAAATTTTTCCCTAGTTTGACAAATTGTTGTGCATTATTTGTGTATTTCTCAGATAGAGAAGATAGGAAACCCACTCCACTTTATAGCAGTTCAAGTCAGTCGGTTGCATCCAGAGGGACAACCGCCCCAGAGAATAATAGACAGCTTAATGCTAACAGAATCAGTTTAGTTCGGATTTCCGAAAGGAATAGGAAACCCACTCCAGTTTATAGCAGTTCAAGTCAGTCGGTTGCATCCAGAGGGACAACCGCCCCAGAAATCAGCCCACAGAGTAATCAGTTCCAGTTGTTGAATCCAATAGGATCAACACAGTCAGTTTCCAGTCAGTCAGTTTCAGTTCAGCCAGTTTCAGTGCAGTCAATTTAATTCAACCTTCTTTTTTTTTTGTTGTAAGAAGAAAGAAATTGACAAGTTTGTGTCTTTTTGCATGCAGTATTTGCATATATAAATATATAGGTAAATTATATATTTTACTGTTTGTAACAAAAACGGTTTCTGCAAAGTATATGGTAGATTTATGGAATTTTTGAAACGAGTTTATACATTTCGAGTAATATGTTGAAATCGACAGGCAAGTTTTGCATCTTCGTTGGGACGACTATATGAAGTGTTTATTTAAACCGAAATAGCTAATGTCACGCTTAAGTTTTCTCTTTCAATACTGTTGTATATACGGTAGTAGGGATAAGTTTTCTTGTTTTCTTTGTTTCGCTTCGCTTTCCCCGTTTGTAAGTCCATTTTTCTTTTCCTTTGTCGTGTTTCGAAGAAAATGGATAGACTTAGGAAGACGGGATGGTCGGAAGCTTTCTGGACCCCGCGCGAAACCATCGATGACGCAGACGAAGTATGTTCGTATGTTTCTGAAACGCCTTCTTGGGCCCACGAAATGGTGCTCTTTGACGAGAGCTCAAATTTTTATGAAAACTTCTGTCAACAACCAAGCTGTTTTGGCTCTTGTTGAGGACTGCTGTCAGGCGAATTACTTTAACAAGACGTATACAAGAAGTTACTTAAGACGACTACGGGAAATTTCGATTTGCGTTCTCGCTTGACCTGCATTGATCATGGTTGGGAAGAATATAGTAGCGGAGAAATTATTCTTCCTATTAAGTTTGATTCAGTCCCTTATCTGACTCCATTTGTGGTCATATCTGAAGGGAGACTGGGATGGAAATTTAATCCTGGGGATGAATTTATTACGTACGATTTCTATGTGGCCGATAGAGAAGCAGGCCTAATTCAAGGAGAGAACCCACCTTTCGAATATGTTTGAAATCCCTACTCTTCGCTCTTTTCGACTGAGGGTGAAAGAATTGTTTCAAAGAGCCTGAATGACTCCCTGGAACCAGTTCAAAATAAAGAGGAACTGCTATTATATGGGGAAGATTTTTCATCAATCGTCAATTGTTCCATTCCAGTTCCGGCGAACGAGGAACTAGAAAGCCTACATAACTTTGGTAATTCTGAGCACGAAAACTCGAATGTCTTCACAGTAGACCCCTGAGACTCCATCGAGAGCGAGTCACCCCTTTCGGGTACAGTTAGGCAGGAACTTGAAGTTCTCAGAGTTTCAGTTATTCCAAATAAAACTGAAGACTCATCTCCTTTGAGTTCCTGTTTGGACATTTCGCTTGAATCCCTATTTAAGGACGTTGACTTCATTCTGTTTTCAAAGGTAGAGGATTTTCCACCCAATTCCGAGACTAAGCCTACAGGTGCCAGGAGCGAACCCGACCATATTCCGCCGTCTGAAGTTGTTCGTACGGAAAGGCAAGCACGGAATACACTTGTCCATAGAGTTAGTTTGTGTAGCATGCAAGATACGCTGGGTGTCTCAGTAAGACGAGGGAAGTGCCCTATGAAGACGCTGTCTCAAAACCCACGACGGAAGCGCTGTATGAAGAAACTGTCCCAGACATCAGGAGGGAAGTTCTCGATGAAGGGAATTTTCCGAGGGATCCCCCTTCTTCTGAAAATTTGCGTGAGGTCAAGGAGAACGCGCCGATGTCCCTCGGACATGATGCAAGCTCGGCGTATGACCTCAAGTTTCATTGTCTTAATGAGGTTCAAATCTTGCCACGCGCCAACAACGCGTCTTTCAAGCATTCAGAAGAAAATTGCCACCTTTCTCTCGGTCGGGTACGATTTGGCGCCGCCGTTTGGGCGCCACCGTTTGGGCGCCGCCGTTTGGGCGCGGAGCCGGTTTGGCGCCGCCGTTAATTAGTATTAAGTATTAAATAGTAATACTTGGTTATTAACCTGAAGTGCTGTCTGTCTTTTCAGATAAGTTGTGTTGTTGCCCTTAATAGCATAAATGTCTGAAAATATATCAAGTAAGAAAGGGAAACAGAAGTTTTCACATAATGGATATTTGTATGTGTTTGATAAATGTAGCAAGCGCGACCCTTCGTTACTTTTTTGGCGGTGCGAGCAAAAGAGTCACTGCAAAGGACGAATACATACAAAAAACAATGTAAGGTGTATATATAATAATATGGGTACTTTTCCATTATCTGCCCCCTTGACGATCGGTTAGGTTAATGATATTTTTGTTAGTTTTAACGAAAATATCATGACTGAACCTAACCAATCGTCAATGGGGCAAATAAAAATATTGTAATGATGGTTCCAAATAAATCTTTATAATTTTTTATTGTTTCAATTGTTAATATATTTTAAATGTTAAGTCCTGAGTGTAGACCTGGGGGCGGCGCCAAACCGGCTCCGCGCCCAAACGGCGGCGCCCAAACTGTGGCGGCCAAACGGCGGCGCCAAATCGTCCCATTTCGGCTCAGCGGCCAAACGGCGGCGCCCAAACTGTGGCGGCCAAACGGCGGCGCCCAAACTGTGGCGGCCAAACGGCGGCGCCAAATCGTCCCATTTCGCCTTTCTCTTCCCACCAAAGGGAGTGAGGCATCTTTGCATCGTTCTATAGGACAACGTTCACTCGATTCTGTTCTTTCTAATCAGAAGGTTTGGAAATCGAAATTTTGCAGTACTATTACAGACACCTGCAGAAAGACTTCTCTTTCTCCTACTAAACAGAAGACTTATCTTCCTCCTGTTTCCCGTCCGATGAAACAGAATACTAATTTTTCTCCTGTCTCCTTGTTGGCCCTTCCTCAGGTCAAACCACGGGTCGAGAACCTCGACAATGACCATAACCTTCCTTCTCCTCCTCTAAATGCTCCTCTCTACTACCATAAAACAGGTTTTGGGAATACTTATGTTCAGAATTCATCGGCTTTCTTCGTTCTTGTCACCTTAATCTGTGTTTCAAGTCCTTTCTTACCCTTCTCTATCCCTATTATCTCGCAGCACCGATAGGTCAACGCCCTTCAAGGCTATCTCCAAGATTGGCCCCACTCGTTCAGACTCCTGCCTGATCACAATTTTCTGGAGCCATCTGCCACTTTGATTTCAGAAGCGGAACTTCCCTCACTATGGTCACTCACGTAACTCTAAAAGGACCGAATACACGAAACGAAGAACAGTAATCACAACGTAGGTTTACCCCAATTACAAATTGTTTCTTTAACCGTACTTCCATTTCCAGAGCTACCACCACACGTACTCTATATAAATGTTAGGCGATACCCGTACAATCATGTGCTACCTTTCACTGCACAATACCTTGAAATTTTATACCTTCCACGCTATAGAGTTTAGTCAATTCCAAAGTTCTAAAAAAGTTCTCAAAAGACCCATATCCGTTCTAAACCTTGCAGAACTCGTATCAATTTCACTTAAGTACTTTTCCAATAGTTCATTGAAATTCATTTCTTTCAAATTTTGTTCTCATAAAGTTGATAAAAATCGCGTTTGATTTAAAAGTGTATGCACACGGTGAACTTCGACCACTGTAAAAAGTGAACCTAGATAAATCAGACTCCAAGTGCTCAAGGACACACAAGTGACCGTTAATTGTAAGTGTTCATTAGTGCATAATTATCGATTTTAGTGTAAAATTTAACTAATAAATATAGCGGATTAAGTACGAAGTAAATGTATTTTATTTAACTATTTCTTTTGTCCTTATGGAACATTACATCCAACTGCTTTTGTTTGAGAGGATACTCAAACTAACCCCCTAGTTCCAACTCTGGGAAGGGAGCCATGTGGAGAAGGCTTTCCACAGGAAAATAATTTTTTGTAAAATTTAACAATATTATTGTTTGTGTAAATTAACATATTAATCCTTTTATTCTCTTTGCATAAATTGAAGTATTAATCTTTGAATTTTAATATTTTATAACTCGCCTTGATGCCCCAGTGGATCATCTGGCCTCTTTCTTAACCCTTAGTAAAGACTATAATCTTAAATAGAGATTCCTAATTTCTAAATGTTCTTTGCGGGTAATATAAATCACAAAAAGGAGTTAAGTGTAGAACCAAAATTATATAAATTCCTTTGCTAATATCAGTGTCAGATAACCTTTGTAACCTTAAGAATCTTTTGGAAATGTGGCACTATGGGAGTTTCTCCAGGGCAAAGTGCAAACACTTTGAGAGGGCAGTCGAAGCCTCACCCCTCTTGCGAGTGCGTGCCTCGCCCTTTGGGGAGCCGGTTCGGCTAAGGTCCTTGGTTCGTTAATAACTCTCTAAGCAAGTGTCGTGTAAGGATTTGATTTTCTAAGTACTGTGCATTGTAACTTAACCACCGCGACTTATGTTGTGCATATAAATCTGCATTATAAAAACCATTAGTTATCATCTAGTTAGAATTAGTTACGATTTCATATTATTATTTTAATATCATTCTAGAGGAGAGAGCACTGTAAAAAGGAACAATAAATAATTCTTATATTCTTATATTCATTCGTATAATTCTTATATATTTGTATACTTATATAAATCCTTATATTTATATAATCCTTATGTTTATATAATCCTTGTATTTATATACTCCTTATATTTATATAATCCTTATATTCATTATATTCATATAATACTTATATTTGTATACATTTATATTCATATATTCATATTTACATAGAGACCAACATCGCATAAACGCTGACTGACGTGAGTTTGGATAAATTTTTGATTTGCTTTCTATTTTAATTCTGCCAAATAATTGGTGAATTGTTTCTTTTTAAAATTACTTAATAATTTTTTTTAGATTTAGCTTAATAATGATACCTGATTAAATTCTACAATATTCATTTTCAGTATACATTCTCCCTTCTTTATAAAAGATGAAGTTATGTCTTGCTTAACGTTTAATTTTAAATCTTAGACCTTTAATTTTTGCTCATATGCATGTTTAATTATAATTCATAATAAAATGCATATTTCACTTTCCATTTTTAGTTAACTCGGCAGATCATGATAACATCAGATTTGTCAATATGCGGTTTAAAATAAAAATATGGCTTCATCTTCAAATATCTTGCTTATCTGTTTAGACAATTCCACAGCTAAAATATTTACCTTATCTTCAAATATTTTTCAAAATAATCCGGATTATTAAGAATAAAAAAAACAAGCCAACATTAAATAATAATGATGCTCACAAAATTTGGGTATATAAACTCATGTAATTTTTCAAATGGTTATTCTAATTTGACTGATCTAACTTAAAGGCTGAGCATTATTTGTAACAGTTTGGCAATAAACTACAGTAAGAGAAAGTCTTTATCTTCTCCTTCGAGCCTTGCTCTCTTCAGAGAACTTAGTCTTAAATAGAGAAAAAATAATTTCCCGATATTGGGAACGACCAATTTTTACAAAACTAAATAATTATCAATTAAAAACTAATTAATTAATTATCGATTTAAAACTAAAAATAGAATCTCTGGATCCAGAGGATCAAGTCATAATAGACTACTATCCACAAATATGTTACACTCTATATCTATTTATAACCGACATGCAAATATATCAGATCCAAAGAATCCAGTCAATTTCATTACGGTATCCATCAATACCAGTACCTTGCCAACCAAAAATAAGTCACGGTCCATATCAATTGCCGACCAAGTCACAATTTACAACCATATACATTACAATATATATATTTAGGATAAAAGTGTAGGTGTGGCTGTAAAGACTGTACAGTAATGTAGAAATGTGTGTGCATCCATTTTGGGTCTGCCATTTAAAGGTGTTTGGGGGCAAGTGAAGATCATGAGTTTTTCAATACCTCACAGTACTATGGGGGGCACCGCTTGGCAGAGGAATCTCTTTAAATGGGGTGAGTAAGGACATAGAGTATCCCCTAACCCAAGATGCTGCCTCTCTATATCCTATAACACTTGTGTTGAGCTGTGGGATCTATCACCTAAATGTACCAGTACCATTCATGTAATAAAAATGAGCTTAAACACTATCACCAGATGTCTCTCTGTTTGTAAAACTATGTTTTCTTAAATTTGTTCTACATCTTGGCTTAAATAATTTCATACTATGACCTCTAGTCTGGTTATTGTGATCTTTAATGAAAAGAGAATCAAAATCTATCTTATCCAACCCTTAATTTCACTACCTTAAACTATACCCAATCTATCAACATATGCGTCTAATCGATTTTTAAACATGTTTATAGACGTGCTACTAATTACTTCTACCAGCAAACTATTCCAGCTATTTACTATTCTATGCATAAAAAAGTTTTTGGCAACTGCTGTCTCGAACCTTATACTTGTCAACTTACACCCGTTATTTCTAGTCCTATTATATTGAGATATTTCGAAAAAGCTATCTCTATCTACGTTATCGAACCCATTCATAATTTTGAAAACCTGGATTAGGTCACCCCTTAGCCTCCTAGTCTCGAGTGTAGTCAATTTTAACTCCTTAAGCCTATCCTCGTACGACTTTGACCTAAGCGACGGAATCATCTTAGTTGCTCGTCTTTGAACTCTTTCGATTTTGTCTATATCTTTGCGCATATGCGGATTCCAAAATTGGAATCTGCTATAAAACCTAACACTTTGTTCGCTTTATTGACCGCTGCTGTACTTTGTTTCGCTACTTTTAAATCACCAGTGACTATAACTCTTAAATCTTTTTCCTGCTCTACGCTTATCAACTCTTTCCCTGACACACTATACGCAAAATTACCATTACGCGAACCAATATGTAAAATTTTGCACTTATCAATGTTAAATCTTTTTGCCATATGACTGACTAATCAACGATTTTATTCAGATCATTCTGGATTTTACCTCTAGCTTCGTCATTAATCGCCCTACCACCCAGCTTCGTGTCATCCGCAAACTTTGAAACTGTATTGACTAGGCCGACATCTAAATCGTTAATATATATAAGAAAAAGTAAGGGGCCCAATACAGAACCCTGAGGAACGCCACTCGCTACATTAGCCAAACACGACTCCACTCCATCGAGTCCATCAACGACCACCCTCTGTTTCCTACCTCGCAACCACTCTCCTATCCAATTTATTACTACACCACTGATTCCATGAGCCTTAGTTTTCTCAATGAGTCTTTTGTGCGGTACGGTGTCAAACGCTCTTTGAAAATCTAAATGCACTACATGAACCGCCCGATGTCTATCGTAAACGTCAACCACGGTTTGGAAAATTCTAAAAGATTAATTAAGCAAGATTTGTTTCGCCTGAAACCGTGCTGCGTATTTCTAACTAAGTTATGCAATTCTAATTGTTCGAGTATACGATCCCTAATTATTGATTCCAGTAACTTACCTACAACAGACGTTAAACTGGTTGGCCTATAATTTCCCGCCGCACCTTTATCGCCTTTCTTAAGGAAAGGTGTTACGTTTTCTAACTTGAAATTATCTGGTACGCACCCCGCAGAAATAGACGCATTAAAAATCTTTGTTAGCGGCACAACAATGCTATCTTTTAATTCTTTTAGTTGTATGGGATATATGGAATCCGGCCCCGGTTACTTACGCGTTTTCATTTTATCAATATATCGCATTACCTCCCCTTCACGAACCACAATATTATCCAAAATATTACTATTATCAAAAGCTATTATGTCTATGACCGTAGGGATATTCGTTACATCTTCTATAGTAAAAACTGACGTAAAAAATTCGTTTAGCAAGGTAGCCATTTCCTTGGTTTCAGAAACTAGATCTCCGTTAACACTTTTGAACGGCCCCAAGACACTTTTTACTGGATTTCTATTGTTGACGTATTGAAAGAATCGCTTGGGGTTTTCTTTACCGTCACGAGCTATGGAGATTTCAAATTCGCGCTTGGACTTTTTGGAAATATTCACAAACGTCTACAAAACGTTTACGGAGATGCTGCTGTTGATCGAAGCACAGTTGGGCGCTGGTCTAAACTTGAGAGATCAGCGGAAAGAGGGAGAGCCAGCCTCGATGATGAGCCACGGAGCGGTCGCCCGGCATCGGCTGTGACATCTCACACTGTGCACCGTTGTAACAGCATTTTTCAATCAAATCGGCGCGTCACATACAAGGAGATATCACTGTAGCTAGGAATTAGTAAAAAAAGTGTGAATACGATATTTCAGCAACTAGGATACTCAAAAGTGAGTTCACGGTTTGTTCCTCGCCAACTGATTGAAGATCACAAAGCCCAAAGAAAAGAAATTGCTTCTGAGTCGTTGGTTCGATACGAGACAGAAGGGGATGTCTTCTTTTCACGAACTGTGATTGGGATGAGACTTAGGTACACCACTTTGAACCTGAAGCAAAATGCCAGTCCACGCCAATCCACGCAAGAAAAAGTTCAAAATGGCTCCCTCTGCAGAAAATGTTATGGTCACCATCTTCTGGGACATGAAAGGGGTGATTCTGGTGGACAAGAAAAGACAAACAATCAACTCAGAGGTACATATTTCTACTCCACAGAGATTGCAGAGACGTATAAAGCGAGTTCGACCGGAGAGAAAACTGGAAGACGTCCTTCTTTTGCATGATAACGCAGGACCATACAACAGTTTGCTAACAGAGGACATCACAAAAGTGCGCTTGACTGCGTTACCCCACCCTCTATACAGCTCGGATCTGGCACCTTCAGACTTCCATTTGTTTGGGCCAATGAAGGATGCTATTCGTGGAAGAAAGTTTCAGAGTGACGATGAGGTTGTTGAGGAGTTAAGAGGTGGCTCCAGCGGAACACAGCGGACTTTAACCAGCAAGGATTCTACAGATCTACAGAAGCTAAGGCTAACAAAGACCCTAAGGTCCACTCTAAGGTTAGCCCGAGAGAAAGGAAAGAGTAGGGGATTAAAAGAGTTGAATAAGGGGTTAAGTAAGTAGCAAAACCTATCATTTGTGGGTTAACATTCATTCAGAAAAAGAGAAAGAAAGACTCACCATCATCATCCGCCGGTAACTGCCGACAAGTGGGAAAAATAGTCGAAGAGAATAGGAAAGGGGTGAAAGATGAAAAGAAATAAAATAAGAACGCTTACAAACCATGCAAACACAGTCTTAACTCAAATCCTGTTATATCGTGCAAACTACAGACATGCAAGTAAAGAGTGTTACAGATATGCAAGTATAGAGAATAGAATAACATTTATTAATAATAATAAAATAAATAATTTTTTTCAATTTGCAATGACATGAATAATTTTGAAGTTCGACTATTTATTTTATTTTATTTGGCCCTTAAGCTTTAGGCTTTACTGGGCTCTTATTAAAAATAAACAGCTAGTTGTTATTAATTAATAATAATAAATAAATAAATTAGTAAATAAGTATTATTAATAGTTAAAACATGTATTACAATATTAAACAATATTAATGGACAATATTAAATAATATTAGTGGACATTAATCCTAGATTTTTGTTAGTATACCATTATTTATCGGGATTTCAACTTGGTTTTAAGCAAATTTACATTCAAAAGTCATTCACAAGTCATTCACAAGTTATTCCATAGTTTCAATCCAATGAAAATGGGTAGTTTTTATGATGAAGACAATCTAAATTGAGGTATAACAAGCTCTGATCTATTTCTGGTCTGATATGAGTGGATTTCTTGATGAGTTACAAAATATCTATTTACCCATTGCAAATTAATGATTTTGTTCTTGCATTTGTAAATAAAAATAAAATGTGCCAGTTTGGTTATATCGTTGAGCTTTAGTAGGTTTAGCTCTTTAAATAATGCACTAGAGTGATCAAGGAAATCAGCATCAGATAATAAACTTATTGCTCGTTTTTGGATGACAAAGATACCATTTAATGCGTTGTTAGCTGAGTTTCCCCAAACAAGGGTGCAGTATGTTATATAAGGAAGAACAAGAGTATGATAAAAAGTCAATAAAACTTGTTTAGGGGCTATAATACATTTCTAAGTTTAAACATTACAGCAACGCTCCTTGAAATCGTTTTCGCGATATAATTTACATGATCACTCCATTGCAAATTCTTATCTAGCATTACACCAAGAAATTTTGTTACAGTACACTCGTTTATGGCGATTTCATTAACATTAAGTTCATCAAGATATACTTTCTTTTATTAGTAAAAATCATGAAATTTGTTTTACTGGTATTTAGGAAGAGTTTATTTGTGGTCAACCATTTCATTACACTGATGAATTCTGAATGAAATATATTCTTAGCTGTATTAACATCTTTGCAAGAAAAAGAGAAAGTTGTATCATCTGCAAACATTATGAAGTTCAGTATATCAGATGAACGTGGAAGGTCATTTATATATAATAAAAATAACAGTGGACCCAGAACTGAGCCCTGTAGCACACCATGTTTGACAAGCGCTTTAGTTGAGCGAACCTTATTTACTGATACAAAATGATATCTATTGGATAAATAACTTTTAAACCAATCATTGATTGCTCCTCTAAAGCCGTAACAAAATAATTTATTAAGTAGAATATTATGGTCTATTACATCAAACGCCTTACTCAAATCCATAAATATTGATATCATTGTCTTTGTTCTCCTTAGCTATATTTACATATTCCATAAGATTTAAAATAGCCATTTCCGTTGTTTTATTATTACGGAAGCCATATTGATTTGGAGATAATAAATTGTAGGATTCTAAATATTGCTGTATTAGGGCATATCATACTCTGGGTTCAGGGTTGAAATTTTGGAAAAACAAAGTGGATAATATGTATTCCTATGTAAAAATTAATTCTAAGATGTGTTTATTATTTGCAACGTTTCCAAAAAATCTTATTTTCATGGTCAAAATCGCGATTTTCTGATTTGAAGGCTGCCTAACGCAGCCTCAGGGCACCCAAACCAAAGTGCGCAGCTGTTCTGCATATGACTTAGTCTAGAAGCTGCTTTTCTGACGTCATCCTTGCTTTCTTGCATGTTTTAACACCTCTGGGTGCTGAAAAAATGTTTAGATTTCACGTAAAACTTAGGAATTTTAAGTTTTTCTTCAAAGAATAGGCGCGGCTCACCAGCTCTACTCTGATCGAGTAGCGGGAGACTTGCCACCTCTACGTGTAGGTTTACACGCCTGTTCTTCCTGGATCCCTGAAAAGCGTGGCCTCATAAGTTCTTATATTATGATCTTATGAGGACTTTCAGCTCTTATGAGCATTAACGATGGCCTCAGCCTCTTCATCAGCCACTCGAACCTGAAAAGCTCTTAAGTATGTCCTGCTTCGATCTGAACACTGGGAGCATTTCTCGATTGTCTATCCTAGCTCATCCCACCCATCTCTCCTCTCGTGACCGTACACAGCTTGGGAAGCAGTTGAGACTTCCTGTACAGCTCTCTCGTAGGACTGAGTATGAACAGAGAAAGCGTCCACTTTGAGTGGAGTTTTCCTGAGATCCTCGAGCTCAGTCAAGGTCATCTTGCAGGTGAAAATAGGCCCGTAAATATTCTCTGATTCCCAGTTGATGAGAACCTCAGGTGAAGTGGCTTGCAGATTGACCTTGGGATTTTTATGGGCCTCACTGTCGTATCACCAAAGTCTCTTCCTTCTCTGATCTTCTTTATCTGGCTCA
Source organism: Bathynomus jamesi (assembly GCA_023014485.1). Lineage (NCBI taxonomy): Eukaryota > Metazoa > Arthropoda > Malacostraca > Isopoda > Cirolanidae > Bathynomus > Bathynomus jamesi. The sequence goes on along the minus strand of JAJOZX010003099.1, from coordinate 367,480 downwards.
CAGCAAAAGCTCTCTGATGCTCATCCTCACTGCACAGGAATGAAGCCAGGATGTTCTCAGGATGTGCGTGGTAAGCTCCTCTTATCACTGCAGCAGAGATGATGTTCCTGACCTCGGTAGTCTGGTTCCTCAGCAGCCTCAGGCTTGAAAAAACGTGTGCAGGACCAAATTTGAGGTGGTGCTTCACTTTGATGTCGTAGTACATTTTGAAGTAGAAGTTAAGGCAGAACTTCACGAGGACCTCGAGCCTCCTCAACACCTCCCCTTCAGTCCGTGCTCCCTCATCCACAACAGCAAGATGGCCTGTGCAGTAGTGAGCCACCTGGATTGGTTCAGAGGTCCGCACTTGAGACCAGCCAACTGTGGACTGAGACTTCCAGACTTGATGGCTTTGATCAGAAGATAGCAGTTGTGCTGGTCTGTGGAGAGAGATTTGACTATCTCTACTGGCAGCTCTATGATATCTTCAGTTCCTTCCACTGGTTTGAAGTTGAAGTTGACCTCAAGTTCATTCACTTTCTCAAGAAGTTTTCCAATAGGCCCACTGAAGCCTGACCGGGGAGTTACAGGGCCGTCCAGCTTGATGATTAAGTGCCTCAGGGGGCTCGTTCACATGGAGCTGACAGATCATCCAGTGGCACTTGCGACCCAGCATCTTCTCCAATAGGGCTATGGCGCCTCCAGACCACCCCGTGTTGGTGTTGGTAGAGTCTCCTCCAATCATTACAAGGCTCTCGTCAGCTCCGTGATCCAGAAGCCACTCATGCAGGCCCTGAGCGATCTTATGAGCAGGCTTTTCTCCTTCCTCAGGTTCCTCGGGAGTGAAATGGAAGAGGTACTTTCCTTGAGGCTCCCACGTGATAGTGTAATGCTCCTCGATCACTTTGCCAGGATGAAATCTCCCTGTCACTTCGTCATATTTCAACACCTTTGTGTTCCTATCCTGCTTGCCATCAAAGAATATCCCAGAGATCTTCTCCTCTGACCTCTGCGTGAGAGCTTCAACTGATGAGGCCATTACTTCCTCCTTGGCCCTCCAGACTTTCATGCCATCTATGGCCAAGTAAGCCTTGTCTTTGGAAAGATGACCGGCCTTGATGAGGTCGTTCAGGAAGCCAGTGGCAACTGCAGCTGCCGGAACATTTGCCACCCTGTACCTCAAAGCTGCTGAAGCTGTCCCTTGGATCTTCATTTAGTTTCGTGTAGCAGAAGTTGGAGTTTCGGCAGGTACTTCAGCGGGAACGTCCATAGGAGCTTCAGTAGCCTCAGCATTGCCAGAGGCTTCTTTTGCAGCTTCTTCCAAGTTTGGCTCTTCGTCCTCCTCAAAGTCTTTCATGAGAAGCTCCTCATTAGTGGCCTCCTCTTTCTTCTTCCTCTTCACAGCAGAAGCTTCTTCAGCCTCCTTCCTCTTCGCTGCTTTGATCTGTCTCCTGCTGTCTTCGAAGTCCACAGAAGACATCTGGATTCCTGAAGCTTTGGAAGTCTTCACTCTCTGGCAGTACAGCCACTGAAGGTCCAGTTTAGGAATCTTCACCTCTAAAGGACAGTTACAGTTCACATGGGCCTTGAGGGAGCATCGCGAGCATCCACTTCCCTCTGAGCCGCACAAGAAGATCTGATGCTTGCAAACGCAGACTTCACAGAGTTTATCCAGATCAGCCATCCTCTTCTCCTGGGTAGCAGACTTAACTCTCCCGTTCAGAACGTCTGTCATCTCGTTCCATTTCAACAAGATCTTATATGAGAGCGATTTTTCAGTGATTGTCACAGGCGGGGAGAACTTTACATTCGACTTCCTCCAATGAGTCATCACGAGTGAAGCCAGCTTGTCAGTCATCTCTCGGATAGGGTATTTAAACCTTTGGATGTCATGAATGAGGAACTTTTCCTACTGCAGACGAATCCTTCTCTGAAGAACGGCTCTCCAAGTCGGCATCTCGCTGGGAATGAACTCCTTCCCCGGGCCCACAACATCCGAGAGCTTTGAACCTGACATTTTCCTGGTTTTGGGGGCAGATTCGGCCATCACGTCTAGTCGGTGCTTATTCTCGCTCTTGTAACAAATTCATATCAGTATGTTTAGTGTTCTTTCGCCATAAATATAGACAAGGAATATAATTTTTGGTTATAATCAGGGTTGCCAACCGGCATTTTTAATTACCAAATTAACCTAAATTTGGTAATGAATATTTATTTTGGGAATAGAAAACTGAATTTGGCGTTGCAAATTTAATTTAAAATTCGTAATAATGCTGTAACATAAATTTAACCATTTGTCATTCAGTACCATTTAATTTTAGCGTAGGTTCATTTTTTTACTTGAAATATGCATAGGAGGTGTATATATAAGCATTTTTAGCAATCTTTTTTTGTCAGAACATTTCTAAATTAAATAATTTGTGTGTCCATTAGTCAAGAAAGGTCTAATAAAGTAATTAGTGGTTGGTAGTTAGTAATCTCTCTCTCTCTCTCTCTCTCTCTCTCTCTCTCTCTCTCTCTCTCTCTCTCTATGTATATATATATATAAAAATTATATTTATTATATATATAATTATAATATATATATATATATATATAATATATATATATATATATAACACAACATATATATATATATGTATATATAACAGTACATAAAACAATCGTAATGAAAAATTCATTTCATGTATCCAATTGGACACACGTGTTATCATAGACAGAAATTTACCCTATGAAAACTTTGTGTCCATTTCGAAACGAACTTTGAATAAAGTCTTTTCTTTACAGTTATTAAAAATATTACTTAAACAAAGTAAACAGGGAGCTCCCTTAATACTTCTAGAATGAAATTATAGTGAAAACAAATATAATAATGGTGATTAAACTTAGGAAAATTACAAAAAACAGTTACCGAAAAAAATGGCGTCCACTGACTTCTACTTCACAATTATAACTGGCGTAATTGCTCAGAGCCATCTATTGAGAGAATGTTGAACTTCGCCTTCTGCGTCCAAATTGTTACAAAGATTCAAATGTAGTAGATTTTTTTCTTACGTATGTATGTATTAAACCTGTGTAAGAGTTAAGCAAAGTTAATGTGTCTAAATGGCAACAAATTACGACAAAGGGTTAAAAATATGAAGTTGTGTTCAATTGAATATTCGGTATTTCAACATAGAACAGAAAACCGCAATTTTGAACATGATAACGCGATTTTTAGGAAAAGTTGCACAAAAGAAACCCCTCTTAGAATTAATTTTACATAAAAATACATATTAGTCAGAGTGAAATTCGGACTCGGAAAAGTATGATATGCCCTATTGCTGCATTCTACTTTTTACAATTTTTTTCAAAAACTTTGCTGAACGCAGATAATGTACACACTGGCCTGTAATTTGTTGCTAGTGTAGGATCACCCCCTTTAAAAAGGGGTGTTATACTGATACAACCAGTTTTTAGCATTGATGGGAATATTCCTTTGGAACTACTTTTATTGATAATCTTAGCCAAAGTTACAGATATCTTATCTTTAACAAGTTTCAATATACTGTAGGTACAGGAATGTTATGAATGTTATTTTTTGTATTTTTTAATTTACCAATAATATTCTGGACCTCAGTAGAGGTAGCAGGAACAAAATAAAATGAATTTAGTGGGCTGGGTGGCATATATCCTAGAGGTGAGTGATCATTATTTATTAATTGTGAGCGAAGCTTATCCGCTATTGAAGTAAAATGTGCATTTAAAGAGTTTGCAATAGCAGTATCATCAGTAATTTCTTTATTATCAAAATTTAATTTCTCTATTGAATTTTTCTTAATTTGTTTTCCGAGAAGATTGTTTATGGTTGTCCAAGTGTTTTTCATGCCTCCTTTATATTTGGAAAATTGATTGTTATAATAGTTATATTTTGCAATTTTGATTATTTTAGTTAATTTGTTTCTGTATTGAGTATATTATATTTTAGGAATTTTGCTCTGTAATTGCAATTTGAATAATTTATCTCTGTTCTTTATTGAAATGATAATTCCTGGAGTGATCCATGGATTTGCGATACTTTTGGGCGAAAATGTTTTTCTCCTGAAAGGAAAGCAAATATTAAAAATATGGAATAAGGTGTCATAGAAGAACTGAAACATATGATCAGGGTCATTTAAAGGTTCGTCACAGTCAAGTCGAGTATTTTCTACAGCCCCAATAAATTTTCTTTTGTTAACCTCTGAGAATATTCTGTAATCAATATTTGTTTTGTCCGCAACCTGAACAGTGTTATTGAATATAGCGTAAGTAGGAAAATGATCACTGATGTTTGTGGTTATAATTCCAGAATTTAAGAGGGCATTCCTATTTACAAATATATTATCAATCTTAGATTCTGTTATTCGATTGTCATAGCTGCAGACTCGAGTGGGTTTGGTAATAGAATGACTAAGATAGAAAGAATTCATTAAGTTTAAAAATTTATGAGAGATTGCTTCAGATTGCAAATTGATGTTGAAGTCACCCGCAACTATGGCATTCGATTTATGAAAGTTGCATAACATGTTATCTAAGTGAATAAAAAAGCTACTGATATTAGTATTAGGTAGTCTATATATTGCATGGACAGAATATATATTACTTTTGTCTTTTATATTCACAATCAGGTTTTCATTGCCACTATTACAGAGAAAATACTTCGTTAGAGTCGTAAGTTTGATGCACATACACAGAGATACCCCCCACCAATCTGACCATCTCTTACAGTAGGGTGAGTCAATTTGGGAGGTGAAAATTAATTTTTGCCAATACCTTCACTGAGGGGTTTCAAAAATATGTTTTTGGATGTGAAGAATTCAAATCTGCTATTATTTTTGTGATTGCTCAACACTTAGCTTGGTAAATCTACGTTTGATTAAAAAGCACATAAATTGCTCTCGGAAAACAACATTTATTAATTTTAGCTTCTCAAAATGTCAGGCAATGCTATAAAAATTTTAGTTTCTCTGCATAAAACATATCCTAGTAATCATAAAACATATCCTTGTAATCATAAAACAACATTAGAAAGTAATGACATCAGTAAAAAAAAATATTTAAACAACAAGTTTCATCAAGTCTTGCTTTGATTCGTTCTTGGACATCAGCCGCCGACTTGCTTCTTGGCCTCTGATATAGCCCTCACGTTTCTCATGTGTATACACCCTGCCTGCTGCCTCCGTGACTTGTTTCACACACCTCTCTATTGACTGAGCATGACAGGGCCACTGTGGAACTTGCATAGGCTTGTCAAAGAACTTCTTTACTTCCGCTGTAGTCAGTTTACATGTCAAAGGAGGTTCAAATACCCCGTTAGACCAGTCTGTCAGCTCCAACACGGAAGAAGCACTGGGGTTGATGGAAGGTGTCTTCCTGGGACGTACAGAAAGATCTCCAAGTGTGTCATCATCTCCACCCCTCATGTCAACAATCTTTTGGACACCAGCTCTCCTCTCCTCACTGTCATCTGAGCACAAGAGTGTCTGGATTATCATTTCGCTGAATGCATACCATGCTGAGCGCTTGATGGTTGGCAAAACAGCATCCACTACAGCCTTCTTTTGCAGCCTAACTAGCCGCAGCTGAAACAAGATGTGGCGTGGACCTTCCACCCAAGAGTGTTTTACTTTGATGTTAAACCAACAGGGATAGTACACACCAACAATGTATTCCACTATCAGTATTAAGTTGTTGAGGGTTTTGCCTTTAAGGCCATGTTTTGAAACCCATATGCGACAAGCCTGTTTGCTGTTGTCAACCACCTTGAATGGCTCACTGAACCAATTTCAAGAAGGGCCAGATCTGTGGGAAGTTCTCCTGTCCTTATGGCCTGTGTGATCCTATACCCGTACGCTTGATCAGTAGAGAGATCCTTTACGACATTGTCACTCAGTGAAGTAAGAGGCTCTCCAATTGAGAGTTTGGTGAATGAAGGATCAATTTCAAGTTCGGTTGCAGTGTCTAGCATCTTGCCAATGTTACCTGTCCACTTGTTGTTAGACAAGGTCTTCCCATCCAGTGCTGTGATCAAGTGTCGCAGGGGTAACTCGTTAGTGTGGAGGGCACAAACCAACCAGATCAGCTTACGGCAAAGCTTGACCTCTACCCAATGCATGGAACCACCCTCCCAGCCAGTGTTAACATTTGTAGAATCACCTCCAATGGCCTGCAGGCTTTTATCAATGCCCTTCTTCTTCATGAAATCTACAAGATTATCAGCAATAACTTCAGCAGGTTTTTTTCTCGTTGAGCCTTTCTCAGGAGTGAAGTGGTAGAGATATCTTCCACCTGGCTCACTGCACACAGAATAATGCTCTTCTTTGATGATGCTGGGGAACTGACGATCTGAATTGTCTGCTTTCAGCATAACTTTAGTTGTATCTTGACGGCCGCCAAAGAAGATGCAGTCAATTTCACCCTTCTTACAAAGATCATCAAATTCCTGATCCAGGGATCTCATAACTTTTTCTTGGGCCCTCTTGACTTTATTGTGATCAACTACAAGTCTCTTGTCTTCTTCAGTGATCAAGCCAGCATCCATAAAGGCAGCAGTGGTGATGGTAGCTGTGGCACGCAGGCCAACACCATATCTGATGCTATGCATAGCAACATTAGGTATTTCTAATGTGTTGTACTCTGGCTTTTTATTGGAAGTTGAAGACGTGCTTGGTATTTCTAATGTCACTTCATAACTTCCATCCTTTCCATCTTGAGCATCAGCTATTTGTTCGTCATTTTCATCATCAGAGAAAATTATTTCATTTGATGGCATTGAAACATCCTGCTTACTTATCTGCTTATATTCAGCAAGCCTTCTTCTTTCGTCTTCTTGCCGCTTCTGCTTTTTGACTTGTCTGTTGTGCTCAGGTTGATCTGGCAAGCCAATCTGATGTGGTTCAATGAACCAGACTTGTCTCTCTGACCTTTAATGAAAGCAAGTTCCTTCACAGGGATCTTCATCTCCCTAGGGCATGTACAGTTAATGTGAGTTTCGTTTTTGCAACCAGCATCTGCAAGGCAGCCAAATTCAGAGCAGAGAACAATTTTACACTTGCAACTGAGGATGTCAAAAAGCTTGTCAAGTTTTGCAATGAAAGCCTCTTTGACATGTAGCTTTCCTCTCCCAAGAGATATGTTTTTGGCCTGCTCCCAGCTCTCTTGGATCTTGTTTAAGATTGTGACTCGTGAATTTACAACGGGGGCTACAAAAGAACTGTTTGCTCGTTCCCACTTTTCAAGCACTTTAGGGTAAATGTCCTTTGCAAGACTGGCTGCTGGGTAGTTTCTCACATCCTCACCACTTTGTTCTCTTAGCAGTAGCCCATATTTCAGAACGTCTCGCAGAGTTGGGAGTTCAGAGGGCAACAACTCTCTACCAGTTCCAATTAGGTTGCTCATATGTGTGAATGTCCCTAGTCTTGTCCTCCTTTTAGAAGCCATTGTAGGTCAATTCCCACTGGTTAGGATGGTAGCACTGACGGACAAGTAATCTTCAGCACACTGATGAATATGTTTCAACCTGTGAAATAAGCAAAAACAGCAGTGCATTATATATACAGCATATATAATTATTAATATAATAATTATTATATAATTTCACAAAAAAGTCAAAAAAGTCACTATTTTTATGTAGCTTCTTACCAAGCAAAACTAAATTATATTAAATTAACAAAAATATCTTTAGAATTCCTAAGTCATGCTGCAACTTTTTAGCACCCCTCATATTTGGAATTTGAAAGTTGAAAAATTCGACACACCCTAATGCTTTACACCATCTGCCTTATATTTCTCATGACATTAGAGCAGTGAATTTCATCACATTTGTGCTTGAAATTTCCCCAATTATCCATCATGTGAAACATACCACTCAAAACAGTTATTATTGAAAAATGTGCGTCTTCACACATTACAATCCCTCTTCTCAGCTTCAACTACACGGCTTTCACATTTGGGGCCTACAAGTAAATGTAGAATAACCTCTTTGGTTTCAGCGTTCGTATGTTTCTATATCGTAGTACACAGTTATACAACGGCTGTTTTTAGGCTTGGCGTCTTCCATATAACATGCATGCTTTACACCATCCGCCTTATATTTCTGATGGCATGTAGAGCAGTGAATTTCATCATATTTGTGCTTGAAATTTCCCCAATTATCCATCATGTGAAATATACCACATTCACAGATTCTCATTTTCCTGCACGTGCCAATTGATTTATGGAACTCAAAACAGTTATTATTGAAAAATGTGCGTCTACACACATTACAATCCCTCTTCTCAGCTTCAACTACACGGCTTTCACATTTGGGGCCTTTATATTGCTCACATACCATGTGGCAGTCTTTACAATGTTTCACTATATCATCCGCAAAAACTCGAGACACCCTTTACACAAATCATGATGTCCATATTTTCGACTTTTGTCATAACTCGCGTAAAGGCACCTTATATCACCTCTATACTTACGTCGTTTCTATACATTAATATACTGCGTGGTCATTGCAGTTAAATGTACATATTCACGATTTGCGAGGGTGCCCTCTCAGGGCATTGGTTTCTGCCCTATGTAGGAGAATTTCGACTTATGACTGATCGAGGTCCGTGGTGTAATGGTAGCGCATCCGACCGGTAATCGGAAGGCCTGGGTTCGATTCCCGGGCGGTTCACCTCATTTTTCATTTGTTCGTTATTTCTCTTCCTCGTGTGCAGAACGCTCCTCTATACTTACGTCGTTTCTATACATTAATATACTGCGTGGTCATTGCAGTTAAATGTACATATTCACGATTTGCGAGGGTGCCCTCTCAGCAAAGCTGGGCACTTGCGGTTTTTTTGCGGTACTGCGGTACTGCGGTACTACCGCACTACCAAACCGGTACCGCATAACGCAGTACCGCAAAAAATGCGGTAGCGGTACTGCTGTACTTTCAGCGATCCTTTGCGGTACTGCGTTATGCGGTACCGGTTTGGTAGTGCGGTAGTACCGCAGTACCGCAGTACCGCAAAAAAAACCGCAAGTGCCCAGCTTTGCCTCTCAGGGCATTGGTTTCTGCCATATGTAGGAGAATTTCGACTTATGACTGATCGAGGTCCGTGGTGTAATGGTAGCGCATCCGACCGGTAATCGGAAGGCCCTGGGTTCGATTCCCGGGCGGTTCACCTCATTTTCCATTTGTTCGTTATTTCTCTTCCTCGTGTGCAGAACGCTCCTCTATACTTACGTCATTTCTATACATATATATATATATATATATATATATATATATATATATATATATACCATGACACTGGGGCACAAGAGAAGACCAGGAGCAAGCAAAAAAGTTTGCTGGCTCACACAAATGAGTTTATGCTGACACAGGAGATAACAGAAAATACCAGAAAAAAAATAACTGCCTAGATCTGGTATTCACGAATAACACGAACTTGACTGCTGATAAAAAGTAAACCCCAACTTTTATCTCAGACTACAAATTAATCGAGATAACAACAAATATGAAGACAACATTAAAAGACAATACACATATTAAGGAAAGAAGCAAATTTTGGGCCTTTAACTTAAACTCCAAGACTATAAATTGGTACAAAGTAAATCAGCCTATTGAGAATAAAAAGACAAAAAACAAAAAACAGATCAGTATTAAATAATAATGGTGTCAGTAAAAAATTCAGTATAAAGGCCCACAAAATTTCTTCAATGTTCATTCTGAATTGGCTGATCTAACTTAGAGGCTGAGCATTACTTGTAACATTTTAGCAGTAAAACTACAGTAAGAAAAAAATCTGTCTTCTCCTTTCAGCCTTGCTCTCTTCAGAGAACTTAGTCTTAAATAGAAAAAATAATTTCGCGATACGTTACAAGAAGAATCGGGGAACCTTCGGAGAACTTCGTAAGCTCCACAGAATCCTCCGATCCACTATAAGAAGAAATCGGAGAGTAGTATAGAAGAAACTACTGCGATTCCCTATAAGGTAGCAGCTACTCCAGAGTAACAAATCCTTTGCTGCCACCTAACCACAATCCCCGTCAACTTCGAACTGACCAAGGCCATAGACGGAGGGTTAACAACTGGCGACCTTGCCAGGATTCTTCCAGTCTTCCAGACCATGGAACTAGAACCAACATTCAGTTGACCCGCGTGGCGTGTCACGACTTTCAGTTCTTCACATCCATCACATCGACCGGTGTGTCATGACTCCAATTTCTCCACGCCCATTCTTCGTCCAGGAAAAGTGGCCAGCAAGACACGTCTTCAGGACACGTCTTCAAGGATTCCGCCGTAGGAGTCTTGTTAAGTATAGATCTCTTTTTCAAATTAATTACTAAGCATTTGAGAAGTCAGTATTATTAACAGTTAATAATTAGTATCAAGCCAGAATTAACAAAAAACAGTAAACATTCCATACACCAGTGATACATTCCTTTTTATTGAAACCGAGTTATTTCCACTATTATAATTAGCATAGAATAATTTTATTTAATATGTCAATCATAATATTATCGTACATTCGAGTAAAATTTGGTCTACATTTTTTATTATTTTTTTACAATTTTATTTCAAATTTTTTCCTAGTTAGACAAATTCTTTTGCATTATTTGTGTATTTCTTAGATAGAATAGATAGGAAACCCACTCCAGTTTATAGCATTTCATGTCAGTCGGTTGCATCCAGAGGGACAACCGCCCCAGAAATCAGCCCCCAGAGTAATCAGTTCCAGTTGTTGAATCCAATAGGATCAACACAGTCAGTTTCCAGTCAGTCAGTTTCAGTTCAGCCAGTTTCAGTGCAGTAATTTAATTCAACCTTCTTTTTTTGTTGTAAGAGGAAAGAAATCAACTACTGCCATCCCCTTTACGGTACCAAGTACTCCAGAGTAACAAATCTGTTGCTTCCACCTAGCCAGAACCCCCGTCAACTTCGAACCGACCAAGGCCATAGCGGGAGGGGTTAACAAATATATGGGATTGAGCTCAGAATGGTCCCCTGAGGCTCTTTCATGATACACACAGACCGTGCATGGAACAAGGAACATTTCTGGGAAAATTAAACCGACTATAGTCCGAATAAGTAATGGTAAATGACAGGCACTATAGTTTTTTCTGTTTGATGATGTTAACCCGACGTGGGTAACGGGTCACTCGCAAAGAGGCCCCAAAAATATAGCTTCCCTCACCATCTATCTGCAAAGCAGATAGGATCCAGCTTTGGGCCAAGCTCTAAGGGTTACAGCCACACCTAGCCTACTATATCTAAAACCTCAATATAAGCGAAACACTCGTTGCATTCGCGTCGGATTGAATACATCAAAGAGAAAGGGGATAACTATTTCATTTTTAGCCAAAAACCAAAACTTAAACCTCATCTAGCAAAATTGAGCTTCCACTTTTCAAGGCATATCACATGTCCGTTTCATGATGGGATTGATGGGATTCAAGTGGACGCTCAATTTTGCCAGTTGAGGTTTAAGTTTTTGTTTTTGGCAAAAAATACGATAGTTACCCCTTAACCTTTTTACGTTATATGGTTTCTAATGTTTATCACACATATAGGAGTGACATTGATTAATCTCATTTTTAATATATACCAAACCTGATAATCAGCTGCCCAAAGACCTAAGAAACATGACTGGTGTTGCAGTGGACACCTTCAAAAGAGGATTAGACGCCTGGCTCAGAACAATCCCCGATGAGTCACGCGTACCTGGCTATGTGAGGTGGAGAGTACAAGAAACCAACTCACTACTTCACCAGGCCAACTTGAGAGGAAGGGAGACACGCTTGACCTTCGTGAAATGACGAATCATCGTGCGGAACATTTGAAAGGAAAGGTATATATCCAACTTAAATTAGTTACAGAATTAGCATCCATTACATTTTATCAGGTCATCCCATAAGTAATGTCGCTTTTCAGATCGGAATTTGAAGGACAAAAAAAACTCAACTGAAGCTTTTTAATCTAGTGTATATTTTCCATCGGAATCAATGACACTCTGCCAACGTCCTACAAGCTTTTCAATGCCATGTTTATAAAATTCAGGCGGTTTTGAGGCAAAAAACGTAAAAAGACTAGTGTGCAGGTCATCTAAAGAAGTATACTGTTTCTCGTCAAGATAGTTTTGCAGACTCCTGAAGAGATGATAATCTGAAGGCGCAAGGTCTGGAGAATATGGAGGATGTGGAAGTTTTTCCCACCCAAGCTCCTCAACTTTTGCAGAAGTGATCCGAGCGGTATGAGGACGTGCGTTGTCGTGGTGGAACACGATTCCTTTCCGATTAACCAAAGAAGGTCTCTTTTCTTTCAGTGCAGTGTTCAATCGATCCAGTTGTGGACAGTAGACTTGAGCGGTGATTGTTTGGTTGTGTGGTAAGGTTTCAAAGTGTGTTACACCACTTTTATCCCACCAAAGACTAAGCAACACCTTCCGAGGGTGAAGATTTGGTTTTGGCTTTGGTGTCGCTGGTTCTCCGGCACAAACCCACTGTTGACGGCGCTTAACATTCTGGTACAGTATCCACTTTTCATCACCAGTCACTAAACGGTGCAAAAATGGATCTTGGAGTTCACGGGAATAAAGAGCTGTGCTAATGTTTACCCGCACCCTCAGATTGTCGACCGACAATTCATGTGGCACCCATTTTCCTAACTTAGGCACTTTCCCGAATTGTTGCAAATGTCGATGGATGGTGGACAGGGATGAATTGAGTTTCTGGGCCAATTCTTCGACAGTTGTTGAACAGTCTTCTTCAAGTGCCGCTAACAGCAGGTCATCATCAAACTCAGAAGGGCGTCCAGAGTGTGCTGCATCTGTCAAACAGCAGTCACCATTCCTAAACTTTTGAAACCATCTTTGACATTTCCTCACATGCAGAATATCGTTGCCACAAACTTCCTGAATGTTTCGCGTTGCTTCAGTAGCACTATTCCCTTTTTTGAACTCGTAAAGCATTATATGCCTGATATGCTCTTCTGATACCGCCATGTTTATGAGGGGTTCACATAAAGCAAAACACGCCTTCACTGGTCAAGGTCTGTAAAGTATGTAGTGAAACACGATAGATCTCCTCTTAGATATAACCTTCGGAGAATTTATGCTTAAACCGAGTATGACTCGTTTAAACTTAAGCTATCGTAAAAAACGACATTACTTATGGGATGACCTGATAAATAAGCTACAGAACATAAGCCTCGTCCTTAAACGTTACACAAACTAATATTATTGGGGCACATTTTATAATTTTACACAATATAGTCCTTTAAGCTATACTATACACATTGTTACAATAATTAATTGATGAAGTTACAATTAGATATATATACGCCTAAAATTTCACAAAATACACTGAGTGCATACAAACGGGAACCGGTTTTTTTATCTGGGTGCATACCAGTTCATCATTCCGCTCGGTGTCACACAAATCGAATAATTTTTTAAAATTTGTAAAATCATTCGCGCGGGCCATATGCATGAGGAAGGATAGGCTGTGCATGCCACATCCGTTGCTGTAGTAGCTCTTGAACTGATATGGATTCCAGACTATTTGGGGAATTTGCAATTGATCGAGAAATTTTACAATAATAGCATCATTCCAAGGATGTCGACCCAGTGAATTAAAATAGTACAGTCGTTCCATATTTTTAAAATAAACGGCTATCCAATGAATCCCTTCTCCGCCATTAACATCCGTATTTAGAATAAGTGCGTCGCAGTGCCTCGTAGTTGGAAGTTTCAGTGTTTCATTCTCCGCAAGCACGCTGATAAATTTGGAGCGTGTGAATTGGTCACTATCCATTACTCTCTGGAGAGTATTCGTATCCATTTTTAAAAGTATGTGACTACACCTTTAAACCTATTAATTTCTATTAGAGCTTGCGATTCGAGGTAAACTAGTGCACTAATAGGCGCGTCTAGCGGCTTGATGAATTCCAATCTGACTGATTGTTCCCACTCTGCTGTGGACTTACGTGCGTATTTATGCGACCAGATAAGTCGGGAGAGAGGTCAAAGGGGTAAGGTTTCACCCTCTCAACGAATTTCTTCTGTGTTACGCCGATTCCTAATTCGTTACAAGTACCGGCAATATGGGCAACATTACTATAAGCTCTCGTGCAAAGCTGGAACTCGTCATCTGTAGAATAAATCGTTTCCAATGTCCCAGCTAAGGCGACTCCATTGATGTAGAGGGTTATATTCTTAAGGTCGACATTTTCGAAATTAAATGTGGTCTTTTTAAATTTTCCATTCACAGAAGCGTGTTCCTGCATTCCAGTTAATAAACTTTTAGTTAGTGCTCAAAGAGCAACATTTTCTATCTGCTTTGATGTTAGCCCTGAGGGCACCGTATATAGTTTGAGCTGGACTCTATTAATTGAGTATTTTACTGTGGCGTGTAGTAAATTTTTTAAATTTCGAAGCACGGGAAGATGTCTCCTTAATATGAAAATAAAAACCCACTCTAATAGACAGAGTTTATTTCCACAACAGTTTCGACGCCCACTGGCATCCTCCTCGGGTGGATTCGTGTTTCTGTATCCACCCGAGGAGGATGCCAGTGGGAGTCCAAACTGTTGTGGAAATAAACTCTGTCTATTAGAGTGGGTTTTTTTTTATTTTCATATTTTGACCTTCACGTAGAAAAAAGTGAATTTTTTTGCATTTATGTCTCCATAATATGAATAACCAGAGGCTTCGAGCTCTCTTCTTGGTCAGCCCACAGATTTAAGCAATTCTCAGGGCTCGTACGAATCAACTTTATTTTCATATCGACCCCATTCAGAAGCAGCTTCTCTTGGAATGTGAAATCTGTGCATAGGCGACCGAAGCATTCATATATCTTTTTAGAATTTTTAAATTTGGCATTTATGCTACTCTCATTTAGCTTCATAATAGCCTTCGGCAGTTAAAAAGGTATCCTTCGCTTCTTTTCAAAAGTTGAGGACATTTTCCAGATAGGCCCATAGTTGGTAGTAGCCAGATCCTGCAGAGATGTTGAACTGATTTAAATATACGTCACACTGACTGAATATGGAGTGCAGAAAGTTTGTTTCTGGGAATACAACGTAATTGTCTTCGCAGTCCGTTCCATCTGAATGTGCTATTCGTAGTTTAGTGTACATATGCACACAGCTTGGGTCTAAAAAGTAATGGCTTGAGCTGGGGATCAGGAACTCTATAGCAGCACTCGGTGAGCTAATTGTGTTTAACGAATTAACTGTAATAAAGTCACTGTACTCTATAGATACTTGGGGGCATGTCAAAGAGGGCCAGCTCCGAATTACAACATTGTGAACTACATGGATGGATGAATCGTGCCATGGGGCGCCAGAAATAGTGACACACCTCTCGACAAGTAGTAAGCAGTCTATGATTCATGAGAGCAACGTCCTTAGCTTATATCAGTTAAAAAAGTGGTGAACCATAGGTTTCATGCTCTTAGAACACTTCTTTTTTGATGTTTTTTTACGTTTAACGCCACGTGCTGGTAACACCTTCTTCTTCTTCCGTAGAGGACTCTTCTTCTTCCCGCCACCAGGCATTTTTCTCTTTGCATCTTTGATGATTTCGCCACGTGTACGCTTTAAGTGCTTTTTTTAAAGCTTCTTCAGGCTTAGCACCAGCCATTATGTCTTCTACCGTGTTAAGACCTGATTGTAACGCTTTCCTGCCGAGATATCTGGCACCACTTTTCAGCAAGAGGACAGCCGTACTCAGTATGGTTGAAAAGATGGATGAAATCCCACTCCCGCGCTGGTAACTCACCCATCGATAGACTGTGAAAGGCCTTCGGGTCATTGTATCACAGTGCGACGAAAGTGAAGCTTCACTGTTAAGCTCCCGTTACCGAATGGAAAACTTTTCCCCTAATTCGTTTTTATATACAGTATATTGAGATACTGGTTAGCAGGTTTGTTGCGACATTGACATAATGAGGCTTGTCGTATGTGATGCTTAAGCTCCTTCCTCACTGATTGAGAATGTGGGTGATGCGTAGCAGGCGCGCTTTGGTACCTCCAACAAACTGGTGTTCCACGATATTGCTATAAATACAGGGTGTTTATAAAGTCCCTATCTATTTCTTTTAATTAACGGTTTTTATTTATTTTTGTTGCAGAACGCTATGAAACTGAATGTACAAGAACGGGTGATGTGGTGACACTTCGGATTAAAGGAAAGAAATGCAAAGAAAGTACAGAAAGGTTTGAAACAACATTTCACAAGCCAGGTCCTCCAGACAAGACAATTCGTGATTTGCTTAATAAATTTAAAAGAACGGGATCTGTTCATGATGAGTCAAGATCTGGACGTCCAAGTGTCTCTGAGCATGCTGTAAATGCGGGACGTAGTGTTATCGATGAACATCCAAGCATGTCAATTCGCACCACATCACGTAGACTCGGGATACCCAAATCAACTCTCCACAAAATTTTGAAATCGACTTGAAGAAGAGAAGTTATCACATTCAGATGCTTCATGACTTACATGAAGAGGATTATCCAAAGCGAAGTGCAATGTGTGCCGATCTTGTTGAACACATCTAGAATGAAAATTTAATGGACCACATTCTCTTCGGTGATGAAGCAACTTTCCACACGTGTGGAAAGGTTAGTCGCCATAACTGCCGCCACATGGGCTAATGAAAAGCCAGTTGATTTCTATCAATGGGAACGAGATTCTCCTAAAGTTACTGTCTAGTTGGGTATGACCAAATCTAAGATTTATAGGCCCTTTTTCTTTGTTGAAGCTACAGTTACAGGTTTTATTTATTTGGACATGCTTCAGCAATTCCTGGAACCCCAGCTTCATTCAGATGGCAATTTAAACAACGTCGTCTTTCAACAAGATGGGGCACCTTGTCATTCCACAAACATTGTTCGGGAGTACTTAAATGAACGATTTCCAAATCGGTGGATCGGACGTGGAGGCAAAAGGCTCTGGGCAGCTCGATCTCTTGACCTAACGCCCTTGGATTGCTTTGCATGAGGCTTTATCAAATCAAACGTCTATCAAACGAGGTTACAGATCTGCAAGATTTACGTGCTCGTATCGTAACAGAAGTTACAAAAATAAACCCCTGGCATGCTCCAAAATGTGTTTCGCAATGCTGCTGACAGATTCGAACTCTGTAGAGATACTGATGGTGCTCATGTAGAATCATATGCTTAAGTATTCATTAAATGTATGCCTTCTATTATATTATTAGTGAATTTTACCCTTTTTGCTACGTTTTCACTGAAAAAGATAGAGACTATAAACACCCTGTATAGCACATGTCCGGGGGAGGGTAGCCATCGTCCAATTTCTCCAATTTTAGCTGATACATTCAGCTGCACAATTCATGTTCTGATTCGTGAAAAGTATCTCTTTGGATGGCTGCCCCATATCTGCCATCGGTTATAATTTTGAACAGCCCTTTGTCTTTAATATTTCTGTTAGCCTTTGATTTTAGAGTCGAAGTATGTATCGGGGTATCTTTGTTTACGATTTCGTTTACTAAATCAGACGTAAGATTTGATCTTTTCAAACTACCATTTAAGTCTTTCAAAACATTTTCGGCTGCGCCATAATGACCCGGTCGTAGTGTTACTACTTTAGTGTAGTACTGTGCCTCCCGACTCCGAGCGGCGCGCATGGTTTCGTCCCGAGTTACCCCGGCCTTTTCACACTCATCACGGTTTCTAAGAACCGTAAAAATGGATTCTTTAGTATCAATACTTAAAAATTTGGTAGCCAATTGTAATTTGCATATTCTTACTTCATATGATTCACGGCCCAATTCAATGGGCCCATGGCGTTCTGTTACAAAGTTGGCCAGGGTGTTGTTAGGATGTACAGACAGAAAAAGAGGACGGGAATTTAAGCTTCATTAATGAATCAGCTTTTATATAGGTGTTGAAGCTTTGTGGGTACCCTTGCCGTTTCACCAGGTACATTTTTCTCTTTCCTAAACCTTTGCTGCCTAAAATTTTTTAAATTTTAAACTCTTTATTTCTTAAATTAAATGTCACTTTCTGCAGCTCCTCGCCGTAAAAGCCCCCTGCCATTTCTTCCCCATTCAAATCATCGTAATACAGCATTATATCGTCTTTAGATCTCATAGCCATAACTTTAAAAATCTCACGTTTCCAACTTGCTCAAAGCCCTCCGCGAATTTATTACCTGAACGCAACAACCTTACATAATCATTGATTTTCATACGCGCGCAGCGTGTCGACACTCTACGATTATCTTTTCTCACCGCACGTTGTGTATGCGTACCTCTTTCTAAAATCTCGTTAGGTGTGGTTCCAATCGCACGGTGGTAAGTACGGTTGTAGGATGAGGCTAACGAGTCCAGAATGTCTATATATCTGTATGTGTTTTAATTTATGAAATAGCGATGCATGCGTTCCTTTATGGTACGCTGAACTCTTTCAGCTAAAAATGCCTTATGTATAGAATTGCTAGTGTAATAACCGGTATTAAACTCTGTCAACATGTTCTGAAAAGCTCGGCCTATAAATTCTCTCCCCATGTCCGTACCAAAATAGCCAGGAATCCTGTTTTCTTTCAACATCAGCGTTTTGGTGGTATTAGCAACTGTTTCAGGTGATTTATTTTTCAGGGGAATTAGCCACAAATATGAAGAGAATACATCTCTTATGAATAGGTCATAGCTGTAGCCGCCATTATACACTGAATATCTCTGCATGTCTGTTAAATCCGCTTGTCAAATAGAATTAATCGATGCTGCTGCTCTCTTGGCTGTTTTCAACATTTTTATCACCAGCTCCTGAAGTGTATAAGCATCCTGATCCGGCAAAAACTTATCAACATCTTTTATCCCTACTCCCTCTTTTTAAACGCCTCTATACAGTCTATTATCGCCACCGTAGGAGGCTGGCCTACAAATGTCAATAATAACGTTTTCTTGATATGTTAGCCATTTGCATATTTTAGAGGGTGCGGGGAGAGTTGGCCGTTGTTGTTTGGTCTCTTCTTTCTCCTCTTCAGAGATGGTACCGCTGGGGGCGAAGGCGTGCTCAGGTGTGGTACATGCGAGGCTTGTCCCAAGTCTTTTAACCTGTTCAGATGACCTATCAGTGCTTTTGGGGCATTTATTTGCTGTAGTCTTGCTTTATTATGTTCCCATCCTGCTGGTGATGGCCTATTCCACTTTCTCACCCGGTCAAGGACGATGTCAACGATGTTCGAACCCTGTACCTTTGTTCCTTCAACAACAAACTCACCTGTATCAGACCACTGTATATTGGGATCCTCACTCACCAGAGTATAAAGAGTTACATCTTTATTCCTCAATACAGTATATGTAGGAGACTGATTTTTCATACCTGCTCGATATGTTGTGGGGCCGTTCCGTTGTTCTTTGACTGTTCGTCTCTAGAATTGACCCCAGGTCCTATGCCTCCCTGCTCAACGTTTTCTGCACTGTGCCTAATAACTACGGGGACCTCTGTCGAATTCATATAATTTTCGTACTCATGAAGAAATTTCTGCAGAGCTTCTTGGTATAAGATTTTTTGTCATCAGGTGCCTTTTCACTGTTTAATAAGTCTAACAATTCGCTTTCCATTCTTTTAAGCCTGCTTTTACGGGGTTCTAGAACCATATCTGGATTCTTTGAGCTTTGTAGTGAAGCATACACCTCGTGTGGAATCACGACTACTTTCGTCATTACATTAAACTAGTCAGTAAAGGCCCCAAAACTGAAAATAAGATGGGCAGGAATGCACCCTCTCTTTGAACAATAATTCGTTTTTTCTTCCCTACAGTTTGATTTTTTTACGAGCGAATGCATGTATTATGTTCTTGTAACGACGTAGGCGAGCCTTCTGAAGGGGTTTCATTGGTACATTACATTTCATAGCGTTAAGACAGATTTCACATATGCTTTTTAAAAAGTTGTATTCGATGTTTTTAACAAACAGCTGCTGCAGTGGCTGTGGCAGCCGATGATAGATTTTTATTAATTCGCGGTATTTCTTTGACCTCTTTGTCATTCTGGGATATACACCGTTTCAGGCTCGTTTGGGAATATATTCGTTCTTAGAAGCACCCTAAATTTGTTTCGCGGGTGAAGGTCACAAAGCAAATATCCGTAACGTTGGCTTGTAGCTTCTTTATAAACTTCCAAAAACTCCTTCCGCTGATTTGGGAACATTTGATTGGCTAATACCCCAATTTGTGACACATCTCTAATTTATGCTGATAAGACAAGATATTGAGTATTTAACGATAAATCGCGCATGTATCTATTTTTGCAAAATAGATTCTGATTGATGAAGAATACGCTTAAGGTAAGATGGTGGGAGAACACTGTAAATGTCTCGGCAAACGTTTTATCCATTTCCAACATGAGATCATCAATTACAAAGACCGTATTTCATTTCCCTTCAACGAATTAACGTCATATACAGCTTTGTGGGACAAAATATCAACTTGGTACTCGTTGAATACGGGCTGGTAAGTCGAATAGTACAATATGACTTTATGCACAAATTTTGAGAACATCTCCCCCATATCTTTAATGATTTTAAGCATAAACACAGTTTTATCACATCCTGTAGGGCCAGGTATAATACATGTGGACGTGCTCGTGAACCTGATTTTTTTTACAGACTCCATCTCTAACACGTTACACTCCTAAGTGGAACATTTACAAAATATAATAAAATTTTAAGTGGTGCTCCTTATATTCTAGTCTTGTCTTTCTTCCTCTCCAGAACCATGAATGACGATGAGGGTTAAGTATTGTCCATCAACATGTCCCCATCATTGATATTGCAGACGATACCGATGACAGTGTAGTTGTTGTTGAGGCTACAGTCTCCACCCCCACTACCTAACCTCTACCAGCGACAACTTTCGCATCCCCACCCGACAATTCGAGGAGAAAGCGAGAGCGTGATGAAGTTGATGATTCGCCTTCTACGTCAGGTATAAAGCGTGCAAGGAGTGCGCCGGTTACTAGACTCCCAGTAATAGAGCACCAGCCCTCTACGTCTTACGACACAGCCCCCACATTAGTTCCTCCTACAAATAAAACTGTGCCCCTTTATTTCTGTTCAATTCTGGTTGTACCCTCCACAGCAGCAGTATCTCATTCTTTAGAGAGTAGGATAACATTCGAGCTGGTGCGCACCGCCACCCCTACCCCATCCCTGACTAGAAACCGGTACGTAGTCAGGGTCGACCTGCGAACCATGTATAGCAACGGTTTTGAACACGGACTGCGGCGCGTAGTTGAACGTATTGTGGAGTTTGCCCTTCAAAACAGTGAGGGATGTGAAGCCAGGCCGCGGCATTTCTTCGGGTTCAGGTCAGATGACGGAGATGTAGATGATTTTTGGGTAGTAATACCCTACAGGCGCTCGGCTGCTGTGGATGTAGACTATATTTTGGGTCGTATATTTCAAGCCTCTCAAAGTAGCATCGCCTTCAGCATGACCAACTTCACGATAGATATTGACCACGTATTCCGTGTTGCGGGACATACGGCCACAACTTATACTCTTAACTTCAATTCTCAGGCTATTTGCAGACAGCATATAAACTCCGAGCGTAGTTGCGACTTTATAGCAGTAGTCGTAGCTCATATGTTTACTGTACAAAATGCATGGTGCAAAAAAATTTGATTGCCTACGGTTGTGCAACGTGCTTGTAAACTGGACGCAGATTGCAAGATCGAGTTTGACTGTAATATGGGTTCTGAAGAGCTGAGAAGGGTGGAGCAGGAAATGAATGTTCGTATAGTTGTATTTGGAATGGATGATCGTCGTAGGACTGGGTATGTTTATAAAAGCAGTGTGAGACCGTACAAGACCCCTACTTATTTTAGGGTTGTCAGGAACAACGTATCTCCCCATCCGCAATATGAGGGGTCTTTACGCGAGTTATGATAAAAGTCGAAAATATGGAAGGCATCATGATATGTGTAAGGGATGTCTCGAGTTTGGGTATGATACAGTGAAACATTATAAGGATTGCCACATGGTATGTGAGCAGTGTAAAAGCTCCAAATGTCAAAGTCGTGTAGGTGAAGCTGAGAAGAGGGACTGTAATGTGTGTAGACGCAAATTTTTCAATAATAACTGTTTTTGCTCCATAAATCAATTGGCACGTGTAGGAAAATGAGAATATGTGAATGTGGTATGTTTCATATGCTGGTTAATTGGTGGAAATTCACGCATAAATGTGATGACATTCACTGTTCTACATGCCACGAGAAATATAAGACAGATGGTATAAAGCATGTGTTATTTGAAAGAAGCTAAGCCTAAAAATAAACCTTGTACAACTGTATACTACGACATAGAAACATATAGAGATGCTGGAACCAAAGAGGTTATCCCACATCTAATTGTAAGCTAGACTATCTGCGACGAGTGCATGGAAGTCGAGTGTGATGAGTGTCGCAAATTTGGTAAACGAACAAACGTTTTTAACCGTTTACATGGCAACGTTCCCATTTTGGGAACATATATTAAAAGTTGTTTATTATTCGTGTATAAGCATATTTTGCAGTAATTATTTGTTTTTATAATTAATGAGGGCACTTTCTCACACATTTTATCTTACTGATCTCCAATATCAGTTTTTAATCGATTTATTTATTGTCAATATAGAGTAATTTTTCAAACATTTAGATCTAGGTAAAGCTTCACAAACTCTTAAGTATTTGCCTTATTACAATAAATAATATTTTTTGCAGAATATGCATATTAAATAATACAAATTTCTCCTAAAAAAAAATTTGCTGTATAAATTGATAAATATATTTGAAAAAATGACTATCGATTATTTGTTCCCAAAATGAGAACGTTGGCAATGATTACACGCGGTTTTCCAACATTTTGGCACGACACCAAAAGACAAAGTTCATCAAGTTTCAACCTGTTTTTTCAGAAGTATATAATTATAACCTCGGCGGGTTACCTAGAGTATAATCAGTGTTGCTTCGTAGTGTGAACAGATCACAGATTGATGGATTCTAGTTCATTTTATGGGTAAGTGCCTTTCTTTGAATATGATCTCATTATTCTTATATACAGGGGGTCCCAAAAAAATGTATACACACTTTAAATAATTATAAAGGCAGTGTTTATTAAAATACATTTCATTTTCAAAATGTAATAGAATCTACAGACATTATTTAATTGTTTTGTTAACGCCTGTTTTCAAACTGACGTCCGTTCTGGTCCAGGCACTGCTGATAACGCGAAGCAATGGAATCGCAAACATCACGAAACATTTCGTTTGGTATTTGTGTGCATTCTCGTTCAATGGCTGCTCTCAATTCAGCGACTGTTGCAGGTTTTATAGCGTAGACTTTGTCTTTTAAGTATCCCCATAAAAAAAGGTCTAGTGGTGTGAGGTCTGGTGAACGCGGAGGGTATTCTACGAAACCCCTTCGTCCAATCCACATCCACATCGTGCCAAGTACCACTCGCAATACTCCACTCTTCGGTCCGGATCACCTTCATTAATAGCATGGACTAATCTTGGAATGTAACTTTTCCATTGACAGCGCTTCAAAATGCGTTGGACAGACGATTCTGAAATTCCTACCTCACGACTCGCTTGCCGCACAGATTTTCTTGGACTTTGGTGATACGTTTCCAGTACTCTTTCTTGCTTTGTGGGGCTTGTCGATGTCCGTGGTCTTCCGGAACGCTTCATGTGGACATTCTGAACAGTTCCATCGGCTTCAAACTTATCTCTAATTCGAGTGATGGTAAGTCGCGTTGGTGGATCTGTTTGAAACTCCCTCCTAAACTGTCTTTGCACTTCAACTGCGTTTTCACACTTCCAGTATCATTTTAGAATGAATTTCCTTTGTTTAAAGCTTAGTCTGACTGCCATTATTAATTCTAATGGGTTTAACTTGGAAAGAAAGAAACATCAATTGAGCTATCAGCTGTTAAAGTGTGTATACATTTTTTTGGGACGCCCTGTATATATATGGGATGAATTTCACAATTAAACACGTGAAATGAAATATATATATATATATATATATATATATATATATATATATATATATGGTGTTTGTGTTTGTTCCTTCGTTCGTTCGCTTGTTTGTGGTGTGTGTGTGTGTGTGTGTGTGTCCGTCCGCGCGTTATTGTATGCTGAAGCTGCTCTCTCTATTGCATATATATATGTGTGTGTGTGTATATATACAGGGGTTGGACAAAATAATATGAACACCTTGATAAATGGCGGTTTTTATTCTTAATATGGAGTTGTTCCTCCTTTAGCGGCAATAACAGCTGCAATGCGTCGGGGAATTGATTCATACAGCTTTTGGACAGTGGCTAGAGGAATCCTGAGCCATTCTTCGAGCAAACCCTGCTCCAGTTCCTCCAAAGACGCTGGCGGTGGGAATCGGCTTCTGACCTGCTGCTCCAACTGACACCACAAATGCTCGATAATGTTAAGATCCGGGGATTGTGGAGGCCAATCCAAGCGTTCTACTTCACTGACATGCTCTTCAAACCAGTTTTTAACGACCCCAGCGGTGTGGATTGGTGCATTATCATCCTGGAAGACGGCGCCGCCATTGGGAAACAGCGTTTGGACAATGGGATGGACCTGGTCAGCCAATATTGACAGATAGACCTGGGCGTTAACCCTACCATGCAGTACCACAGCTGGGCCAAGAGTATTCCACGATATTGCTGCCCAAACCATCACAGATCCGCCTCCATGCTTCACGGTTGGGGTCAGGCAGTCGGGGTCATAAGCATCTTTAGGCTGTCTCCAGACGTAAACTCGACCGGAACATGGAAATAGCGGAAAGGAGGATTCGTCGGAGTAGACTACATTCTTCCACCGGTCCATTGACCAATTCTTATGGTCATTACACCATTTTCTGCGCCGCTCAATGTTGATGTGCGAAAGGAAGGGTTTGGCAATTGCAGCCCTCCCATGGTATCCAGCTCCATGGAGCTCGCGACGTACAGTTCTGGTCGATACCGGGCTTGCAAGATGCTGGTTAAGCTCTGCAGTCACTTTTGGAGCTGTGGTCTTGTGGTTCTTTGTCACAATGCGCTTTAGCACCCGGCGGTCTCGATCACACAGCTTCTTCTTGCGTCCACTATTGCATTTGTCGGTGCTTGTCTTTCCATGGTTTTGGTATGCAGACATGACCATAGAGACAGTTCCTCTGGATACATTGAACATCTGAGCAGTTTTCGTCACCGATGCACCAGTCATCCGCGCTCCGACAATTTGCCCTCTTTGGAAGTCTGACAAGTCTTTCATAACTGCTAATTCATAATTCACTCAGATCTGTAAAAACAACGTGAGGGTTATAACATGACGTATACACTCTCTGTTACGCATTTAAATAGGTTTGCCAGTCATTTGACCGTTTACTTTGTGTCTGAGCAGTCCGTAAAGATAACCGGTGAAATCGGCGGGTGTTCATATTATTTTTCTAACCCCTATATATATATATATATATATATATATATATATATATAATATATATATATATATATATATATATATTATATTATATATATATATCATATATTTTATTTTTTCAGGTCGACGGGTTCAGTGACTCCCTTCCGATTTCTTTATAGTGCGACTGAATATGTGGAAAACATAAGAGCCGAGGGAGTAATGGATATTGTAGTTCTGCCACCTGCTGCCAGTAACAAACCAGAAGACAGTGATGAAGGAGCCGACGATGACGCTCTTGATCAAGATTGTTTACCAAGTGAAGTTTGTGGAGAGGTCGAAGTGCATGCAGATGATAACGATGAGGAAGAAAATATCAGTAAAGAAGTAAGCCAAAGGTGGAGAAGGAATGAAAAGCTATCCCTTGGTCCTCATTCAATTTCTTTGAAAGCAGGTAAAAGTAATGCCGGTAAGGATCCGTTTGAAATCTTTAGTTTATTTTTTACTCACATGTTGACCCTTATAACAAAACAAACTATGCTGAGAGAGATGAAAATGATAAGAATGTTCATGTAGAGGAGGAGGAGATCCGAAGGTTCTTAGGTTTATTGCTTCTCAGTGGCTATCACTGTCTTCCCTCCGAAAATGACTATTGGTCGACAAGCGATGATATAAAGGCTCTAATATTCGCCAAACTATGAGCAGAGAGAGGTTTCGATCGATAAAGAGATATATTCATTTAGCTGATAACTCTGACTTAGGTGAATCGAAAATGGCAAAAGTGCTACCACTTCTCGACTTACTTCGAAGAAACTGATAGCAATTCGGGATTTTCCATGAACTCCTCAGCATAGATGAATCAGTGATACCCTACCATTAGGGTGTGTCAATTTGGGAGGTGAAAATTAATTTTTGCCAATTCCTTCACTGAGGGGTTTTAAAAATATGTTTTTGGATGTGAAGAATTCAAATCTGCTATTATTTTTGTGATTGCTCAACACTTAGCTTGGTAAATCTACGTTTGATAAAAAAGCACATAAATTGCTCTCGGAAAACAACATTTATTAATTTTAGCTTCTCAAAATGTCAGGTAATGCTATAAAAATTTTAGTTTCTCTGCATAAAACATATCCTAGTAATCATAAAACATATCCTTGTAATCATAAAACAACATTAGAAAGTAATGACATCAGTAAAAAAAATATTTAAACAACAAGTTTCATCAAGTCTTGCTTTGATTCGTTCTTGGACATCAGCCGCCGACTTGCTTCTTGGCCTCTGATATAGCCCTCACGTTTCTCATGTGTATACACCCTGCCTGCTGCCTCTGTGACTTGTTTCACACACCTCTCTATTCACTGAGCATGACAGGGCCACTGTGGAACTTGCATAGGCTTGTCAAAGAACTTCTTTACTTCCGCTGTAGTCAGTTTACATGTCAAAGTAGGTTCAAATACCCCGTCAGACCAGTCTGTCAGCTCCAACACGGAAGAAGCACTGGGGTTGATGGAAGGTGTCTTCCTGGGACGTACAGAAAGATCTCCAAGTGTGTCATCATCTCCACCCCTCATGTCAACAATCTTTTGGACACCAGCTCTCCTCTCCTCACTGTCATCTGAGCACAAGAGTGTCTGGATTATCATTTCGCTGAATGCATACCATGCTGAGCGCTTGATGGTTGGCAAAACAGCATCCACTACAGCCTTCTTTTGCAGCCTAACTAGCCGCAGTTGAAACAAGATGTGGCGTGGGCCTTCCACCCAAGAGTGTTTTACTTTGATGTTGAACCAACAGGGGTAGTACACACCAACAATGTATTCCACTATCAGTATTAAGTTGTTGAGGGTTTTGCCTTTAAGGCCATGTTTTGAAACCCATATGCGACAAAGCCTGTTTGCTGTTGTCAACCACCTTGAATGGCTCACTGGACCAATTTCAAGAAGGGCCAGATCTGTGGGAAGTTCTCCTGTCCTTATGGCCTGTGTGATCCTATACCCGTACGCTTGATCAGTAGAGAGATCCTTTACGACATTGTCACTCAGTGAAGTAAGAGGCTCTCCAATTGAGAGTTTGGTGAATGAAGGATCAATTTCAAGTTCGGTTGCAGTTTCTAGCATCTTGCCAATGTTACCTGTCCACTTGTTGTTAGACAAGGTCTTCCCATCCAGTGCTGTGATCAAGTGTCGCAGGGGTAACTCGTTAGTGTGGAGGGCACAAACCAACCAGATCAGCTTACGGCAAAGCTTGACCTCTACCCAATGCATGGAACCACCCTCCCAGCCAGTGTTAACATTTGTAGAATCACCTCCAATGGCCTGCAGGCTTTTATCAATGCCCTTCTTCTTCATGAATCTAAAAGATTATCAGCAATAACTTCAGCAGGTTTTTTTCTCGTTGAGCCTTTCTCAGGAGTGAAGTGGTAGAGATATCTTCCACCTGGCTCACTGCACACAGAATAATGCTCTTCTTTGATGATGCTGGGGAACTGACGATCTGAATTGGCTGCTTTCAGCATAACTTTAGTTGTATCTTGACGGCCGTCAAAGAAGATGCAGTCAATTTCACCCTTCTTACAAAGATCATCAAATTCCTGATCCAGGGATCTCATAACTTTTTCTTGGGCCCTCTTGACTTTATTGTGATCAACTACAAGTCGCTTGTCTTCTTCAGTGAGCAAACCAGCATCCATAAAGGCAGCAGTGGTGATGGTAGCTGTGGCACGCAGGCCAACACCATATCTGATGCTATGCATAGCAACATTAGGTATTTCTAATGTGTTGTACTCTGGCTTTTTATTGGAAGTTGAAGACGTGCTTGGTATTTCTAATGTCACTTCATAACTTCCATCCTTTCCATCTTGAGCATCAGCTATTTGTTCTTCATTTTCATCATCAAAGAAAATTATTTCATTTGATGGCAGTGAAACATCCTGCTTACTTGTCTGCTTATATTCAGCAAGCCTTCTTCTTTCGTCTTCTTGCCGCTTCTGCTTTTTGACTTGTCTGTTGTGCTCAGGTTGATCTGGCAAGCCAATCTGATGTGGTCCAATAGAACCAGACTTGTCTCTCTGACCTTTAATGAAAGCAAGTTCCTTCACAGGGATCTTCATCTCCCTAGGCCTAGGGCATGAACAGTTAATGTGAGTTTCGTTTTGCAACCAGCATCTGCAAGGCAGCCAAATTCAGAGCAGAGAACAATTTTACACTTGCAACTGAGGATGTCAAAAAGCTTGTCAAGTTTTGCAATGAAAGCCTCTTTGACATGTAGCTTTCCTCTCCCAAGAGATATGTTTTTGGCCTGCTCCCAGCTCTCTTGGATCTTGTTTAAGATTGTGACTCGTGAATTTACAACGGGGGCTACAAAAGAACTGTTTGCTCGTTCCCACTTTTCAAGCACTTTAGGGTAAATGTCCTTTGCAAGACTGGCTGCTGGGTAGTTTCTCACATCCTCACCACTTTGTTCTCTTAGCAGTAGCCCATATTTCAGAACGTCTCGCAGAGTTGGGAGTTCAGAGGGCAACAACTCTCTACCAGTTCCAATTAGGTTGCTCATATGTGTGAATGTCCCCAGTCTTGTCCTCCTTTTAGAAGCCATTGTAGGTCAATTCCCACTGGTTAGGATGGTAGCACTGACGGACAAGTAATCTTCAGCACACTGATGAATATGTTTCAACCTGTGAAATAAGTAAAAACAGCAGTGCATTATATATACAGCATATATGATTATTAATATAATAATTATTATATAATTCCACAAAAAAGTCAAAAAAGTCACTATTTTTATGTAGCTTCTTACCAAGCAAAACTAAATTATATTAAATTAACAAAAATATCTTTAGAATTCCTAAGTCATGCTGCAACGTTTTAGCACCCCTCATATTTGGAATTTGAAAGTTGAAAAATTTGACACACCCTACCCTACCATGGGCATCACAGCGCAAAACAGTTTATAAAAAATAAACCCATCAGATTTGGACAAAAAATTGGATGCTTTGTGGGGCTGATGGATATCCTTATAACTTTTTCATATATTGTGGAAAAGAAAGCGATACAAACATTCCCCTGGGATATCGTGGTCACTGAGATGCTCTACCCAGTAAAAAATAGAAATGTACATGTATTGTTCTTCGATAACTTTTTTACAAGCCACAAGTTATTAGTTGATTTGGCCTCGAAGAATATACGAGCTTGTGGAACGATAAGAGATAACCGGACGAGCCACTGCCCTTTAGTGACACAAAAGGAAGTGAAGAAAAAAGAGAGAGGCTTTTATGATTTTAGATCAGCTGGAGTTGTTTTGTTTGCTCGAAGGAATGATAATTCTAGTGTAACAATCGCTAGTAACTAATATGGAGTAAGCCCAGTGCAGAAAGTGGAGAGGAGAGTAAAGCAAGTGAAAAAAAAAGGTTGTAATTCAACCATTCCTCATCAATATTTACAATAAAGGAATGGGAGGAGTTGGCACCACCTTGAAGCAGCGCGATATGATGGCATAAATCACTTTTTAGAATCATGTAATCAAGGTAGATGTGTGGTTTGCCAAAAGAATACAAGATTACAGTGCATAAAATGCGAGAAAAGTTTGTATAAAGACTGTAGTGCAATATATCATAAGAAATGAATTTATTTGAACTTGAAACTTCGAAATGATCTCTTTATCTTTGCCAATAAAATGCTGTTTTAGTTTCGCATATATATATATATATATCATACTTGATTTTTCTTATCTTCTGCGTAAAAAAAAGTTTAAGTTTAGTTACTCAAATATAATTTTCTACATTGAAATAAACATTTTACATAAACTTTATATTGGTTTATCATAATCCTTATATAACATAAATCTTATGACCGAACATGCCATCGTTCCCATTTTGAGAAAATCATAAAAAAATATGAAAAAATTAAAAAATATTTATAATTTCAGTGTTTTTGTACCAAAATAGTTGTAAGCATTAAATGATGCAAGTTGCAAATTCTTACGTCAATCAGATACGGTACCGGCCATTAAACGGTTAAAACGATCGCACACGAAAACCCCATGAAACTCTTTGTGTCCTATATTGTCGAGTTAGCGGACAAATTAAAAAAAATGACTGTGTATATTCTTGCCCATAACTTCGCAAAATTTGACACACAATTCCTTTATAAGGAATTGCTTGATGAGGGTTTGAGATTGATGGAGTTCATGGAAGATAATATTTTACGACAGATAGTTACCGAACCAACGTGCGGTGATAATATTTTAGACGTGGTGATGGCGAACGGCGAAAATATAGTTGAAGGTTTAGAAGTAGGTGAGTGTTTAGGATGTAGTGATCACCAAATTATTAGGTTTAAGTTATTGATATAAAACATTAAGGATAGTAACGTAATAGAAGCCACTGATTTTCATAGGGCCAAATTTGATAGTTTTGCGGACAGGATGAGAGTAGTGGACTGCGATAACTTATTTATGGGTAATGACGCAAATTTTCATTGGGAGGCGTTTAAAGAAAGCGCGCTAGAAATCATGGTAGTCCCAAGTGGTGGACTAGGGAAATAGGCGAGTTCATAAACGAGCGTAACAGAGAGCGTATAGCCTTAATAAGCGCAATGGCACGGTAGCTAACTTTAATAGATATATCGAGCTTAGACGTCAGGTTAAAAGATCAGTTAAGAATGCTAAGCATAATTTAGAGATACTTATAGCTGGGGATAGTAAACATAATCAAAAAAGTTTTTGACTACGTGAATAATCGTAAGCCGATAAAAGATAATATAGGCCCTCTAGTGGACGCTGACGGTGCCTTGGCTTGCGACGCTTAGGCTATGGCTGGTATTTTCAATAACTTTTTTGGTGGCAATTTTTACCGTAGAAGAAGTAAATAATGTCCCCGACGTTGACGATATCGTTCCATTTAGTAGCGAGACTATTTTGAATGAAATAACTGTTTACGAGGGTGAGATTGCGCATTATATCGATAAGCTAAAAGTTAGGAAGGCTCCAGGCCCTCACGCGCTTTATCCTAGACATCTGAAAAATTTGAAAGACGTTATCGTAGGCCCCTTAACGAAGATTTTTAATCAGTCACTGGAAGCGGGGATTATTCCTGAAGACTTCAAATTAGCTAAGGTTACACCCATCTTTAAAAAAGGTGACCGCAGTGTAGCAAGCAATTATAGGCCTATTAGCTTAAAGTCAATTGTCGGTAAGCTTTTGAAATCTATAGTTAGGGATCGTATCATCGATCACTTAGAAAGTCGCGATTTGATTGATAGTAGTCAACATGGGTTTCGACGCCATAGATCTTGTTTAATTAATTTGTTAGAATTTTATAACGAAATAGTGCGCGAATACGATAGGCATGGAGCGACTGACGTTATTTATTTAGACTAAAAAAACGTTCGATACAGTTCCGCATAGAAGATTAATTGCGAAGGTTAAAGCGCACGGTATACGCGTTCAGGTAGCTAACTGGTTAGAGGAATGGCTTCGTGCCAGGAAACAGAGGGTCGTTATTAATGTAGGGAATCGGGGTGGCTGGATGTAGGTTGCGGTGTCCCACAAGGTTCAGTGTTAGGACCATCGCTATTTGTAATCTACATTAACGACATAGATGTAGACTTGACCAGTAACGTGTCAAAATTCGTGGACGATACTAAAATTGGCGGTAAAGTTGTTAACGTGGATGATAGGAATAGGCTCCAAGACGATGTAAATAGGATTATGGAGTGGACGGATAAGTGACAGATGTAATTTAACGTAGACAATTGTAAAGTTTTGCATATAGGTTCTCGTAGCAATAACTACACGTACACGATGGACAATAGACGGTTAGCGAGCGTTGACGAGGAAGTAGATTCAGGCGTACCCGTATCTAAGGATTTAAAAGTTAGGAACCAGTGCCTGGAGTCTTGCGCAAAAGCTAATAGGATGTTAGGATTCATAGCGCGTAATTTCGAATTTAAATCGAAGAATATTATGTTGCCCCTTTACAAGTCCCTAGTCAGGCCTCATTTAGAATATGCCGTTCAGTTTTGGTGCCCGTATTTGCGTGAGGAAATTGATAGGTTGGAAAGGGTTCAGCGTCGCGCCACGAAACTAATTCCGTCATTGCGCAAAAAGTCTTACGAAGATAGGATTAAAGGGTTAGACTTGCATTCACTCGAAACTAGGAGATTAAGGGGGGAGGTTATTGAAGTTTTCAAAATCGTTAATAAAATCAATAACGTAAATTTTGACACTGTTTACTTTCGATAATAGCAATACTCGTAAAAACGGATTTAAGTTGCGTGGCAGACGTTTCATTACTAACATCGCTAAAAACTTTTTTACGTTTAAAGTAATTGATAAATCGAATAATCTTCCCGCGTCCGTCGTGAACTCTACAAGAGCTTTGGGGGTGATGGTTGAGGATGAGTCTCTTGACGATAATGCCAGCTTGTGACTTGCCAGCGTGTGATATGCCAGCAATAAAATTATTTAAAAAAAAAGAAAAATTAGACTAACACGAACGTAGATGTAGCTCGTAGCGTAAACTAACCCACTTTTTGTTATCCTCTCCTCTCCTCTTCCTATCAAAATTAACAGTGTTCAAAGTCACTGAACCATTGTGTTACTTCTCCACTAAAATTTGTGAATGTGCCAAGATTACGCAGTTACAATCTTATCAGATAAACTGTAATACTTAACTAGTAATATTACATAAAATATATCTTCAAAATTTTCTAGCGACACCCGGCACTGCCTTTATAGTCCTACGGCAAGCAGTGACCTTGAAGTAACGGGTATACAAACAACCGAACGAACGAGACCTTTAAACGTACGAACGAACGAACGAACGAACGAGTGAATTTTAACCCCATAAATTGCTCAAAATGGCTTCCAAAGGTAAGGTAAACGCCCTGAAATCAGAAATAAAGGATCTAGGAAATAAGTATATTTCCCTCTTTGACTTATGTAGTGCACAAAAGTAATAGTTTTATTAAAGACCTTGAGGCAGTAATAAAAGTTGTACAACATAATAACGAATTGTTAAAGAAGGACAATGCAAAACTGGAATATAGAAATATAGAGCTCAAAAAGAGCATTCAGTTTGCACACGACGAGATAAAGGATCTTAACTCTAGTCTAAACTCGCTTACTTTACTAAAAATAATCGTAGCATGGAGATGATAAAAAACGAGCACGATTCAATTAGGAATAAATTAAACAGCCTAGACGATAATTCACGTGCCAATAACTTAATCATAATGGAGGTATCTGAAACGAATAGAGAAACAAACGGCGAAACGAAGAAAAATGTGGAGGACATAATAAAAGATAAACTGAATTTGGGAAATATTAAGATGAAAAGTGCTTTTGATTAAAAAACAAACTCCACCACAAAAAGCAAATTCTACAGTTAAAGACGACTGAATCTAAGACGCCCACTTCAGCTATAAAAGTAATATGTGAGGATGAAACTCACAGAGATTTAATACTAAAAAAACAGAAGAAAGCTGAAAGGATAAAAAATCTTCATCATTGAAGACGTATGTAACGAAACACGTAAAATTCGTAAAGAAAAGCTCCCTAAACTCATAGAAGCGAGGAGACTCGGGAAAGTTGCCTAC
The DNA here is from genome assembly GCA_023014485.1 of Bathynomus jamesi. NCBI lineage: Eukaryota > Metazoa > Arthropoda > Malacostraca > Isopoda > Cirolanidae > Bathynomus > Bathynomus jamesi. The sequence continues at coordinate 333,486 of JAJOZX010003099.1, read as the reverse complement.
TTCCTTGGAGAATTAATTATTAAAGAAAGGGAGGTTCCTCCAACGCGGAATACTTCGGTCAAAGGAGTTCACCTTGTTAGTGAAGAAGCATTCGAAGCTATGAGAACTACAAAAACGCCAGCCGGCAGTCGGCACACAGGAGGCCTGCGAATAACTCCGCATACAATCTCAACAGTCGACTTTCCCATTCTCGGCTCAACTGGGCGGTAACCCCTTATTCCCGTATTCTGTATTAAGTGAAATTGTCTGAGAACTAGTGTTAAAGGGCTTTCATCGATAAAGACTTTCATAGTATATGTGCCGATATTAATCATTTCAATTCATTACCAAAAAATTCTACATCCAGTTTAGAGAATCCAAAAAAGGAATATGGTGTAGGCAATTGCATGGTCTCATCGATAGATGAGTTTAATATCTTTGTATTACAAAAAGATATTTATAAAAAATTTTCTGTGCTAAATCTAAACATTCGAAGCTTACCTAGGAACTATAACTACTTATTGGCCATTTTGAAAACTTCTACGGTAAAATTTAGTGTTATAATTCTCACGGAAACCTGGTTAAATAGTAGTATTAAAAGCCTATATAATTTAGATAATTACGTTGCTTATCATACTGTAAGAGTAGGGTGTGTCGAATTTTTCAACTTTCAAATTCCAAATATGAGGGGTGCTAAAAAGTTGCAGCATGACTTAGGAATTCTAAAGATATTTTTGTTAATTTAATATAATTTAGTTTTGCTTGGTAAGAAGCTACATAAAAATAGTGACTTTTTTGACTTTTTTGTGGAATTATATAATAATTATTATATTAATAATTATATATGCTGTATATATAATGCACTGCTGTTTTTGCTTATTTCACAGGTTGAAACATATTCATCAGTGTGCTGAAGATTACTTGTCCGTCAGTGCTACCATCCTAACCAGTGGGAATTGACTTACAATGGCTTCTAAAAGGAGGACAAGACTGGGGACATTCACACATATGAGCAACCTAATTGGAACTGGTAGAGAGTTGTTGCCCTCTGAACTCCCAACTCTGCGAGACGTTCTGAAATATGGGCTACTGCTAAGAGAACAAAGTGGTGAGGATGTGAGAAACTACGCAGCAGCCAGTCGTGCAAAGGACATTTACCCTAAAGTGCTTGAAAAGTGGGAACGAGCAAACAGTTCTTTTGTAGCCCCCGTTGTAAATTCACGAGTCACAATCTTAAACAAGATCCAAGAGAGCTGGGAGCAGGCCAAAAACATATCTCTTGGGAGAGGAAAGCTACATGTCAAAGAGGCTTTCATTGCAAAACTTGACAAGCTTTTTGACATCCTCAGTTGCAAGTGTAAAATTGTTCTCTGCTCTGAATTTGGCTGCCTTGCAGATGCTGGTTGCAAAAACGAAACTCACATTAACTGTACATGCCCTAGGGAGATGAAGATCCCTGTGAAGGAACTTGCTTTCATTAAAGGTCAGAGAGACAAGTCTGCTTCTATTGAACCACATCAGATTGGCTTGCCAGATCAACCTGAGCACAACAGACAAGTCAAAAAGCAGAAGCGGCAAGAAGACGAAAGAAGAAGGCTTGCTGAATATAAGCAGATAAGTAAGCAGGATGTTTCAATTCCATCAAATGAAATAATTTTCTCTGATGATGAAAATGAAGAACAAATAGCTGATGCTCAAGATGGAAAGGATGGAAGTTATGAAGTGACATTAGAAATACCAAGCACGTCTTCAACTTCCAATAAAAAGCCAGAGTACAACACATTAGAAATACCTAATGTTGCTATGCATAGCATCAGATATGGTGTTGGCCTGCGTGCCACAGCTGCCATCACCACTGCTGCCTTTATGGATGCTGGCTTGATCACTGAAGAAGACAAGAGACTTGTAGTTGATCACAATAAAGTCAAGAGGGCCCAAGAAAAAGTTATGAGATCCCTGGATCAGGAATTTGATGATCTTTGTAAGAAGGGTGAAATTGACTGCATCTTCTTTGACGGCCGTCAAGATACAACTAAAGTTATGCTGAAAGCAGCCAATTCAGATCGTCAGTTCCCCAGCATCATCAAAGAAGAGCATTATTCTGTGTGCAGTGAGCCAGGTGGAAGATATCTCTACCACTTCACTCCTGAGAAAGGCTCAACGAGAAAAAAACCTGCTGAAGTTATTGCTGATAATCTTGTAGATTTCATGAAGAAGAAGGGCATTGATAAAAGCCTGCAGGCCATTGGAGGTGATTCTACAAATGTTAACACTGGCTGGGAGGGTGGTTCCATGCATTGGGTAGAGGTCAAGCTTTGCCGTAAGCTGATCTGGTTGGTTTGTGCCCTCCACACTAACGAGTTACCCCTGCGACACTTGATCACAGCACTGGATGGGAAGACCTTGTCTAACAACAAGTGGACAGGTAACATTGGCAAGATGCTAGACACTGCAACCGAACTTGAAATTGATCCTTCATTCACCAAACTCTCAATTGGAGAGCCTCTTACTTCACTGAGTGACAATGTCGGAAAGGATCTCTCTACTGATCAAGCGTACGGGTATAGGATCACACAGGCCATAAGGACAGGAGAACTTCCCACAGATCTGGCCCTTCTTGAAATTGGTCCAGTGAGCCATTGAAGGTGGTTGACAACAGCAAACAAGCTTCGTCGCATATGGGTTTCAAAACATGGCCTTAAAGGCAAAACCCTCAACAACTTAAGACTGATAGTGGAATACATTGTTGGTGTGTACTACCACTGTTGGTTCAACATCAAAGTAAAACACTCTTGGGTGGAAGGCCCACGCCACATCTTGTTTCAGCTGCGGCTAGTTAGGCTGAAAACGAAGGCTGTAGTGGATGCTGTTTTGCCAACCATCAAGCGCTCAGCATGGTATGCATTCAGCGAAATGATAATCCAGACACTCCTGTGCTCAGATGACAGTGAGGAGAGGAGAGCTGGTGTCGAAAAGATTGTTGACATGAGGGGTGGAGATGATGACACGCTTGGAGATCTTTCTGTACGTCCCAGGAAGACACCTTCCATCAACCCCAGTGCTTCTTCCGTGTTGGAGCTGACAGACTGGTCTGACGGGGTATTTGAACCTCCTTTGACATGTAAACTGACTTCAGCGGAAGTAAAGAAGTTCTTTGACAAGCCTATGCAAGTTCCACAGTGGCCCTGTCATGCTCAGTCAATAGAGAGGTGTGTGAAACAAGTCACAGAGGCAGCAGGCAGGGTGTATACACATGAGAAACGTGAGGGCTATATCAGAGGCCAAGAAGCAAGTCGGCGGCTGATGTCCAAGAACGAATCAAAGCAAGACTTGATGAAACTGTTGTTTAAATTTTTTTTTTTACTGATGTCATTACTTTCTAATGTTGTTTTATGATTACAAGGATATGTTTTATGATTACTAGGATATGTTTTTTTGCAGAGAAACTAAAATTTTTATAGCATTACCTGACATTTTGAGAAGCTAAAATTAATAAATGTTGTTTTCCGAGAGCAATTTATGTGCTTTTTAATCAAACGTAGATTTACCAAGCTAAGTGTTGAGCAATCACAAAAATAATAGCAGATTTGAATTCTTCACATCCAAAAACATATTTTTGAAACCCCTCAGTGAAGGAATTGGCAAAAATTAATTTTCACCTCCCAAAGTGACACACCCTAGTAAAGCATGTATGTTATATGGAAGACGTCAAGCCTAAAAACAGCCGTTGTATAACTGTGTACTACGATATAGAAACATACGAACGCTGAAACCAAAGGTTATTCTACATTTACTTGTGAGCCAGACTATCTGTGGTGAGTGTATGGAGATCGAGTGTGATGAGTGCCCCAAATGTGGTAAACGGACAAACGTTTTTAAAACGAATGTCCACGATAGTCCTGAAAAACTCTTTGTATCCTATATTGTCAAGTTAGCGGACAAGTTCAAAAAGATGACTGTGTATATTCTCGCCCATAATGGGGCAAAATTTGAACAATTCCTTTATAAGGAGTTCCTTCAGCACGAGTCCTCTGAGATATTTACAGGTGTCCCATTGAAAAGAGGCAACAAACTAATACAGATGCAAAGAAGAGGTAATGTACAATTTAAAGATACTTTATTATTCACACCTTGCAAATTAGCAAAGCTACCCAAGGTGATAGGGGTAGCAGCTGAAGTTTCCAAAGGATATTTCCCTTACACATTCCTCACTAGTGAAACTTTAAATTACCTAGGTCTACCTCCACCCAAACATTACTTTAACTATGATTGTATGAGTACAGATGAACGTGAAGATTTTAGTCGATACTACAACAGTTTTAATGAACGTAATTCTTATAATATAGCTGATGAATATGAGCGTTATTGCGTGAATGATGTACGCGTGCTTAGAGTATGTTTCCAGGCCTTTAGAAGGACGTACATACGTAGTTTCAAATGCGATCCGCTGCAAGTCGCAACCACCATCGCATCGTTATGTTTTACGGTGTTCAAGAATAACTTCATGCCTAAAGACACCTTAGCCATTATTCACAGAAACAATCCCCGCAGTTATGGGCACAAGGCTATTTACTGGCTCATACACCTACAACAGCAGACAGGTGTATACATAAAGCATGCCCGCAACACGGGGAAGTACCCATTAAGGTTAATGGCCGTGTTTTTTGGGTTGATGGTCTAAGTGAAAACCGTGTCACTGGCGTGAAGACTGTGTACTCCTTTAACGGTTGCTGGTGGCATGGATGCCCCCGTCCTGAGTGTGGAATCGTGGGAGATATCCACGGTAGATCTCCTGCCGACTGTCTTGCGTGGACGCGCACCCGCGATCAACTTATAGGCTCCCAGTTCACTCACAAAGTCTTGTGGGAGCATGAGTATGATGCACGGATGGAGACAGACGGGGTACCGTGAAGAAATAAACACGATCAAGCGTTCAATGGTATGGATCCTCTCAAATGCGGTGATAGCTTGTTCGGTGGGCGTACAAATCCCTTCAAGCTATACTTTCCACCTACGGAGGGTGTGAAGCTCCACTACTACGATTTCTGTTCTTTATACCCCTACGTGATGAAGAACAATCCGTACCCCGTAGGCGCCTGAAAAAATGGTGGGCCCTAACCTACCCTCCATCAACGAATTTTCAAGAAATTTGAACGGGTACTATTTCGGCCTTTCTTTCGTAGACGTGCTCCCCCCTACGATTTATGGATGCCGATCTTACCCGTCGTTATAGATCACAAACTCATGTTTCCCCTGTGTGAAGTGCGCGGAGAACAATGGTGATTGTGGCCATACACCCCACCAGCGTAAGATCAGAGGTGTATACACAAGCCCTGAGCTAGCCCTAGCCGTTTGCCATGGGTATAGAATAATGAAGATACATGAGTTGTGGAGGTTTCAGAAGCTACCCAACCTTTTCACACCATATATAAACGCATTTTTGAATGATAAGGTTGAGGCATCAGGGTATCCGCGAGGGGTTGAAACCGAAGATGAATAAATGTCTTATATTCAACGTTACCGTGACCATGAAGGTATACAACTTGATCGTGCCCAAATTGTAAAGAATCCTGGCAAGCGCTTTAGTGCAAAATTGTGCCTAAACAGCCTTTGGGGAAAATTTGCGCAGAATACCGCTGAAGGGAACGTTCATTTGGCGCAAAGTTATAGTGAAGTCTGGGATTACGCCAACGCACCCAATAAAGAAGTTATGAAGATTGTGAATGTAGGTAATACATAATAAAGTACAACAATACTGAGTTGGCTACAGATACTTCACGGGTTACAAACATTCCTGCAGCCAGCTTCACAACAGCCTACGCGCGCATCAAACTTTGGGGTCTATTGCATTCTCTTGGGCGAAGAGTATTGTACGCCGATACAGATAGCGTGGTATTCACAGCGAGGAGTGGTGAATACATGCCTGCTATTGAGGAGTTCCTTTGTGAGTTAACTGACGAGATCAAGGATGAGTATGGGGACAACGCATACGTCGACTCGTTTGTGTCAACAGGGCCAAAGACCTATGCGGTACGGGTGAGGATAGGGAATGAAACGAAGTATATCGTGAAGGCTAAGGGCGCCACGTTAAACCAAGCGAATCGGCGGGTCGTCAACTTTGATTCGCTGAAGGAGTTAGTGTGCTTGGATGATGAGGGTGGTCGGCCGCCCCAACTGACTTTAGGCACCCACAATTTTCGGGCGCAGAAGCTTAGGGGTACAAAGGTGTGCCGTAACACCTATAGGAAACGCTACAAGGTGCCTGGTACCTATGACACCGTACCCTTTGGATACCATAATCTTTGATATGTCTATTACTATCTTAATTATTACACGTATTTGTAAATATATACATCTTGATTATTTCGTTTATTAAATAAATCATGTTTCAACTAGCGTTTTACTTTGCGTGTGTGCGTGTGTACAGTAAAAGTTAAGCTCCGCCCACTGTAAGACCGGCGACATGAATCACGCCGCAACCTGAGCAGACCTCTACCCTTCCGTACTCAGTTGACCTCTGTATACCCTTGAGCTCAGACGTGTATTCTCTCGCATAGAAGAAAATGGCCACCTTTAATATCGCGTGTTCAACATTTATGAAGTGGTATTCTGCCAAGTGCGTAGATGTAGTGGATACTGAAAAACTTCCTATACCCCCTCCTTTGCATCTTTTAAGGCTGCATTGAATCGTGCGAAGGCCAGGCTATTCAAATACTCTACGGATATTCTGGCGAGGGGATTGTAGGATTTCGCAGTACAGACGATGTACTGAAGTATGTTATAGAACTAAGCTTTATAAAGGCTCACGTGCACCGCGTGGTAGAAGAAGCAACACGATCAGAAGATAAACAACAGTTATGGGTAGTGAGTCTTGTGGATGAGTGGTGTGATAAGCGGTATTATATCATGTTACACCATACCGATTACTCGTACCCTACGGCTGAAAATGTAAATCTTGTCATCATGGACAATCTTAAGTATTTTTACCACTACATTAATATATATCATGATGAGGTTTGTAGTGAGGTTGTGGCTAATGGGTTGTGTGAGTTTTTAACAGATTTTAGAGATGAGTATCGCCTGTTAAACAAAAAGGATAAATATGAACATATGTTTCTCTCTAATAGCGCCCCGGTTTGTGAAGATGTTTAGGAGTGATAAAACATTTAAAAAATGTGTTTAGTTCGTGAAAATCCCCTTTGAAAAATGTCTGGTACGTATTCGTGGTAGTGATAAAACATTAAAACCGAAATTAATTCTTGTATCGGAAAAAAACATCTGCCCAATATAATGGGATACAACGACTCGATCAGCGCCGTACACGTTTCATTAGATTATGGTGTGACTCACTCCTCACGGAGCATACGAGTTCGAACAAACCCATTCACGTTTCATCAGTTTGATTCACCCGCCCGTCGAACCGATCCTACCCGCCTGCCTCCTGTGGCTCATAGTCATCTCAGAGCTTGCGCCGAGTGGTTGTGTCATAGTCATCTCGATCCGTGTGAACGTGCGATTACGATGGAACTCCCTTTGAGAAGCATTCTCAACGCCTCGTACGACGTCTCCGTGACGAAGTCATTGCGCGTATTCAGGTGAGAAACTGGCACCATTAACTGTGTTTGAAACGATCTGCAGGCATGCAAGCAAACGTGACGTTATTTATTTAAGTCTTGAGGAGATGCATAAAATCTTCGTGGTGGTTGAGAGGTGGGCTGAGGACCGTTATAAAATACCAGCTGACGTAGGTATAATAAGAGAGGTGATTAGTGACGCCTCCTCATATACCATTATTTGGACATTGAGTGTAAATAACGAACAACCACGCATTGATATACGACTGATGTGGAAGAACACAGCTGATAATGACGTTCTCGTTCCTACATGAAACCGTTTCATACTCGACAGAATGTTTGAGATCGTCGGATTCCGTAAGATGAAGCCTATATTAGACGTGCGTATTACAGACATGATTTATTTTGACACGATACTTGAATACGCTTACACCTCTCTGCTCAACGGATTTGTTGAATGTAGGAATGAACAGGGGGAGAACGGTCTAGATCTGGATGCATATTTAAAATGTTTAGATTCATCGAAATATCCTGTGCTTTGGTACAAAGCACTTGAAAGGTACAGAGCTGAGCTCGCCTACACTGTTCACCCTGAAGAGCTGGACCTCTATATAGTGGATAGGTGTCGTTACGATTTGATAGAATATTTCCAATCCCGCTATGTCGAGTGAAGAAGAGTTCACGATTGAAAAGTTCGGGACGTTAAGAAAAAATCCCGATTGGAAAGGCATGATTATAAACTTGTATTTAATGTTATGGTTAACGATGACATTTTTGTGCGTGCTTTTGATTGTATTCTAGCTGTGCTTAAAGATAACTTGCCCGCCGAGTGTAAAGTGGGTACAAAAATAGTATTGAACGATATGAAAGCTATTCATATTGAGTATAGACCGTCGCATCAGTTAAACGGTGAAATGATGCTTGGACGGTTTTACCACATCGTACAAAGTAATGCCGATGTGGATATAGCCTCAATAACATGCGAATTTAGCATTTTGCACCGCAGAACGTAAAGACAATATATATATATATATATATATATATACAGGGTGGGCCGTAAGTTTCCATACATAGGAAAAATAAACATTTTTTTATGGACAACCATTTTTATTTATATAATATGCTCTACATGGTTGCCATTGTTTTGAAAACACATTTCAATACGTGTTCCCCACTGTTGATGAACACGCATTAGCACAGTTGACGTTATGCTTGTAATGGCGTTGGTGATACGTTCCTTTAGATGATTTATGTCTCGTATCTTTTCCTGATACACCATGGCCTTCAAGTGCCCCCAAAGATAGAAATCAAGGGGGGTGAGATCTGGGGATCAGGGAGGCCACTCCACAGGACCACGCCGACCAATCCAAGCATCCGGAAACTGCTGATCCAAATACCGACGCACGTGAAGACCAAACGTTTAAATTTTCCTATGTATGGAAACTTACGGCCCACCCTGTATATATATATATATATATATATATATATATATATTTCCTGTAATAATATGATTATACATTTTGTATATTTTTTCCTGTACTAATATTTGATAATATAACTTTTGATAATATAACTATATTTTTCCTGTACTAATATTTAATAATATAACATTTGATAATATAAATATTTTTCCTGTACTAATATTTGATAATATAACTGTATATTTTCCTGTACTAATACTTTGTTAATACTTTGTTTTATATGATTATATATAATTAATATATAAATATATTTTTCTAATATTTTGTTAATACTATGCTTTGTATGATTATATATTTTCCGTTCTATTATTTGATCATATATATATATATCCCACTGTATGTCCATTAATTCATAAACAGAACGTTGTATTGGTGTTTTATTTATTCATTGAACACGATTATATCCATAATATAAATAAAAATTAAAATAAAGGGTGGTGCCTGACAACTATCCTCATATAAATTAAAATAAATGGTGGTATTTAGCAATACCCCATAATAAAAATTAAAATATATGGTGGTATTTAGCAACTCTCCCTAATATGGTATACCTGAACAATTAAAATGCTATCTGCCAACTCAGCAGCTAAATGGTTGAATAATATAAGGAATAATTAAATACATGGCGCTATCTGGCAACTCAGCTTTCTAATCCAACTGGCTGTAGCGCCTGCTGGCCCTGGCTGATTAATATGCACTTTAAATAAATACATAGCGCAATCTGGCAACTCAGCCTTCTAAGCCAATGGCTGATTAGGGGTCTATAAGTGAGCGGCAGGGTGGGTGGAGGAGTCATATGCGTCTGACAGCTGTCCGGCGAACAACCCTCTTCTCTGGGTTCCCTCCTCTGGGTCTCTCCACCTTCCTCTTTCTCTTTCTGCCCCTTTGGGGGTTGAGGCCGTCCCAACTTCTCCCCAAAGAGGTTTTGAAACAAAGGGGGGTGGGGGTGCCACCAAGGTGGTGGGGTAGGGGGTGCCTTGCAACAAAGGGGGGTGCTATCAAGGGAGTGGGGTGGGTGTTGGGGGTTGGCACTCTTGCAACATTACGTAACATTATGCAACGTTCCTGCACTCAAGGATTTTGCGCCCATACTACTGCCCCCTACCATCGTCACCAACATCGAGTGACGGGAGGCAACATCAATCCTATCTACTTCGTCTCTAATTCTGTCAACCCTGGCCCCTGGTAGACAGACTCTCCTCCTCTTGGTTGGATTCCGTTCAACGAACTCTTTATCCATATGGCGCACTAAAGAGTCCCTAATTAAAATAGTTTCCCCCTCGTTCACATCCCTATCCAGCTGGGCGAAAGGGTTCGAAACCTCGATAGGAGGGGGATTCCTATCACCTAACGTACGTGGCCTACTCCATCCTTATCTTCTCTAAATCCCTTCCCGTCTACTAATCTCGGATCAACCTTAACCGCTTCCTCAACTCTGTCTAACCTTCCCGATAAGCTACCTATACTAGAAACTAGGTTCCTCACCTCACACTTCAAATTACTAACCTCTTCAACGTTAGTATAGGTTCGGCCTTCGTCAACTGTAACCCTACCCCTGCCCTCATCAAGCGTTGCAAGTCTTTTCGTCACCTCGCGTACACTACGTTTTATATCAACTACCTCTTCCCTTAAATTACAAAAGAAAGAAACCGATCTCTCGGTAATCGCCATAGGACCGCTGTTATAATCCTTAAAATCCGTATACCACCGATTAACCCCACACTAGCACACGACGCTTTCTGCGACGGCATCGTGTAAGTTAAATTAGTTAAAGTTTATAACCGTCACATGTTTAAGTTAAATTAAACCGCCACGCAATGAAAACTTCTAACTCGCTAAAAACCACTAATATTCAGTTACTTAACTAAAACAATGCAAATATAAACGCAAGTATATAAAATTCAGAACTTTCCAAAAGTAAATTAATCGGCAATATTCAAAAGTAGAAACAATATCAGAGAGCCAGGGAATGCGTCCGCTGAGTAAGGAGTCTGGCTGACGATGGTGGTGATGAAACAGCTGATGATGTGCCACACAGGAATGACGAATACGAACCTCCTACTTCGTCAAAAGAGCCTCATTTCATTACTCAGCTTGAACTAATTAATCTGGTACGAGATTTAAATTTGTCTAAAAATCAAATAGAACTCCTAGGTTCTACACTACAAGACAGCTAACGATACTAATATTTCTGTTTCCCGGAAACGCCAGAAGAACTTAGCTCTATATTTTTCTATGAGTGGAAATCTTTGCTTTTGTAATGATACTGATGGTTTGATGGTTGCCTTAGGGCATGAACACAACCCACAAGAATGGCGACTGTTCATTGATTCATCGAAACTAAGTATAAAGGCTTTTATCTAAAACATTGGCAACATCTACCCATCAGTTCTTATTGGACACGCAGTCCACATGAAAGAGTCGTATCAAAACATGGAATTAATTCTTCGCAAAAACGGGTATGCAAATTATAACTGGCACATTTGTGGAGATCTCAAGGTAATTGCGCTACTTCTAGGTATGCAACTCCGAAACACAAAATACTGCTGTTTCTTTGCGAGTGGGATGGCCGAGCAAAGCATTCTAATTACAATGTTAAGGATTGGCCACGGCGTGTAGCTCTAATTCCTGGACAAGAAAACGTTAAGCATCGAAATCTGGTTGATCCCCCAAAATCTACTTTTTATGCAGGAAGGAGGGGCCAAGGACGAATGGCCGCAAAAGCTACCCCCCACCCACAGAAGAAGAAGACAACCAAAATCAAGGTCCAGGGTCTTGGAGATGCCAAGACACTGCTTTTGAAAGATTGGAGGTCGGAGACAGAGAGAAAGATGGAGTGAGGAAGATTTCTCCAGAGCTCACAGGTTCAGTAAATGAAAGATTGAAAATACCAATTAACCCTTGTGTTAGAGAGTTGGACAGAAAAGAAATGAGAATGTATCAAAAGTCTGGTACTCCGTGCTCTCCTAAAAGAAGAACGCATGCAGTTAGAGAGTTCACAAGAGCAGTAAAGAGAGAGTGAAGCAACATTGCGGCGAAGAGAGAGAGGTTGAAGACAGTCAGCAAGAGGCGGGGATGTGAGGGGACGAAAAGCCTTTGATTCTACCCGATCAAGTACAGCTATGTGAATTTAGCCACACCATACATGGGAAGCATACTCCATACAGGGGCAGACAAGACCCCTGTACAAAGACAGCAACTGAGCGGGAGCGGAAGCTGTTTTCGAAAGAGAATATATGTGAGTTTTCCAGGAAAGATCACGAGAAAAGGAAACGTCAAGAATGTTAAGAGAAGAGGAAGGACTGAATTGTGTGTTGTTGAAGGTAAGGGGCTAGTTGTGTGGAAGATTGTGGCGAGTAGACAGAAGGAGGTACTGAGTTTTTGAGGCAATGAAAGCCACAAGGTTTTCTCTGCCCCAATCAGATATAGCAATCAGAATTTTCCTATTAAGGATACATTCAGAAACTTTAGAAAGGAAGGAAATCAAAGCAATTGGACGATAGTCGGAAGATTGAAAGTGGTCACCCTGGAGTTGAGTGCAGATAGGGCAGAAAAAACATCTTTCGAGGCGATTCTAATTTGAGACATAATAAAGTCAGAGGGTGGAGGAGATAGAAGAACAGCACCTGAATCATCCACAGTTGTGTTGGAAGCGAAAGTTTGAGCGAAGAGTTCAGCTTTTTTGTCAGAAGGAGAGACGGCATCTGAGCCGTCGGAATGGAAAAGAGGAGGGAAAGAGGAGGATGTAAAGTTGTTGAAGAGGTTCTTAGCTAGATGCCAGAAAAAATGAGAAGAATTAGAATTGGGTAGGTTTTCACATTTTTGTCAGATTAAGGAATTTTTGGCGAGATGAAACTAGGTTTATCCCTTTCGTGCCGGTATTTTTTAAACTCGAGCTCTTGAATGGGGATGTACCGCGTACGTCCTCGGCGCGAAAGGGTTACTGAAAATTTTTTTAAAATCCATAGGCAATGGAGTTGCTGGCTTCCAGTATTTGATAGGAAAATTCCTTCGTACCACAGAAGCAAATTAAAAGAAGGGATTTTTGTTGGTCTTCAGATTTTTGAGCTGATGAAAGATCCTGTTTTTCATGGAACCTTAAATGAACTTGAAAATAGAGCCTGGACCGCTTTCAAAGCAGTTACTCAGAACTTCTTAGGTATCCGTCGATCACCAAACTATGCTGAATTGGTTAATGAACTCCTTCAAGCTTACAGAATACTGGGCTGCAACATGTCTCTTAAAATACAGTTTTTGCATTCCCATTTGGAGTTTTTCCACCAAACCTCGGATACATCAGCGACGAAAACGGAGAGCGATTCCACCAAGATATTTCTTCGATAGAAAAGCAGTGTCAAAGCAAGTGGAATCTTAGTATGCTTGCAGATTACTGTTGGATGCTCATCAGGGGAGCCAGAGATGTATCACATAAGCGTAAATCATCAAACAAGAAATTTTAGGTGTCTGTTATATTATATTACCACTCAGCTTTTTTTATACAGGAAGGAGGGCCAAGGGCAAATGCCCACAAAAGCGCCCCTCCTATAGAAGAAGAAGGAGAGCCAAAATCAAGTACGGGGTTTCCGAGATGCCTAGACACTGCGTTTGAAAGCTGGGAGGCCATAGACAGGATGAAAGATGGACTGAGGAAGATTGTTCCAGAGTTCACCGGTTGAGTAGATGAAAGACTGAAAGTACCGATTAACCCTTGCATTAGATAGTTGTCTGGTACTGCGTGCTCTCCTTAAAGGAGAGGGTATGCAGTTAGAGAGTTCAGAAGAGCAATGTCCGTTATGATAGCGATAGTAAAGAGAGAGTGAGGCAACAGTGCGATGAAGAGAGAGAGATTGAAGACAATCAGTATGAGGCAGGGAAGTGATGAGACGAAAAGCCTTTGATTCCACTCGGTCAAGTACGGCCGTGTGGGTTGAGCCACCCCACATATGAGAAGCATACTCCATACATGGACGAACAAGACCCCTGTACAGAGACAGCAACTGAGAGGGAGAGTGAAGAAACCGCGGAGGCGGTACAGCACACCTAACTTCATAGAAGCTGTTTTAGAAAGAGAGTATATATGATCTTTCCAGGAAAGATCACGAGAAAAGAAAACGCCAAGAATGTTAAGAGAAGATGAAGGATTGAGTTGTGTGTTGTTGAAGGTAAGGGGATAGTCGTATGGAAGATTGTGACGAGTAGACAGATGGAGGAACTGAGTTTTTGAGGCATTGAAGACCACAAGGTTTTCTCTGCCCCAATCAGATATAGCAGAAAGATCAGAGGTCAGATGCTCCTTAGCCGTACTACGCGAATTATGGAGTGACTGTTGAGAGCAGGGCCTGGTAAAGGCATACGCCAGTTACGCCATGGCGAAGGGCCCCCCTGGATTTTGGGCCCCCCCTCGAAATTTCTCCTCCCTTTCTAGTTTTATCGCTCGCCGTAATCACCTTAAAAACAAATAAAATAAATCTTTTAACATCTGTAAATACAAGATTGTTTCGACACGGAAAAAAAAAGACAATCATTATGACCACATAATAAAACAAATTTGCGTCAAGTGTAAGAGTATATTGTGTTTTTAGTGTAATAGCCATGTCTGCAGCAATCCAGCAACTGCTAAGGGGAACTACCCATTTCGTCGAGACATTAGACTACCAGTTATTTTGTAGTGCAGCAAAATCTGACTATATTTGTTTTAAGACTTAACTAAAAGCTTATGCCCATTTCGCAACTATGACGTCACAACCCTGTGTTAAATTTTAACATGAAAAGCGTTATTTGAAACTGCATTAATGCAAATGACATAAAATTTTATAAGATTTTAGTTGTTAGAATAATATATATATACTGTATATATATATATATATTATATATGTTAAACCCCCTCTTCTATGGCCTTCGTTGGTTCGAATTCGGCGGGGGTTCTGGTTAGGAAGCAGCAACGGATTTGTTACTCGCAGTAGTTTCTGCTATACTACTCTCCAAGTTTTTCTATAATGGTTCGGAGGGTTCTGGGAAAACTTACTAAATTATCTGACGGTTCCCCGATTCTTCTTATAACGTATCGGGAAATTATTTCGCTCTACTTTATTGACTGAGTTCTCTGAAGAGAGCACGGCTCGAGGGAGAAGATAAAAACTTTCTTTTACTGTTATTTACTGCTAAAATGTACAGATAATACTCATCCTCTAAGTTAGATTAGACTTTTACAGGGGGAGAGGTTCGACCTCTTTCGACCATGGCTCAGGCCGGAATTTAAAAGTGAGGAGGGCTCTGACTCCTCGCTGAATTTACAATACAAGAATTAAATAAGTCTAAATTTTGGGGGAGTGCAGTTGAAAGTTAAGTTCCCCCCCTTTAAACACATCAGAATTTTGAAAGATTCCAAAATAAAACGAAAAAAATTAATAAAAAAAATAATAATATCGCCAAGTATATATTCCTAAATGACGACATAATGTCGGAGTAGTACATTGAGTACAATCCCAAATACATCACTGAGTACAGTGTAATTTTGGTTTATTACAACTATGATTATAATTACCCATTTAATTCACATTCGTTTATTATCGTTAATTGCAGTTTCATTAAAGTACATTAATTACATTATATTAAATTATTATCGCTAATTACAGTTTCATTAAAGTACATTAATTACGTTATATTAAATTATACAGTTAATTACAATTAAACAGTTAACTATAGTTTTTTACAGTGTTTCATATTTATAGACAATTAGGTAGAAACAATAAGTACAAGTAATGAGAACGGGGATAACTATGTGACGTAAGCAGATAACAAACCAGTGGCCTGGCAGAGAAACAATACAGTATATTATAATAATATAACATAACATCTTAACGTTATAAATTGGTAGCAGAAGCAAGAGAGGAGATTTCGAATTCAGATGCTTGCTTTTGGTGACGTCATCGGAATTCGAACATTCGTATCAGCATTAACGAATAACTTGCGAGAGGTGAAATAATTAAAAGAAAAAGTAAAAAGAATACATGTGGACGTATTTACATGTACGTAACTATGTACGTAATCATGATCATCAGGGGACATGTACGAATGCGCAAAGTATTGTACACATAGCGGTACGTAACACAATAGGTTGTGTGAGTAATATAGACACGACTAAACATGGACTGGTAGGTTGATAGGGCATCAGTAGACAATAGGTAGGAGAATGAATAAGTTTAAAATTAATAAAAGATAACGGTCAAGATAAGATATGGACGTATGGATGAATATGGTCGAATAATAATATTTATAATACATAACACCAGACAGGACACAACATATAAATAATGACTTATAGAGAATGAAGTTTTTATTATTATTAAAGAATTTACCATACATTGAATACGAAA
The DNA here is from genome assembly GCA_023014485.1 of Bathynomus jamesi. Lineage (NCBI taxonomy): Eukaryota > Metazoa > Arthropoda > Malacostraca > Isopoda > Cirolanidae > Bathynomus > Bathynomus jamesi. The sequence goes on along the minus strand of JAJOZX010003099.1, from coordinate 317,076 downwards.
GGTATCCACATACTAAACACGTGATTCAGCATTCAAGGTATGGAAAACGTGGAGAATTAAGTTACTTTATGACGTTATAGTTTATCAAATTATGCAATACGTTAATTCATAATTAATATGCCATAGTTATTTAATTCGTACTTACAGTACAAGTCATTATTGGAAGAAATTAGAAGAAACGAATTAGAGAAATACAGTAATGAAAGGTTTATGGCCATTGTACAAAGAGGGAGTGAAACTATTAATTAAATATATATACTTATAAGAGTATGCAGTAAATATTAAGGAATATTAAAAAAAATTAAACAATTCACCAATTAATTATTTGACAAAAATAGAAAGCAAATCAAAATTTTATCCAAACTCGCGTTAGGCGATTTTGGGGATCTTATTAAAAATTTGGACTGTCAAATGAGTGGTCGCGCGTCTTAAGGTACCTAAGCGCCACCACAGGCAAAAATGTGTTTTTGATGGATATCAGTATTTTCACCCTTCCTCTATCGCGTGGTTTGGGTTATAATGACCTTACGACACTAGAAGTATGGTTGAAAACCTTATGAAGCGAACTACTTTCTTCACCTCTATCGCCATCCAAAAGTTCACCCAAAGTTCGACATAATAAGAAAATCAAAAAATAAAAAAAAATATACATAAAATATAAAATATGAAAATCTATTCCTAAAACTCATGAGCATCTTCATTAGCATTCTTAGAACTCTAATTTAGCCAAAAATTAACGTTCTAGCTCAATTAATAACAGAGATACTATTGCTAGAATATTGCTGAACTTTGGAGGCGATTCCGGATGATTTTTAATTTTGGCGCATAGGTACCTTAAGACGCGGGACCCCTCAAATGTTTTTGAAAATTTTGTCACTAGTACAGTTTTTATGCTAATTCTAAATATGCAACTCATTTTCTGCGAAAATAAATATTTAACATTTTATTGGCGTTTGTTTGCAGGAATAGTGCCAGCTTCTGCATACGGACTCCCATAAACAGTAATTTTTGTTGTTATTAATGTTCCCCGGTCAATTGAATACCCGGTTAGGTCAATTGAACGCCTGGTTAGGTCAACTGAATGCCCGGTTAGGTCAACTGTATGCCCTTGACGATTGGTTAGGCCAGTGCTGTCCAACTTCTATAAAGCGCGGCCAAGATGTTGCCTATAATCATACACTGTTGGTTAATACGACTTAGAAACCCGCTGAATGTTGTTCTCCCTACTAGAACTGACAAAATAGGGAAGAAAATTCAGAAATTAAATTTGGCAAACGTCCATTCCGCGGACGTCCATTATTAGGCTGTCATAATATTTTCGTTAGTTTTAACGAAAATATCACGACTTAACCTAACCAATCGTCAAGGGCGTACATTTGACCTAACCGGGCATTAAGTTGACCTAACCGGGCATTAAGTTGACCTAACCGGGCATACAATTGACCTAACTGGGCATTCAATTGACCGGAGGCAACTCGCAAATAGATAGATTACAGCACTACAATATCATATGCTCACACTACAACAATAATATTCACACTAAACTAGGTGTAAGTAGGCAACAAATAAACATTAAAAAAAAATTACTGTTTTTAGCGAGTTCGTATGGAGAAGCTGGCACTATTCCTGCAAACAAACGCCAATAAAATGTTAAATATTTATTTCCGCAAAAAATTAGTTGCAAACTTAGAATCATCATAAAAAACTGTACTAGTGACAAAATTTTCAAAAAAATTTGACACTGTCCAAATTTTTAATAAGATCCGATTTTGGTTCTTATGTAAAAATGAATATTTGAATATAACGATTATATAGGACTTATTCATTGTTCATTTATATATATATATATATATTATAATATATAAAAAAATATAAATATATATATATATTATATATAAATATAAATATATATCTATATATATATATATATATATATATATATATATACAGGGCGTCCCAAACAAATGTATATACACTTTAAATACTTATAAAGGCAGTGTTTATTAAAATACATTTCATTTTCAAAATGTAATAGAATCTACAGACATTATTTAATTGTTTTGTCAACGCCTGTTT